>JACGDI010000426.1:60820-134241 GCA_014898725.1 Jacaranda copaia | reverse complement strand
TTCTCTAATCTACCGGAACTAACTTGAGCGTTGGAGTGTCTTAGTCGGGGGCCTCTCGGCTAGTTGACGTATGTTTGTGGTTGCAGATCTCAAACCCAAAATCACTTGAATCAACCGAAATATTTGATCCTCCAACTCAAAACAGCATCACTAAGTAATTCATCAATTACTCTTGTTTTATAAATTCATTAATTTAAATCTAAATAATTCATCAATTTCGTTATTTAAAACCCATAGTTAAAAAAATTTTGAACATTAACTTAGCAACTTGATTTAAATTTCATAGGTTAATATTGGTGGCGTAGCAAAGCACCTTGATCTTTTATTCTGTTTCACGTTTTATTTTTTATTTCAATATATTGTGTATATATATTAAATACATTTAATTTTTAATTAATTAATTTGACAAAAAATATTTAATATATATTATATATTTATAAATAAAAGATGATATATAAATTAAAATAAAGAATTTAAATCGATAACAAACAACTAGCACGTTACAATCTCGCCCACGGGTTGTCCCAATTGAGGTTTAATTATTGCTTTCAATGCCCACCGACCACCACTTCATAATTCCATTGAGCGGGCCCATGACCTACGGGGACCTGAAAGGGCATCTTGTGCTTTGTTTGCCTTAAAAATTTTTAGTGAGGAAAAAGACTCATTAGGGAAGAGAAAAATAAAATTCTAAATCTATTTGATTGTCTAAGACAATAATGAGGAAAGTACTAATTGAGAAATAATGAGTGAAAATCAAGCAATAAAAGTGTTCAAGAATTAGCTACAGAGAGCTACTTAAATGAGTATTTAGCTCATTTTACTCTACATTTTGGGATGAAAATGAATTTTCTACTAATTTTCTTTTTCTCAGTATTTTTCTTGTTAATGAAATAATCAAAATTAATTTTTTAATATTTTTTTTCTTTTTTTCTCATCAAAATTCTCATACCAAATATTGTTAAGGTAAATGAAATTTGATATTTTTATTAGATAGAAAATCCTTTTATATTAAGTTCAAGTAGTATTAGAATCCCAATTAACATCAATGCAGTTCTAGTTGTCTACTAATAATAAGTTGTATTCACAAACAACTTGAAGTTTCAATTTATTTTTCAAAAAGTCTTTATTTAACAGTAATTTCATTTCTTACATACGATCAGATCATAATATTAATTATTAACAAAAATTAATAATTAGTAGTAATTTATTACTATTCTAATAATTAATTAATTTCATGTGAATAAATGTATACCCATAATTTTGATTTGTCATGTGTCAAAGCACGGGGACATGGTCCATACTCCAATCGGATTTCGGCATTTGTTTGGTGAATCAAGGCAAAGATATGTTTGTACCCATCAACTTTACCTCTTCTTTGTTTTTACATGTATCAGCTTGTGTGGACGGAGATATTTTCCTGTATACCTTAATCAATTATTAATCTTATCAAATTTGAATGATTAAGGGGTAAAAACAATTAACCATCACGTTGAAACGTGAAAGGGACTTGGATGAGAACATCATCCGTCCGCAGCTATCGCTTTGGCAATTCTTTGATGGATATTATTTTTTAAACAGTTTGATTGAGTTAGAAAAATCCAGAGATTATGACATCATATACAAACAAAACGTGGACTTCTGCGAAAATTCTTACCGAACCCATTACCCTCTTACACTTGTTTAATTTTATTCTGCCAATTCGAGACGAGTGTATAATTTGGATCACATATATATATATATATTGTGAATGGATAAGAGAGGATTGTTAAGACCATGTGGAGTGTATGTATTGATTGTGAGCCCAAGTTCTTGGTAATGATGATAGTATTTGAGAAGTGTGTATTATTTTCAATGAAGTCATTGTCTGCTTTGGGAGTTCACAACAGTCCTTAAAACAAAAGTGAAACTTTGATTGCAATAAGTGAATTGTTGCAGAGCAGAGCTGAGTGATGAGTCGGGACTCGGGACTAGTTGGAACAATATCGCCCACAAGGATGATGGTGTACAGCTTTGTCTACTTACGGTGATTTCGTGCGCGCATGTTATTTATGGGTTGTAAGAATTGATAACGATATCTCATGCAACTCTTTGAGGCCGTCTCGTTTTGTTTTCTAAAGGTATTTTTATTTTTTATTAAAAATAAATAATAAAAAATTAATTATAAGAGCAATTTTGAAAATAAAATATTATTTAAATATTTTGTTTAAAATAAAATAATTATATGTAGTTGAAAATAAGTTGTATTTGGATATTATTGCACTTTTGTACTAAAAATCGTACAAACGAGAGTATGAGAAAATAAAGTGTGAAAATTAAAGAAAGGGTGTAATAGTGTGTTTGAAAAAATGTGTTGAGAATGAAAATGTGTGTGAAAATAAAAAAGAAGTTGATAGCTTTCTATTTTTATTTTTTAAAATGAAAATGGAGAGTGAAAACAAAATCAAACAGGCAAAAAGAGCCGAATTGTATGTGTTCTGAAATAATATTGTTTTTCATTTTACACTATTCAAAAAAAAGAAAAAACGATTGTTTGTTTCATTTTCATACCTATAAGCCATCATTTTCAAACCTATAATACCTCCTAATTTTAAAATAATTAAAACTCATTAACTAATTAAATATTAATTGTTTTCTATTATTTCAAGATAATGAAACAGACATAAAGTCTAATACTAGTTCTTCATTACATCATTATTTACTAACTTATTAAATAATTATTTTTTTTCTATCTTCTCAAGATAATATGGCCCATAATTAATTTAAAATAATAATTAATATATTACATTAAAATATTTAACACTATTATATTAAAATATTATTTTTCAATCTACTTTTTTTTTAAAAAATATTCACAATACTTATCCAATCACATTGTCACTCACACAAATCAATAATAAAATAAAAATACATTTAAAAATAATAAAAATAAAAATACAACCAATCCAGCCCTAAGTTACTTTTACTACCTTATATTACGTACGCTATATATACATACAAGCGAGCCAAATTCGAAAGGTGCTTTTAAGGTGTCGAATTGCTATCGTGCACAAATCAGTGGAACCCTTTTACTGAAATGCCCTCTTTTACCTTCACTTTAATTCAAAAACTGGGGAGAGCCCACAGCCTCCACTTACTTTAACTTTGATTTAACGTTCCAAAACATTTCGCCTTTTAATGCCCATGTCCAACTTTATAACAACCAAAGTAATACAGACCCCATATAATACCCTAATATCCAACATGTAAACAAGTAATATTAATTCACTATTATTTTATTTTTTCAACTTCTTAGAAGTCAAGAACTAATAAGTTATGTAATCTTTCTTTCAAGTTTGAATTTTCTCACCTCTTCTTCTCAGTCTAATGTATTTTTCACAAAATGTTTTGGTACATTCCGCTGTTAATTAAATAATTAAAACCCTTTATTTCAATTAGTGTTGCATCTTTTATTATAAATTGTAAATACACACCAAATGTGCAAAATATTTTATTGAATAAACACTCGATCAGAACAGAAGAAATACAATTTGAGAAGCGAAATTTAATTTTTACAAAATATGAAGGAGAATTTTGTTATGTTTAGGGAGGAAAAATGTTAAATTTCAATATATATGTGTGTGTGTGTCTGTCATACAATCTTATATAGAGTTGAGCGGAAGCGGCCAGCTTTACCAACCTCCAACTTTTTTTCATCCATAACTGTAGATCAATAAGCTTGGCGCATATTAATAAAATAAAATATACACAAACTAAAACAAAGAATTCAAGATGCTGGTTGGGAAGCAAAGCTACCTAATGTTATTTTGCTACTTGATCATGACAACACAAATTCCACCATAGTCGAGGCAGATTAAAGGTGTTAATTTTTCAAGTTTTGTCCATACATATATACGTGTGTGTGTGTGTGTGTGTGTGTGTGTAGAACCTTGCTAGATAGAAGAAAAGAGGTAAGACATCTGTTTGTAAGTTTAAATGCAACCGAAGACAGGACCCCACCTGCTCCCCCGTAATGATAAAAATCAAGAGCTCTTTTGACTTCATTAAATGACTGTCTAACTTCGGTCAACCTCGTCATCAGTAGTATCCTATGCTTCTTGGAGCAAGTCAAGCCTCAAACTTCGTTGATTCAGTATCTGAATTCTGAAGTTGTCGTCTGCCAGTTATTTTTTTCCTTTTTCTTTTTTCTTTTTGTTTTTGGAATTCTTGTACTGTGCAATTAAATAGGCACAAACAAACAAACAAACAAATTCTAGTACTTCCCAACACCTGCAAATATCATGACCCCTTGCCAACAGCAAGTTGATGTAATAATTACTAATGTAGCACTAATCTCCAGATTTGCTGTGTTGCTCTCAAAGATGAAAAAAACAACAAAAACAAGAAGCCAGATTGAACTTTTCCATCAGCATCATTGTCTGGTAATAACAAAGACAAAATTGCTCCTGCTTTAGACAACAGAATCACCTCAGAACCATTGATCCCATCCTCTAGGTCAATTCCAACATCTCAAATCCACTTGTTTCCTTCAGTAAAAATTCTTCCATCTGCCTCATCTCAAGCATGTCCTCCAGGAGTTAGCCTCAGCTGTCAGAAGACACTTTGGATTGTATTATAACCCGAGCTCCTGAAGCAAGCCTGTTGGAGAAACAAAATGAAAAAGAAGATAATCTCAACCTACATGAACATGAAAAGCTGTGTAAAAGAGTTGATTTAGTAACTGCACTATGATTAATAAGAGTCGGAATTTAACTTTCTTCAATTTTGATCACATTTTCATCGTAATTTCTGGAAGAATCTGGTTTGCTCAATTGCCTTTTTCCAGGGAGAGGCTCAGTCATTCTCTTGCTTCCACCATTGGATGTGCCAGGTGTAGTTGTTCGTGAACTTTCCAGTCTATCAGATGAGATTCTAGGTCCCTCGGGAAGAGGGGATCTCATTGATTCACATCTTGGCTGCTTACTTAGAGAAGCCTTAATTGATCTAGGGATGCACTTCGTCCGTGTGGAACTTCCTTCTTCCTTGTCTTCAGTGGATTCAAATTGCTCAGTACTTCTGCATGGACAAAGGAATTTTCTTAGTCTCAGTAAGAAGCTTAAATTTTGTGGATCAATGTTATCTACTTTGTTAAGCCAACCAGCTCCATAAAAAGACCATGGAATTTCACCACCAATAGCTATCATTTCTTTTTGTTGGATAACAGTCAAATAAAGCAAGGAAATTTGAAATGCTAGAGCAACATGATGCGCGTTACCTATTCACCAGCTCCATAATCAAGCACCACTATGCCATATATAGGCCAAGACCTTTTAAGCATAGGATGTACGTGCTTCAAGAGCTTGAGTGACACTCAAGTATCTTACCCTTTAAATTGTGACAAAAGCAAAATCCTATATCTACATGTTAAAGAATTAACTATGACATGGTTTGGAATGGCCTGCTGCAAAAATGCATAAAGTTGATTTGGGACAAAAGGAATAGTAGAAGAGACCCGAAAATGGTTCAACTCATAATTCTGCAAAATTGAGTCATTGTGGAGCCACAAAAAACAAAAATTTCAGTTAGTCCCCTCACAACAATTTCCCACTCACAGATTTTGTATGATCAGGAATTGAATATCAACATAGGTTAAGAGAAGTGGCTGACCTGTCACCATTGAATGAAGAAGATCGTTTTAGATTTGGTGCTCCTTCCTTGAGCATACTTGTTTCAACCAAGCTCCCACTAAAGTATTCTTTATCTTCCAATTTCATGCCCATTGGACGAGGATTCTCTGCCAGGCAATCAAGCTCTCCCAACATTAATGATGTTGAGAACAATGGGGAAGAAAATTTGGAGTGTGAAAACCTTGGCTTGTAGGTGGGAATCAGGCCAAAGCTGTGATCCTTCACAGATATTGAACCGCAAGAGATTAGTTGCATTATCATATTGGAAGCCGTTAGTTTTGCATTGGTTGGCATTCGAAACTCCTCCTCTTCAAGTATCCTAAAGCTGTTGAGCTTCCTAGCATCAGCTCTAATGAGAGATTCCAAGGTATCGGTCCTACCACTTGACGAAGAAGCACTGGATGTAGACGGAGGTGGTGAAATGAAGTCTCGGCAAATCTCTGGAGTGTCCTTTACCTGAGGAACTTGGTCAGGACGGGTGCCACTACTCTCAGGCTCCAATAATCCATCATCAGTTGAAACACCTCTTGTACAAGTATCTCGAGTTACAACAGTTCTGCTGGCATTTTCGTCGGTCTGAGTGGAAGCATCAGCAAGACCATCATTCTTGTAGACTTTATATTCTGTCAGGATCAAAGAACCATTCCAGGAGGAATTTTTCCCAGTGATGAACTCTGGAGAAACAGCTGATGAGCAAGGACGCTGACCCGGTGGAGATAGTTCGTCATCCTGAGAAGTCTTTGTAGTTCTGCCATTCAAGCTAGATGAAGATGATGATTCCTCTTGGCTTCTGGAAGATGGTGGGTCTTGAAGTGCTTTCTGATTCTGTAATATCAGAGTCTCAGCAGGACTAAAGTGACCTAAGAAACAAAGAGTGAACAATTTTCAGGAATTCCAAGGTTCAGACTCTGCATTTGGTGTTGACATGACTGCATCAATTCCTATCTCAAGAAAACGAAAAGGGTGTAGATGAAATGAAGACAAATTGGAAATTTCTTTTATTTACTTGCTATCTACTTTTTTCCTTTAATCAAACAGGCACTAGTTCGCTTTTCCCTTCACCAGAATGAGTGAAAAAGTTCAATCTTAGAGGCTTTCCCATTACCCACCATTGTGAAAATTATTTCCAATGCATGGTTACATAAAGACATAAAAACATTTTCAACTAAATCAACAAACACTAACAAGCCTTGGCTTCTCAATTTATTACTTAGCACATAAAAATGCAAGGCCTCAGCTAACAGCTAGTTTCCATAATTGACTGCCAATTCTAACTTCTCGATATAATTCCTGGCTTCCTGCAAAACAACTAAACAAGTGTACCCATTGAGTTCAATCAGAACTGTCTTTCTCACACAAGATGCAGAGTTGGATAAAACAACCAAGCAACATCATAATCAATTTACCAGAATTGGATTCTTCAAAGAGCTCTGAACCCTTGAGAACATACTCACTCCCATGAGCTGGAAGGATTAAATCATCGTCGCAAAGATCATGCCATACAAACCCACTCTTATAACTCCTGCATCCACAAATTATCCTCAAAATTTATGTCCGAAATCAGATGCGAGAATAAAGAACCAGAAAAAAAAGAATCAATAGACCATTTTCACCTCTTGCAAGACCAAGAGTACATCGAAGCCATGCCTCTGCCTCTCAAAACATTAAGTCTTTCAATCACATCTTCAGAACAAACACAATTTTCAACATTTAATAAAAATTCATTCGAAACAGTTCTCAGACCAATTCAATCACATATAAGTTAGCTGCATTTTGCTACCTCTCAAGTAAAGGCCATCAGGAGAAGAGAGGGGAACTTCCATGAAATGGGGATGCTCGAGTTGTCGATTCCTGCATAGATAGTAAACTACCGGCACTTTGCGATTTTGCTGTTGCTGCTGCTGAGTGTACTGATGATTGTAGTGATATTTGGGCGATTTTTCGGTCCATACTTTGGCTCGCTCAGGACTCACTTGCATACATTTCTTCATTCTCTCCTCCATTTTTTGCACCTTCAGAATCTGGCGAAACTGAATTTTCTTTACTATCACAGGTTTTACAGAAACCCAATACTTCTTCGTAGTTTTCCTTCAAATGAACCCGCGGGATAAGATTATTTAATTTCGGCTTACAGAATAGCTCAAAATCCAGCAAAAATCTGAAACTAGAAATTTAGTTTTCAGACAATATCAGTAAATATTTTAGAGTATCAAATGCACAGTAGATCTGGATATGAGCCAAGGGAGCTTTAAGATCATAAAAACCAATAAACAAGAAAACAAAAGCCTCCAGAAGTCAAAGAAAATTGTATAATAAACCTTAAAATCTCCCTATCTATATACAACTCGTAGTCCTATGTGAGGAAGCAAACACGAGGGTCTAAGCAAGATTACTGGAAAAGCGCACAGAAACTGATTAAACCCACGCAAACCCAT
The DNA here is from genome assembly GCA_014898725.1 of Jacaranda copaia. Taxonomy (NCBI): domain Eukaryota; kingdom Viridiplantae; phylum Streptophyta; class Magnoliopsida; order Lamiales; family Bignoniaceae; genus Jacaranda; species Jacaranda copaia. Next base: position 126,140 of record JACGDI010000426.1, on the reverse strand, counting down.
CTGCAGATTGACAAAACGATCCACAAAAATCTATTTCAGAAAAATGTGGCTGTTTTCTTAGTTCATTTGAGGGGAAACCCGAAAACCAAACGCAACCTGAGAAAGAGGGAAGCAAAGCTAAAAGCAGGACTCCCGCATTTAATGTAGCAGTACCCCGCCCACACCACCCACTCCGTGTTAGCGACAGAGCTTGGGGAAAGTGAAGTGACTAATCACAGAAATGACAGAGTGGAGATGAAGAAAGGGACTGGAGATGGGGAGATGGAGGACAAAGAAAATAAGTTAATTTGAAGTGTGATTTGGCTTTTTGCCTGGTGTTGAGGGGTAGACCCATTGATCGTATGGCCGATTCAAAAAGTTTTTGCTGATTTCGTTTTGGCCGCTTCTGGCTTTCAAGTGTTTGTTAGTGGGCAGAGCTATTGTTCCATACAAATCAACTCCATTGCGTTTACTTGTTTACACAGCTCTCCTTTTTTTCATTCATCTACGGTGGCACAAATTTTTTTATATAAAATCAAAAATTATTTGTTTATATTTTTTAAATTTACAATGTGTAAATTAAAATAGTTTAAAAAATAAAGATAAAACAACATAATTTAAAAAAAACAGAGAAAAAGAAATATCAGAAAAAAAAATGAGAAAAGAAAAAAGTGAAAAACAATTTATCTTGATATTGTCCTATTTTATGGGGTCATTTAACAATGTATTATAAAATATGTCATGATAATTACAACAAACTCCTTTCACTACTTAATATAATATTTATGAAGAGTCCAGAAAACATTCAACGTAATTATAAGTGAAAACTGAAATCTAAGGGTTCGTTTGGATTTATTTTCTAAAGGTATTTTTATTTTTTAGTGAAAATAAATAGTAAAAAATTATTTATAAATGTACTTTTGAAAATAAAATGTTGTTTAAATATTTTATTTAAAATATAATAATTATGTAGGATTTAAAATAAATTTTATTTGAAAAATGCAGTATTTTTGTATTCAAAGTCGTGAAAATATAAGTAGGAAAAAATAAAAATAAAAAATAGTGTAAGAAATTGTTAGGCTATAAATTTTAAACTAACTAAAATGTTAAACTAACTGAAAGGGAGAATTAGATTATTACTCAAGATTGATATGTCCTTAAGAATGACAATTTATTTTTTTGAATATTATTTATTTTTAATGCAATTTCGAAGTTTCTTTTAATTTAATACATGCATACGTGACATTTTTTCTTTTCTTTACATTATTAAGTATTCACGAGATGTAGTTCCCTCCTGTCCAATCTTGAGTTTGGGAAATTACAATAGAACAATGAACCCAACATTGAGACATAAGAACATGAATTTATCTTAAACTCATGACACCCTATGATCTTAAATAAACAATAACTTTTTATAATTAAATTTCGTATGATCAGTACTCGAGTTTTTTTTCCCCACAAATATTAAATGTTAACTACTAAGATCTTTAATCACCTAATCAATCATGCTTTAATTTTGAAAAAGATAAAATTGAAATTACTATGAAAGTTAGGATGTTTTTACACAAATGGGAATACATGTTTTATACACCATTAAATAATATCTCTCATAATTTATGTTTTGATCTCAAAATTTTTACAAATTATACATTTTAAAAGATGTGCATTACTTAATTTATCCTAGTGTTGATCATTTACTTGTATTTTTAAAGATCGTGCATTGTGGAAAATACATATCAATCAACTTTGAATTTGTGCCGTTTTCTCTATTGGTATAGTAATTATATATTGTATTTGATCTTTCAATAATTTTTTTTTGAAAGTATTAATAAAAATGTGCCTTATGAAGGTACTTGCCAATATATCTTAGCTATTAAATATTGAAATTTTGGGATGAAGGAGAATAATATATATGTACATCTATAATCTATAAGAATTACACAAGTACGGATTTGAGAATTAATTCAAGAATGTTGGTATCATGCCCCAGCTCATTTTCAAACACCAACTACCACTTGAATTACCCCATTTAAAGTTGACAAAATCATAAGACATCCCATCAAGAAGAACCATAGATGACCCCCATCTATGATTGAACCATAGGACAACTTTTTAGCTTTTCTCACCAATCTCCATGTCTGTGTCATGGAATCATGTTCTTGGTGGTTGGTTCTATTTACATTCTTGTAAAGATAATTGTGTCAATAACTCAATATTGCAAAACAAAATAACAGTCCAAATTAATTGAGTGCGTTTATAGTGAAGGTTCACTCCTCAATGAATACATCACTACAATTTATCACTTGTTAGGAATAGCTTAAAATCCATTAATTTTTCTAAAATGAAAGTGAAAGAATGGAGAATTACACGCCCCCTTCCTCCCCCAATTTTGAATATAAGGAATGTTTGGCTATGTTTTAAGGGTGTTTATAATATATATTTAGGGAAAATGAATTTTGGGAGTGGGGTTAGGGAATCTGAAAATGCTATTAGAAAATGTAATGGGTATTTATGTATGTTTTGGAAAAATAGATAGAAAACATATTTTTTTTCAAAAATAAAAAATAAAATTCTTAAATTATTTTACTAGAAAATTAAGAAAATGCAACAAAAATTTGATTTCACTTTTAATCATGACACTTTAAAACATCAATATTCATAGCCACAGGTAAAGCTTGAAATGGTCCAGTTATGATAATACTCACTACAAGATCCACAGATTGCGGGGGATTGTATATGTAATATATATGCATATTTATGTGTGTGTATATATATGATACTCTGTTGACATATTAAAGTCGTGCAAAATAATTGAACAATAAAATCTCAATTAATTAGAACTTCAGTTATAAGCAGCATAATAATTGAGAGAGCAACGCATTCTATTTCACTTGGCTCGACGCAAGGACGCATATCATTGCTTGTAATAAAAAGATGTACTTGTCCCTAGCTAGGCTCTATTTTATTAGCTATATACTTGAATTATTAAGCCTGGAAAAATGATCTCTAGTGAAATTCTTGATGGTTTGGTGGAACATTAAGTGCACGTTTGGTTTTGTTTTCTAACACCTTATTTTTTATTTTTTATTAAAAATAAAAATATAAAATTTTTAATTTTTTTCTCTATTTCATAAATACTTTCATTATTAAAATATTTTTTAAAATATACTATTACACTTTCTTTTCAATTTTCACTTTTCATTCTCTTCTATTCATATTTACACGACTTTTAATACGAAGTATTACATTTTTCAAATACAACTCATTTTTAACTCTACATAATTATTACAATTTAAAAAAAACCTCTAAACAACATTTTATTTTCAAATTCAATTGTATAACTAAATATTTACTATTTATTTTTACTAGAAAATGAAAATGCCTCCAATAAAAACCCAAAACAGGCCCTTAAGAGAATGTTTGGTTATGTTTTTTTGTGTGATTTTATTATGTGTTTTGGGAGAATGAGTTATTGAAAAATATGAAAGTTGTATTTTGATATGTTTGTTTATGTTTTGAGGGAGACATTTTTTTTTTATTTTATAAATACTATAGCAATCATATCAATATTTTTTGTTGGGTTTTTGGGGTGAATGGAATTAAGTGATTTTTTAATATTAGAATAATAATAAAATATGATATATATATATATATTAAAAATTAAATGGAAGTTTTGAAGGGAAAATGTAGATATATTTGGTTATGTAAATTGTTTTGGGAAAACATAACCTAACATTCCCTAAATCTCATAAAATGTCTAGTATAAATTTTTTTAAAGAGTACCTTTGTTCATTTCATTAATTTTTGAATAACTAAAAAATGTCACCAAATCAAGAAAATAAATAAATACAAGATAATGTTCAATTATAAAATTATTTTATTCCCAATATGTTCTTAGTAAAAAAAGGAATATTAATAATAGTATATTAAAAGACATTGTGCAAATATTATATAGATATTAAGTGATGATAATTTTTATTCTATATTTATAAATTTAAAAATAATAAAATTAAATATGTTTAAATTATCGTTTTTGATGACTGATAACCCATTCACAGTGATAAAAAAATATTGTCACAAATTATGTTTGATAATTTGTTTCGCAAGTGGTATATCAATATATATGTTTCATTCGATTGTAAGACCCTTATTAGACGTATTAATGAGATTAATAATATATATAGCTTTTAATCAAATATTTGTGGTTTTAGGCAGAACATTACTTGGGGCAAGGGGTATAAATTCTTGTAAGGTGAGACGATGGAGTGTGAATGAATAAAATGCACTCTAATAATTGAAACATAAATGGATAACTCTTGATTGGAAAAGTTTAGGAAGGCAAATTTAATCTAATAGTGAAGGACATGTAAATGAATGTTGGGAGATTGGCCACCAGTAGAACTAACACTTATACAACCCACATTCCACAACTCCACGTGGATTGTAGCTATTGTAGGTTGATATCAATAATAATGCTTTTGTTGTAAACCCTCCTGCTGCTGCTGCTCTGCTGCTACATAATTGTACTATTCTTCGAAGGTTGATTTGAAAAATATTTCCTCGGCAATTCTTTACAGTTTGTGCCATCGCACGTGGGCCGCCGTGATGACTTCTTCTGAACATTAACGCTTTAATTGGTTGTGAATTTAATTATTTTGTCAAAATTTTTAGGTAAAATGATTTTTGAAAAGTAGAGTTGGGAAATGTTATGGTTGTTTATTTGTATTTTTAGTGGTAGTAGAAATGAATTAGGAGAAAATTATTTGATTGTTTGTTTGTGTTTTGGGAGGGAACAAAATGAAATATCAATAATTTTTTTATTGGGCCGGTGAAGTGAAATGAATATTCTACAATTATTTATGCATGTGTATATATACATTGGATAGGGGGATAAAAAATGAAAGGACAATGATGGGTAGGAAATAAATTGGGAGGGCATTTTGGGGCTTTTTGAATGTGTATTGCGAGTGGGGTTGGAGAATATGTATGATTTATTTGTTTATATTTTTTATATTGGAAAATAAATTGAGAGTTGACAATCAAACAAGGCTTAAGCTTTTGAATGATATATTTTAGTAAGGGTGGGAATATGTTAGGCTAGGCTTTGCTTTAAATAGGTCAGGCCTGTTGCATAAATTGTAAGTTTAAACCTAGCCTATTACTTGACATAGACTTTTTTCTAAAGTTTGGTCTAACCTATTAAAATTTTTGTAAAGCCTAGGCCTGGTTTGAAAAACCTTGTTTCAGTTAATATTCAAATTAAGCTTAAATTTTATATAGATTTAAGCTTTTAATAGGCTTAGGCCTTAATAGGCCTAAAAATTCTGTAATTTATATTGAGCAAAATAATTGACAATTATAATACATTTTTCTAAATAAAAAGAAAAGCATGACCAAACATTATTATAAGTTAAACAAAAAAAATTGAAATAAAATGATTATATATTAATTAATAACAAAATATATAACTATATAAAATTAATTAATATAAAATATAAAATTAATTATACATGAATTATAAATATTTAAATATATATTATAATATAATTAAATTATATAAACCGACTTGATAGGCTTTATAGATTTTTTTAAAAGCCCATACCTAATATTTTTAATTAAATAGATTTTTTTAAAAGCCTAAATATGATATATTTATTAAATAGATGAGGCTGGACCAAGCTTTAAATAGGCTAGACAGTAGGCCCTTGACGCACGGCCTAGCCTATTCCCTTATCTAGATATTAGTAAAGAAAATAATAGCTAAAAAGCTTTTTATTTTTCCCTTAATTTCTTCAAATGTATATAAGTTTATACTTTATTATTAGTGTATTAGTTTTTTCATTTTATTCATTTTGCACACCATTTAACACGAAGCCGTGAGGAAATGCTTGTCAGACAGTCCATAGATTGCATAATTTGTTGTGGTTATGATTGGAGGCATATTTGGCAGTTTTGCATCCGTAACTTTTAATGCAGTCTGCCAACATTGATTAGTTTGGTTTCAGTACCGGTTGCCTTGGTGCTACCAATTTGAATATGAAATAAATGTCCTTTTTATTTGATACCAGACTCACCAAATTCCACACAAATGCGTCACCCCGACGAACAAGAACACCTGTTCCGCTGGCAGCAGACAAACAAAATAAATGGAGATCATTTGGTCCGGTCTTTGAATTTCTTATGGGCCGGCTCCGGGCAATATTTTGTCCGTCCCATTTGGCCCTTGCCTTCATGTTTTGTATTTATGCTCTGACTGACAGGCTGATATCAATTAAGGCCGGCCTTTTTCTTTAATTTATTTATTCTGTTTTCCTTGTATTTTGTAGAGAATGGTATGTGACCCAAATTAGGGTGCTGAAACCTGGCGGCTAAATAACGTTGCCATCAGTCTAATCTTGTTTCCTGACTGTGTATTTGAAGTTTGGATTCGAGATCAAACTCAACTAAAAGGGAAATATTATTGAGTTCGTATGGCTCATCTTGATATGTTATTTTCAAATTATATTTAGTAATTTGTACAAGAATAATGCTTTATTTTGAAATACCCGTTTGGTGTTGTGGCAAAATGCACTTGGAGTAATATTTTACTCATAACCACAACTCATTTGTGGATTTTAAATTAAAAAATTATACAACTTTTAATACAAAAATATGAAATATCCAAATACATCTTATTTTCATACATATTTAAACCTATAATTTTAAACAATATATCCAAATATAATTCATTTTCAAATTTACTTTTTTTAATTAATTTTACAATATGCATTTTCACCTGAAAATAAAAATGGGCTGTGAGAATAAAACCAAACGGCTCCTAATTCATCCTAAGCTAAGCCATATTAATATATAATAATTATATATATTCAACTGAATTTTACAATACATAGAAAATAAATCATAAAATAGAAAGAGTCTATAAGATTTAACCTAGTAAAAATAAAATATTAAACCCAATAATATTAGAGAATCTTAAATGTGGATAAAGATCATTGTTCATCTAGCTTAATAGCAATTAAGTTCAGAGCCCATTTCGTTTTATTTTCATTTACATTTTTTTATTTTTATCATTTCTAAAATTTAAAAAGTTAATTAGTGGAAATGAGTCGAAAATGAGTTTATATTTAGATAAATTATTGAAAAATAATAATTATGTTGATTTTAATAGGTTGTAGGTGGAGAGAGGTAGAAATAATAGAATAGAGAGGGAAGATATATAGATTAATGGTTGAAAATATATAAATTATTGAAAAATATATTTTGAAAATGAAAATGATGTTAGGTGAAAATGTATAAAAATTAATATGTTTTATTTTTAAAATAATAAAAAATATAAAGATAGAGTGTGGAAATGAAACCAAATGGGCTCTTAGCATCCTATCTTAATCCTATGTTTGGACAAGGAAATTTGTGGGGGAAAAAAATGGTGGAAAAATTAAATATAAAATTATATTATTTCAATTATGAAAAAGATTTTCCTTTTAAATTTTTCTTGCGAAAATTTAAAGTCCAAAAAAAAGATAAATAAAATATAAAAAATTGCTCTAAATTTAAGTTATGCTAATAAAATGACTAAATTGTTCAAAAATGAAATGAGGGATCGCCCATTTAATTTTTTTTTCTATTTTTCTGCTTTAAAAATTTAGGTATTGTTTGGTTATGTTTTTTGTTTGATTTTATTATGTGTTTTGGGAGAAGAATTATTGGAGAATGTGAAAATTATTTTTTGATATATTTATTTATGTTTTGAAGGAGATATTTTTTGCTATAGCAATTAAATCAATATTTTTTTATTGTGTTTTTGGGGTGAAATAGAATGAAGTGATTTTTTTAATATTAAAATAATAATAAAATATATAATATATATATAATATGTATATATATATATATTAAAGAATGTACATTTTATATTTGATTATATTTTTCTAAAATAATATTATTTTGAAAAAACATAACCAAACAAAGCCTTAATAATTGTAGCTTCTTTTATACAAATTAAAGAAAAGAGAGAGAGGATACGAAGCGCAGGAGGAGTGCCATCTTTTCATCTCTAGTATTACATTTATACCTCTATGTAACTTGTGATGGTACTACAATAAGTTTTTGATTTGTTAATTAGAAAATGTCAAAGTCTTCTCTCTCGTTAGAAAAACGAGGTCGTTTTGATGAAGAACCCCTGCCACTGGGCACTGGCCCTCTCGCACTCAGCTCGATTCACTCTTAAGACCGGCAGGAATTTTTGTAGTTCCACAGTACGGGACTCGTACAAGTTTCCCGCCATTTATCTGTCTTCTGCGCGGTTGATGTTTTCGCTCCTGTCATGCCGCCGCTGCTCAATCCTCATCTCGCTCTCTCTTAATCTTGCCGGAAGACTCCCCGTCTATCCCTCTCTATCCTCCTCTTCGAAGCATTTACGCATTTTCACTAATTCAAACCCTAGTCTAAGAAAAATGTCCTCCTCTCGCCCATCTGCTTTTGATGTTCTCATGTCCAATGCTTCCAAGAAAAAGAAAAACCCGTCTCAGCCCCAATCGCCAAATCCAAAAGAATCCTCACCCAGAAAACGCAAAGCCCCTGTTGAAACTTCCCAAACCCCTAATTTAAACCCTAGCGATGGTAATTCGCGAAGTCCCGTTTCCCAACCAATTCAAAATGCCGCAGGAAAGGACCAACAAAGTGTCAAAACCTTGACCTCCGACCAAAATGGAGACGCCCACTTGGAGAATACATTGGATACTAGTGCTGATGGCACCCTTGGTTCCGTCCTAGTTGAAGATGCCTCTCTGCCAGGAAGCACGAAAAAACTGAAAAAATCAAGTTCGAAGCAAACAGGGTCGAATGATGCTGATTCGAATGAAGGCTTAGTGGTGGTCAAGAAGCCCAGGGTGTCAATCAGCCCGGATGAGAGTCTACTTGAATTAAAGAAAAAGGCTGCAAATTTCGATGTGAAGAGGGCGGCTTACTGGGGGGAGGGAGAAAGGGTGCCTTTTATGTTTGTCGTGAAGGCATTTGATGCTATATCAAAGGAGTCAGGTAGGATTGCCATCACGGAGATTGTGTGTAATATGCTAAGGACAGTGATCCAGACGACACCAGATGATTTATTGGCTGTTGTGTACCTTTTGGCGAATAGGATTGCATCTGCGCATGAGGGTTTGGAGCTTGGAATTGGGGAGGCTTCGATTATCAAGGCCCTTGCAGAGGCTTGTGGGACTAAAGAAGCCCATGTTAAGAAGCAATACAAGGTGATTATTTGAATTAACTTTGTGCTGACTGAAGTTTGTAATAATTTTAATGTGAAAATAATGAATTTTGCGCATTGCTTTATTTTGTTCAGCTTAATTATCAACTGGAATATATTAGGAACTAGGATGTGATCACTGGACAGATTAAATTTGATGAATTGAGTGCTAGCTGTGGATGTATTTATGGTTGTTTGTCTAGTTCATTGAATTTATTTGGTTGAAACAGTTATATAATTTAGTGCTGCTGTTTTTTGTAAAATAATATTGAAGAACTGATAATTGTGTGATAGTTTCTGCACTTAATACTTGTGAGAAAAAACCATTTAGAAAAAATTAAGTGATCTATATAGGTGGATTTTTGTGGTAAATGTGATTGCTTGAAGGTTAGATGCTGATATGAACCATAGTTGGGTTAGTGCCTCCGGTGGGGCTCAAGTTCATACAGGTACCCATCTTTGTTCCTGGAATTGTACTGCATAGATCAAAGATAAATATATAAATTTGGAAACATGAGAACCTCTTCTTGGTTAGTTCTGCAATATCTTTTCTCATGTATCAGTTAAATAAATGTACATGTAACCAAGATTTGTTTGGTGTTATGTTAGAGTCAACACCATTGGGGGATAGCACTTATTAAATGGTCTTGCTCTTGTGGAACTTTTCAATAAGCTATTCTCGAGCAACATGATTAAAATTAGACAAATACAGACCAATGATTTTGAGAGTTAGAAAAATCACCAATGATTTTATACGGTATACACAGGAAGTGTGATTTTTGGTTATGATAGGCTTTGTTTTATTCATAAAACATTGTCATATATGCCATAGTACCAAATTGGTTGCAGAGATTTCTTTATGTGTTTTGGAGATGAGTAACTTACATTGAAATCTCTACAGGAATGGGGATACTGTCAATAGTACCAACAATTGTTAGGTTTGAGAAGTATCCAAAACTGTCAAATATTTCAAAATCCTAGGCATGCTTCTATCCTTATAACATGGCACCACATCATTTTAGCTCTGTAATATACTTTTGGAATGAATAATTTGTCGCCATATTTTGTAAAAAATTGCTATATGATGGCATTTATTGTTTTTGCAATAAAACAATCATAATACGATAAAGAATATGCATATGATTATTTTTGTAGTAGTTCATCCTGCTTGGTGATACCTTTATGCAGTGAGCTTCTTCTATGTTGTGGCAAATACTTCTTCTAGAAGATATCATCTCGGTTTTGCTCTTTTTTTCTTCCTGTTATCTGTTTTGTTCCATCCAGCTTTGTTATGTTTAGACAACATGTAGCTCTGATTGGCCCTTTTCTATCTTTTGAATTGTATCCCTTTGCTCAATTGACTAATATATGAAGTTTGTCATTTCTATGTTCCTTACTGTAGGAGCTTGGAGATTTAGGCCTTGTAGCAAAAGCTAGTCGTTCATCACAGCCTTTGATGCGTAAACCAGAACCATTGACTGTTGCCAAAGTTTTTAACACATTTCGCCTTATTGCTAAGGTACTTTATTGTCATTCTCTCTGTGTGTGTGTTTAATAAATTGGTATGTTTTATTTTGTACTGTGGGCCTTTGCACCATTTATAACATATCAAAACTGAAGTTGAGATTCTCTGCAAGTGTTTATACACAGAATGGTAGCTTAGAAATTACATAACTAGGTACTTTTTTGGATAAGTGTATGGGTATTTACCATGAGGTTTCATAATGCAGAATGAGTCTGAATTAGTTTTCCAAGGTGAGCCCAACCTGCTTGCCTTGCATAATAACTAACAAACATAAAACCTCACTGAAATGATTATAATTGATGCCTGTTAGATATTCTATTACAGATGCATTTTGCTATTTCCATTAGCTTGTGATAGGGATTCTATTTTTTTCTTGGTTATTTGTCAAAGTCATAGTGTAGCAAGTGATGGTTCTTTTTGGATAATGTGTGAACTTTAACAGGAATCTGGCAAAGATAGTCAAGAGAAAAAAAAGAATCACATAAAGGCGCTACTAGTTGCAGCCACTGATTGTGAACCTCAATATTTGATTCGTTTGCTCCAGGTCAATTAAATGCATTTATTTGATATTCCATTTGTTTCATGTCAAACACATCATAAACTTGGTTTGAGCAATATATGCAGACAAAACTGCGTATTGGTTTGGCTGAACAAACTCTCTTGGCAGCACTGGGGCATGCTTTTGTATATTCAGAGAAGCATTCATCTCCTCCCCCAAAGGTTGATAATCCCCTCGAAGAAGTAAGTTATTATGCTCTAGATCTGAGTGCCTCAGTCTTAGCTTCTAGCCATTTTTCTGGAACCAAAATTTCAAAGTTATTTTACTAATTTAATTTATCCTGCCTTCTTTTAAAAATTTCTGGGTTATCGACATGAAAAATGATATGGGACTTGTTCTTGTATGTAACTTATTGGTATAGTAGGTAAAAAGGGGTATTACATTGACTCTCTTTCTTGATGAATGGTGCTATTTCACCATTTTTAGCAATGAGATTGAGGAATTGCAATTTTTGCTTGCACCTTTTTTCCTTGTAATTTCATTTAATATAGTGTTTGTCCGATATACATATATGATTCTCATGTTAAGCTGCACATTATGACGAGTTTATTTGTAGTTTGATATGGCAAACCTTGTACTTTTGAACTGCACCGCACTTAGTGCATTGAGTCTATATATGAAAGATAAACTGGGATGGAACCATAATATGGGTTGAGTGGTTAGAGAAGTTCTGGTAAAGATTTATTTGATAAACAAAATGGAAAGGCACAGCGCCAAGGTTGCTGGGTGTATGAATTGCAATCGCCACTTCAAACCCTCTTTTCAGTCCATTCGTGGATTGTGTTTTGCTCTTTTTATGTGGACCTCCTTGATGTGTTTAACGTGATCAACCAATTACGTTACCATATGATTGATTAACTGTATTTGGTATGTGAAAAGAATTCTTCGACATGCTACTTTGCTCATGTTTTCAAGTTAAGAGACAGCATATATTAGCAAAAGAACTTAGCTAAATTAGTAAAAATGCACGGTTAGATACAACTACTTTTTACTATATTGTTTGTTGAGGAATAGTGTAATTGGCTAGTTAGCCAGTAGATAGCATTTACTTGGCAACATGGGCTTAAGTATTTTGTGCTAGTTGATTCGTGCCTACTAGTGGAGCTTGGTTGGAGACTGACTTGTGTGAAGCCATGATTCTATCCACTTTGGTGACCCTGGATTTAGGGAAATGTGCTGGGGCCCTCAAAATGCTACAAATAGGATGTTTCGTGCCCCCTGGAAAAATAATTTGGTTGGCTTATAGGGGTTTGGTTAGCTTCCACTTGGCAATGTGGGCTTCATTACTTTCAGCTAGTTTGCCCTACAAATGTGGTACTTGATAGAACTAGGAGTTTATACCATTAGGAAATGCTATGCTTTCCAATGTCATTTTAAGTCATCTGCCACTAGTAATGAATGTATCCATTTCTGGAGTTCAGTTAAGTTTCTCCTAGACCCAGATCATTATGTGTAGCCCACGAACATAATAGACTTGGTTATTATTATGTATCCATTTCAATGACACTGTGTTATAATGTGCAAAAAAACCTGAGCTAGTTACTAGCCATGCATAATGTTGATAAATTATGTCCTTTTCCATTTTGTAATACTAATATGGTCCTTTGAATCTTGGAGAATTGGCACTTTTATGCCAGAATGCAAATAATTGAAGTAATTGATCTTTCAGTGTTTTATAGATAAAGTTGACCTCAGTGTTTCCAGCTTTCTTTTATAATGATTCTGGTGCTATGCAAGTTGCTAGCAATACATTCGTGATAAATGTTGAGCTAAGAGCTACTAGAAGTTTGATGTAGATGCAGCTAAATGAAAATCAATGAAGTTGGAAGTTTTAATGTCAATGAATGATTTAATGAGAAACCATGGTATTTGGAAGTTCTATTAAGTAGCAACTGTAGGAATTTGGGATCTAAGCATGCTTAGCAGTTGAATAGATGCTTCAGTTAGGAGATCTGCTTTTTGCTGGAGTGGTGCTTCAAGATAAAACAGGACATGCTTCAAGAACTGTCAAAAGAATTGATTGTCATTGTAATCCTTGGGAGGGCCTTATCCTATCATCATTATAGCGAGCCTTTTTTCCAAATTTAGTGCATATGGAACCAGTGGCTGGACAAAGTTTCAGGTGTTGCATGACTTGACCGAGTGGCTAGCCTGAGCTTCTTTTCTGAATATTCTGTTATATGGTGAAAAATACTGTAAATTATAATAATCCTTTGAATTTTGATATTTGAGGCCTTCAGATTTAGGCTTATCTTGTCGGTGTTCCTTACTGTCATATTGAATTTAACATGTTATGCATGCTCATAATGTGTGATTATCAGATAGGTTGCGTGTGTTTTAATATATATTTATGTATATTTATTTAAATTAGATTTACTCTCTCCTTAAACTTTCTTTTCTGTCTGTCAGGCTGCAAAAATTGTCAAACAAGTTTATTCTGTAATCCCAGTCTATGATAAAATAGTTCCAGCTCTTCTTTCTGCTGGTGTGTGGAATCTCCCAAAGACATGTAGCTTTTCACCTGGTATTCCCGTTGGGCCCATGTTAGCTAAACCAACCAAAGGAGTATCTGAAATTGTGGAAAGATTTCAAGATATGGAGTTCACCTGTGAGTACAAATATGATGGAGAACGTGCTCAGGTAATAATGCCGAATAAAAGAAATATGCTGAAGTTCTTGAGTCATGGAATAAAGGGTATTTTATGCTGTTACCGTTAACGTTCCATGTAGATACACTATATGGAGAACGGCTCAGTGGAGATATATAGTAGAAATGCAGAACGAAATACTGGAAAGTTTCCAGATGTTGTTGCTGCTGTCGCAAGGTAGCCTTTATTTTGGGGAATATATAGGCTAATTTCATCTTTTGCAATTTAAATTATGATGCCTAATTGTGGAATGTCTGTAACTCCAGCATCCACCAGTCTTATAAACATACCTTTCCTTGGGATCATGAATCCTGAAAGCTTGTGGAAAAACTTCATGGTGCCATGAGTTGTTCCGCATACAAATATTTTTGAACCACCTAAAAAGTCTAAGTGAGCATAAGAATGCTTATGCCAGAAAAGAAATGATTTCCCAAAAGGGCTATGCATTTGTGAAATGCTACAATTGTATACGAAGCTTGATTTTGGCGAAACAAACTGATATATATCTGACTGATGCATTTTATGGTCCTTGTGCGGTACTTTTGTACTTCTAACAGGTTGGTTGGATATGAAAGAAAACAAATTTTAAAAGCTGAGTTGTCTAAGAATTGATATACTCAAAGAAGTGTTAATATTCTCCTCCATCAATAAAACTGGTTCCTCTCCGCTCTCTCTCCTTGACATTGGATTTTGAACTTTTATGCTGATAAACTTGTTATTTTATCCTCTTTTTGTGGTGTCTATGCTGAAAATGATGATGCAATATGCTCTTTCTTGGACATCATTTAGAAGCTACTTTAGGAGCTTGTAAGTTTTTAATACTATAGGCAATGTTTAAAGGTTGTATTTATTCATTATTATTTAATCCTAAACAGTGGCGGCCTCTTTAATAGGAAGCATAAACTAATTTTCTGAGAGGTTTCAACTCTGTTGGCAATTTTCGTTAACCTTTTTAGGTGTATAGACTGAGAGATTGTATTTCTTTTCGGTAGTTGATAACAGTTACCATCTGACTGCAGATTAAAAAAACCTTCTGTAACATCATTTGTTCTTGACTGTGAACTTGTTGCATACGACCGTGAGAAGCAGAAAATCCAACCTTTCCAGGTGAAAAATCTTGTGATATTTCATTTTCTACTTAAATTATAACTATGTTGTGATAATTCATTTTCTATAATTTAAATTATGGGTTCTTAATTGCCATGAAACAAATAGAATCCATATTGGTTGCAAAACAGGGATTGTAACTGCCATATCTAAATTTTCTCTACTCTAGATTTGGATAGCGTTTTTGAGCCTTATATAATGCTTTTCTGCAAGCAAATCACGAAGTGCCTGTGCAAAAGTTTTTAAGAATTATGAAATTACGAAATGTCTGTATGGAAGTTTTTAAAGATTATGAAATTATGGAATGCTCCTCAGAATATCAGTGCTGCATTATGCTGATAGATATCTAATTTTGTTTTGAATTTTCCCAGTCTATTCTGTCGCTCAGAAAATCACTGCCTTAGTCTTGTTGGCCTTGTCATCTTACATGCACTTCATTTCTTTTCTATTATCTCTCTACTATGCTCCCATTCTTCTCTAGCAATGAGACAAGCGTTGTGGGTTATCCATTTGGTACTGTAGAATAGTTCTAATATACTTGGTTCTAGTGTAGATGAAGCTCTTTTGAAGAATGTGAACAACTCTGAAGGTCAAAAGGGTATGGAAAATACTGTATCTGAATACCCCTTCACCCAGGATGAGACTTGCAACAGCGCGTGGAACTAAAGATATTCAGCCTTAACAAAATATTGAGATTCTTTTCTTGATTTATTGAGTACTTGTTAGCATCCTTTTTCCTACCTTTTTCCTTTGGTAATTTTTCTAAGGCCCCACCTCTGGGTTAGCTTTTCCATGTTGGTGCATTGCTCCTCTCTCTCTCTCTCTCTCTCTCTAATTATTATGTTGAGATACACCTATTGGATCGGTTTCTGTTTGTTTTGTTGGTGTGCATATTTTGTTTGCTAAATAGCAATATTTTCAAAACCGGATTGGACAAAGAACCGACGATGTTACTGGTTATTGGTTCAACCGGTTGGACCGGTATGATGACATAATAATGTAATAATTATTTTTAATTTTATAAGTATAATAATATATATAATATACTTAATATATTGCAAAAAATAGAAAAATTCCAACAATATAGAAATAAATAAAGAAAATTTTCTCCATATTTTAGTCATGTTTTTCCCTTCAAATGGTTCTTTAGAAAATACTATTTCTCTATTAATCAATTACAAATATATAATTTAATTCAAATAATAACACAACTATTTAATATTAATACAAATGGCCATCGTTAAAAATAATGTGGAAATTAAAAATAAATAAAATGGACATTTTTGGATGGGAACTAACTTACCATGTTATTGTTCAAATGTTGAAGAGGATGAACTATGGACTATGGAGTTGATTTTGTAATATTTTCTCTTCAAAATTGCAGCAGAGAACAGTGAACAGTAGTGGGTGCAGATGGAAGAAGAAAGAGAAAGAGAAAGGAAAGGAAAGAGACCAAGAAAGGAGGAATTAGGATTTGAAAAGTGGGAAAAGTTAAAACTTAAAACCTGATCAATAGTCAACATCAACAGTCGAAGCCGGTTGCTTAGAGGTGTATGTTTTAAAAACAAAAAAAACCAAAAAACCAAACCCCCCCTCCCCCCCCAACAAAAAAAAAAAAAAAAGTGAACTGGTACCCAGTTCCCAGCCTATTAGTTCACAAGCGGTTTTCTGAGGTCATTCGGACCGGACCAGCCACCGGTCATTGGTTGAACCGGTCGGTCCGGTCTGGTTTTCTAAACCTTGCTAAATAGATAATTTGTGGTTGCCAATTTTGATATAGTTTTTTGATATCCATTGTACTTCCTTGTTACTTACCAAAATTTTCTTACTCAGGTTCTCAGTACGCGTGCTCGGAAAAATGTTCATATGAATGAAATCAAAGTCAATGTTTGCATATTTGCTTTTGACATTCTCTATCTTGATGGCCAACAACTCCTACAGGAGCAACTAAATGTTCGTAGAGAGGTATGCGATCTTTGTGGCTTAATTATCTTAGAGTTCAATATATATTTTTCTTTGTTATTTGTGGAATAATGCTTTTATTGTTTCTGAACAACTATGTCTTTGTATATAGTTGATAAACCATTGGTTATGCTTGTCCAGAACAAGCTAGATTCTTTTAGTAAGTTTTTACACTTCAATGTGGAGGTGATCAAGCTTCTTTTATAATATCATTCATTTTTTTACTGCCAAACTGGAAAGGATGATTTTTCACTGACTAACAGCTTGGACTTTGGATCTTGTCTTTCTTGTGTCAATTGTTGCATAAAATGTGGAATCTTTATCCAGGTGATTTGAAATTAATGATTTCCTACGTTACTTCTCTGGTATCTTCCAACATTTCTTTTATCTAGCTTCCTTTAGAGTTCCCCAACTGGTCCAAAATGATTCTCTTTACCATCAACAGCAACACATATTGCTTCTGACCTACAGATGTAGCCTTTCATGAAGTAGATTATTAAGTTCCAAACCAGCAAAGTCAGCATCTATGTTCTTACTTACTCTGTGTTGCAAGTTTGGGCCAAAATACATGGCTTGTTATCTTTTCTCTTGACATATAATATTTACTGATCTCTTAATCCTTTTTGTCAGCATCTTTACAAGTCATTTCAAGAAGAACCTGGTTTTCTCCAGTTTGCCACTGCCATAACATCAAATGATCTTGAGGAAATACAAAAATTTCTTGATGATGCTGTTAATGCCACGTAATTCTAATTCCTTATGGCTTTTGGTTACTGATATTTTAAGGTATTAACTGACCTGTTCATGTTCTAGAAGGTAAATTTCTGAAGTTTTGTACTTCTCATCCAGTGTGGATTTCATCATCTTGCTAAATGAATAGTGCCCAGGGAATTCAGACTTGAGCATATGTCAATTATCAGTTTTGGCTTTATTTTGTTTTACGCCATTATTACATCTGAAGTTGGAAGTGACTATGTGATGACTAGTCATGTTGCATCAGTTTTTGGGTGATTTGGCTTTGTTTTGACTACATGCTGCACTACAGGACTTTGTAGCTTTTGCTTTTACTGAAGCTTTCAAGTAATTAAAAAATTTTCTT
Source organism: Jacaranda copaia (assembly GCA_014898725.1). Taxonomy (NCBI): domain Eukaryota; kingdom Viridiplantae; phylum Streptophyta; class Magnoliopsida; order Lamiales; family Bignoniaceae; genus Jacaranda; species Jacaranda copaia. The sequence goes on along the minus strand of JACGDI010000426.1, from coordinate 108,020 downwards.
CCTCTTTTTGGTGTTGTTTGGGTTCTACTTTCCAGCTGTGAGGGGTTAATCATCAAAACATTGAAGAAAGATGCGACTTATGAGCCTTCAAAACGGTCCCATAACTGGCTCAAATTGAAAAAGGATTATATGGAGAGGTAAGCCCTTAAGATCATAACAGTCTTGAACTAATAAATACTGCTTAAGCTTATTTCAAGATACTATTAATTTTTCTATGCCCTGCAGCATTGGCGATTCACTAGATTTGGCTCCCATTGCTGCATTTCATGGAAGGGGCAAGCGTACTGGTAGGTCATTAGCTAGCTTTTCTTCCCATAGTATATCAACTATCTGTTGATGCTTTGTATGTGCCAGAGCTGTGTCAATGTTTTTTCTTGCTTCTAGTGACTGAATTTTGTTTTGGGCCAAAATTTTCTCTTTGGTAGAGTTCTCAGAATTCATAATGACCTTGTGTCTTTCGTTTTCTAGGCGTGTATGGTGCCTTTCTCCTTGCTTGTTATGATAATGACAAAGAGGAATTCCAAAGCATATGTAAAATTGGTAAAGTTCTACTTCTTGATCTAAGCTGTGATCCATCGTAAAAATTTTGTGCTGCCTGATGGGAACACATTTAATGCTGCTTTGATGTTTTTGGAAAAACTTATCTATCTATTTGTATTTCTGATCTCTAAGCAATGTGGGACTTGTGGTTCTCATTAGGAACTGGATTTTCTGAAGCAATGCTTGAAGAACGTTCTGCCAGTCTTCGCTCTAAAGTTATTCCCAAGCCAAAGGTTGTATTGAATTTGTTTTTGTTCCTTTGCCACATGTGTGCTTTTCTTGTGGGATGATCAATCATCACAATTCTGACATGTATGCCATGTCCAGTCTTATTACAGGTATTCGGATACAATCAGTCCAGATGTATGGTTTGAACCTACTGAGGTAACAATTGAAATCTTTATTTGTTTGGTTTTCCAGACTTGGTTGCTCTCTTGTTTATTTATTTGTTTTTTTAATTTCTGAATTTTCCGTTTTTTCTACGAAGCATCATCTATTTCATATCATTACTTCTTGTGTATCAATTCCTCATCATCCATGATCATATCATTTTAACACCTGTCTGCCATTGACCAGCTTTTGCACTCACTCGGGCGAATGCTTTCCAATTGCCTAAATTTTAAGATCTAACTTGTTCCAAACACTCTTCTGGTTGTTGTTCCTGGCATGTAGTCTTGTGCTGTTGTGTGCAGATGTAGACGCCTAGCTCATTTCCCTGGCTGGTAGCATCAAAGAACTAAGAAATGTTTCTCTTCTTAATAATGAGAATTTATTGTTGAATATCATGGGATTCTTACACAATGGGAATTGCCAACTGTCTTTTTTATAGTCATTATATTTTCAGTAACATTTCAGCCAAAAATCATGTGAGGGACACTTAAACGAATTCAATCATCTGAGGATACACATGTAAAATGGCAATAAGGTGTATGGATTTTATTCTCTGGGAAGAACAGATACTCTGCTGCTGGGCTAGTTCAGTTGATCTGATGGGCAGGTGCAACAGGCTTTCCCTTCAGAGGAAAGTGAAATCCATGTAGAACGTATGGGATTGTGTCCTTTATTTTTTTGGTTTGTGTTTTTTTTTCTTTTGGGGGCTGGGTGGGGGTGGGGGTGGACTTCTGGATTCTTAAACAACCATAAGTTTATCTGTGCCTCTGCATTCTCTATTCATCTGCATTGGACATCAGTAAGTATTGCTACCTGAATGAAACTGATTGATAGGACACAAAGTATGGGCTTTGCTGAAAGATAGAATTTAAGAAAATTTCCCTAGGAAAGTACTATCCTCAAAGAGACAAGAAAGGAGATGGATCAAACCTATTGTTGTCACCTGTTCTTTGATTGTTTCCCCTCTTCTAGGGATGTCATATTTAACTCCACTGCATAGCAAATATAATTTTTTCTGTACAGGATAACTCACATCAGTGGCATTGCCTTTTAGGTTTGGGAGGTCAAAGCTGCTGATCTCACTATTAGCCCTGTTCACCGTGCTGCTGTTGGTATTGTGGATCCTGATAAGGTACCATTTTGATTCTTTCAGAAGGAACATGATTGTCAATAAATAGTGTGCATTTGACTATATGTGTGCTTGTACTCTAAGAGCAACTAAACTTGGACTGAGGCAATGGGGCCGTTGATGATAAATACATCTATCTTGTTATATTTTGTAGTTTTACAAGTTAAGATATTTTAATAATTTGTTGAATTTTCAAGATTTAACTTCATTCCACATATCTAATTTATATATGTATATTTTAAATACTCTGATATTAGCTCCTCCCTTAAAATAAAGTTCCCTTTTAACTGAGGAGTTCTCTTTCTATTGACATGGTGTAATTGAATTAAGGATACACCAGATAAATTTTTGTGCATTGCAAGATTGTTAGAACATAGAACAATCTGATTAAGATGTCAGTTATAAATTGTTATATTGGCCCACTGATGTATATGCCCTTTCATAGTGAACAAGGAAATGAGATGATTTAGTTTATTATTTTTTACTCTAGAAATTGTTAATGTCATCTTTCTACCACAATTATTGGAAGTTTGACGGTATTTTGGATTCCAATTCGTGAGCCATTTCTTCGTACATTGCTTTTCCTATCGTATGAAGTTGTTTCTTCTTATCTTGCTTTTCCCTTTCCTTTTTTGCCCTTGTTGTCCTTTCTATTTTACCGCTTTGTATGTTTCTATGTCCCTGTGCATGTTGTAGCACTCCACTTTCCCACATTTACAAATTCGACTCTAGGACGAGTTTCATCCATGCCAAGCGAAAGCTGAATTTTTTTAGTCTGTACTTTTGATTGAATCGCAAACATTCTTCATCTTGTTTATCTTATCTTCACTAAGGGAATTTCACTACGATTTCCACGATTGCTCCGTGTTCGAGAAGATAAGAATCCAGAGCAGGCCTCCTCATCTGATATGGTAACTACTAGCTGTCATATGTTGTTTCTCTTTCAGTCAACCTGTCTTATTTTGTCTGCATAGTTCCTTTACATTTAATTGGAGCCATTTCTTTGCTAAATTCAGGTTGCTGATATGTATAATGCTCAGAAGCACAATCAAAGAGACAACCAAGATGAAAATGAGGATGATTGAGGTTGGAAAAAGAATGTCTCTTTCATTGATTTCTGGATGTGGTATCCCATGTACGTATTCAATCAATATTTCACATAAGTAAGTTGGTTCCTTTTTGCAATAAGATTTGTTGTTTTACAGACTCTTCTTCTCTCGCTCCCCAAAGATACAAATGTCTATTTAGTGACATTAGATCTTTTGTCTGCTTGTTAATTTTTGCAAAAATTGTAATGTTTCCAATATAAATTAAGTGGTGATAACCATCTAACATGGTTTTCACTCTATGGGTTCCGAAACTTTCCTGCTATTTGGAATTTAAGAAAATTTTAATGTACTTGATGTGCAATTCAATGACGTCTATTTCAAGCAAACTATATGCCTTCCTAAAAACCCAACTAATAATAAGTAGAAAAAAGCAGGAAAAGAAAGCTAGATATGTGTCCAGCTTTTATTTGCCTCCCTTGGTTGTGGAAAACTTCTGATCGACACCTAATAATTTGAACATATCTGGATTTTCTAAGGGGTTCCATAAGTTCTGCCTCCCCCCAAAAAAATTTTTGGCCTGATGCTGCTAAACTTCTTTCTGCTATTTATTGTCTCCTAAGAAGTTGTGCTTTTCTCTGTGTTTTGGTTAAGAATATAATAGTTGTTCGCATAAAAAAAAATCCATTGTAACAAGTCAAAATTTTGAGTAATGTGCAAAAATTACAGAATTAGTTGGGTTTGAGATGTATTTGTTTTATTTTATTCTTTTTGGTAGCAAGGGGAAACTATGCATGCTTCTGAAGCTAAAGGGTTGTTTGCCGGCTTTGCCCAATTTCTCCTTTTGTCTGACTCTGCTTTATCATCATTTGTTGATCTGGCAGGATGGTGTAAGAGATGGTGGTTCATGCTGCATATTGAGGTGTTGGGCATTAGACTGGTAAGACTGTCAATGATAGAGACCTAATCTGCAGCCACGTTTAATGTGAATTGTCCTAAAACTTATGCTACCATCTTCTATTTCCTGTGTCAATTGACCACCCAAATGCTTGCCACTAGTTTCATTTTCCAGTTGCCAATTTTTCCACTACATATCTTGTATTTTATGAAAGAACAGTTTTACAATTAACAGGGGTGCCTGAAAACTAGCTCTATATTACACAGTTTAGTCTATTCTTGAATTTGGTGGGTGGAATTCATGCGAAAAATATCATGTCACGCCGATTACACATTTGCATGTCTTATTTGTGACTATTTTTCCAATGGAAAAGACAAAAAGATGGAAAGAAAGCCTGAAGTAGAATATGGCATGCTTAAAATGGGTGGCAGTCATGCGTGGAATATGCATTAACATGCATTGTGAGTATTTGGGTTGGCAAATTTAGACATTTGGGTTCGGAGCATGTGCCTGGAAGAATGGGTCGTAGAGATTTTTTTGAAATGGATTGATAGAAACTGAAGAAACTTCGCCCGAGGCAGCAAGTGAACGTGATTCGGGCATTGAATTTCAAGGTTGATATGTTTTTCCACTTTCATTTTTGGCGTGTGGACCAGTCTTGACTCTTGGAAGAGATATTTCTTGGCTTTGGTCCCCCTAATTCTAACCGTGTCTCACGCCTAAATTCACCGATCCCCTCCTGTAAGAATTCATCCCTTCTTTCTTTCTTTCTTTTTTTTTTTTTTTCATTTTCTTCTTTTTCTTTTTGGTTTTACTTTTTGTTTGGGCATTTCATGTTATTAGGGCATGGCACTGGCAGAAAGGAAGAATATGACGAGGGTTTCTAGGATTTAGATTTGGTTTGATTTGGTATTGTTAACACTCGTTGGTCTCTAAAAGACATTGCTTTTTGTGCTGGCCTTCCCCTATTTACCTCAAAAATTGACCAATTTCTAATTCATGCCTGACATCTCTGTATCAAGATTCTCATTAGCCAAGAAGGAGAAGCAGCAAAGTTGAATGACGAAACGAAGTGCTTGTAGAAGCTCCGATCAAATTATCCATGTTGTAAATAAGATATGATGGCATATTTTTGCAAAAACAACTAATGACAATAAATGTCCGAATTTTATTGATGGAGAGAGAGATTATTGCATCCTAGTACTAGTATTATTTCCGCGCTTCACTTGTGCATTCCATGATTTCGATTTTAATGCAAGCTTGGGACCGGCCCCCCCTTGTTCGGAAATCATTATATTGACCTCTGAAAAGGGGGTAGAAGAAAAATACACTCCCATACTGATAAGATGCCTTGTTTTCTATTTTTAGTTGTTGCATTTATAGAGAGTTGATTCACTTCAATTTAGATTTAAAAAGAATGAATCTTAAATAGTTTTTGCAATAATACAATGACCTTAAATTCAAAAAGAAAAAAGAAAAAAAAAGAAGAAGTTTTATATATGACCAGTAGCTCAAGAATGAGAATCAAATTTAGAAACAATAAAATTTTCGAGGATTATTTATTTTTTACATGTTAGTTGTGTTGCAAAATTGGATAATCCTTTAATATATTCGTCTTGTTGGAGGAAGTATGGTTGAATAAGTTGAATTCAACTAGTGCGGTCATACAGTTACTGTTAATTGATTACTTATCAATACCTAAATAATTGTTGTGGACTTATAGAAAGGGAAGATCTATTTACAACTTATATATTGAAAGTATAATTTTATTTGATTCGAGTCATATTCCATCAAGTGTAGCATAAATTTTTACTTTTGATGTCTTTTTGAAGGACTTCTCAAGCAATTGCAAATCATCTTTCATGGTGAAAAGGATTTTGTGCGCTCAAGGAAAGGCGGGCTCTGGTTCTTTTTTGATTAGCTTTGGAAGACAATAATAATTTAAGAGTGCAAATTTAGTGGTAATAAAAGATTTGAGGTAGATTATAAGAAAGTAGTAGATCCCAATCTTGATTTGTGGGAACCCACTCAACACGACAATTCCAGGCCTTCCGCACCTTCTGGTTGTTGGCCAATACCCCAACCCCAACCCACCCCCACATGCGCAGAAAACCTAAGTTTTAAACACGCACAAGCCCACAAATATTATAGGTTAGATGGACCAGCTATTCTGTTTTTTTATTTCGTAGTCCATTTTATTTAATAGTTATATGATATTTGTATTAAATAATTTTTTATAAAAAATAATTAATTAAAAATTAGATATGCTTAGGATATATACGGTAAATTAGAATAAAAAATGGAATACAAAATGAAATATAAAATTCAAAATGCAAATATTAAAGAGATCAAATATTTGGTTATAGTACCGTAGAAGATATTAACGTTACATCTCTATTATATTATGGAAAATCTATCCCTTTCCACAAGGTGAATACCGCGTAGAAAAAGGGTAAAAAGAAACAAGACTAACTATGTAAGGAAAAAGACGCTCCAACCAGAATGCTGGCCAAGAAAGCAGAGAGCAAGCATCAAATGGTCGAAGCTTGGATCTTCGCTCGCTAAATAAAAATACTGTACAAATGCAAAATCAGCTGCAGTTCTTAGCTTCCTAATCTTGACTAGTAATTGTAGAAGCTGATGGTAAATTAAAGAAAGAGCCAAAAGTAGACATTGTTTACTTAGTTGTCATTGGAGAAGAATCCTTTGGTACTTCAACGCAATGGGGGAATCAGAGCCCTCGGACAGACCTCTTTTCCTATTTATCCTCCCACAGTTGTCAATGTTGAGGATGTTGCCTTGAAATGAGTCTTGGTTGATGGATTGAGTGGACAGCGTGGGTAGAGTTGGTGGTGCTGGTGATGGAATTACCACCGGTGGTGGTGGAATCTGGTAGGTGTCTAGTGGTGGTGGAGGGTGGCGCCACTGCGGCAGAGGGCCGGCAAGGAGGAGGGTCTGGAGCAGTGGCCCTGCTTTCATAACTGCTTGCAGAAGCTTGCCTTTTTCTGGCAATGGCCTGTCTAGTACAATGGGCAACTCTGGTTCTGCTTCTGCTGCTGCTGCTGCTGGTGCTGGTGGCATTTGGCGTGGTGATGAAACGATGCTCTCATCACAATCTGAGGAAGAGAATCCATTGTTGGAGTCCATTCCTCTTCTGGGATGATCATCTTCAATGCTGGAAATCCCGGAATGTGGAGTTGATTGCTGGCACTGTTGTTGTAGCTGCTGCTGGAGCAATAGCTTCTCAAATAACACTTTTTGGCACTTTTCTTGAGCTTCATCCCTCTGTTTGATGGCCCCTCTCAGCAGCTCTTTGAGTTGGGCTATTTCTTCATCTCTCATTTTGAGCTCTTGTGCCTTGAGTCTTGCATCTTCCAGCTCCATAGTCAGCAGAAGAGATTGCCTTAGCTCATCCATACTCTGTTTAAACAATTTAATACACAATGCCCAATTCAGAGAAAAAGCAATAAGATCCTCTAAAAGCAAGTAAAAACAACATTGTTCTACCTTACTCAACTAATGCTGGTAATCATGAGCATTCTCACCTTTTCTGGGTGGAAATAAGCCCAATTGAGAAGAAGGTTCCTTTGATTATCCATGCCTCTTTGCCAACTACGTTTAGATGTGGGGTTGAGAGGAACTTGAGAGCAGGAGAGGGAGAGAATGAGTCAGTGATTTCTGCTCCTTATAAGGACCAACTTTTGGCCCTATTTTCATTACTCTCAAAAAGAGTGTGCTCCTTTAGTTTCCTTTTTTTTTTTTTTTTGAGGCGGAGGTGGGGTGGCGTGGCGTGGCGTGGGTGGTGGGGTTGTTGGTTTGTTGGACTAAAGCAGAAAAAGCCAAGAGCCACACTGCCAAACGTCAAAGACTTTACTCTGTAACATAACAGGATATATCTACATCTAATCTGACTGAAGATTGAAAAGAGTCTGATTCTTGTTTTTATGGTGGTCTGGCGTAGGCATCACAAGCCAAGTGCCTATTGGCCGCGGGGATTTTACATATCAGCGACAAATGCGGGAGAGGGGAGACAACTCTGATGTACTGATGTGATTTGGGCAAACTCTGCCAATTAGAATTACAGGATCATTATTTAATATAACTGGGTATTTATTCGAGTTGTATATAGTCATTAGCCAAATTATTGTTTTTTTTTCCAACCCATATGACGGGAGATTAGTCCCTTAGTTTCGAAATTAGAGGGTTCAATTCCGTGGCATAACGCCTATGAGAATGGGTTCAATTTTATTTTATTTTATTCTCATTGGAGTCAATATACGAATATCTATTATTTCATCTCTTCTTCTATTTTTCTTCTTCCTTTTTTCTACGTGTTTGAAAATTCATTATATCAAATATCAATTAATAACAATCGATACTTTATAGGTATCAACTATCAACTGCTATAAATTTAGATCAATACTCACTGATTTGGTAAAATTCAAATTCAAAAACTCAAAAACTTTGGTAACATTTGATTTTATTTTATCGTATTGGAAAAATTATTTTAAGAAGTATGTTGAGAGAATGTGATATATATACTTTGTTTTGTTTTAGAAATTAGGGGTACAAATTATTTTTGCGTGGAATAGGTATCTTTAATTTTTTTAGAACATGATAAATTGTATTGTAATTGTCAAATTAGTATTTTTATCTAATTAATGGGATAGAAATTTAATTGTTTATTTTTTTATATATATATACACATAGTGTTGTAGTATGAAAGATATATGTGTGTATATATGCAATGTTTGTTGAATGACTAATTGATTGATTGACATCGCTCTTGCATTTATATATACAACGTTCAAAATTCAATTGGCAACATTCAAAATTCAATCTCCAATGCATAATTATCAATAATTAAGTTGACTCTTTTTTTAACAAAAAGTTCCCTCCCACGTACCCTTTTTAACAAAACGGCAGACTGAAATTGACTATTTATCAAATTAAAAAAGGACCTGAATTTGACCTTTTTTTACCTTGAGGCTTGAGATACTACCTTATGAAAGTCCTACTTTTCATATATTAGTGAGTGCTTAATTATTATGAGATGAATTATCCTACACAGTTTTTGGAAGAATGTCGTAGGCGACTGCATCAATATGCATTACAGAAGTCCTAAAATTATACTATTAAATTGAGCCATAATGGGAATTAGGTAGGATTATTTTACTTTCGTGTAGAACTTCGAGAAACGCTTTGATTTCTTTATTTAATTAAAAATTAATTTATACTCAAGAGAATTGTTCTCCCCGTCTGCCTTGTGCTTAGAATTTTCTGTACGCGGAATATTTATCCATTGCTCTTATTATATATGTGGTAGTTATTTTTTTAACTCTTAGGACAAAGTTGTAGTCCAAGAATAGAAAATTGTGTGAAGTATTTGTCTAGAGAATATTTGTAGGTGTTGCAATTTAAAAAGAGGACGAGGTCCTTTTGCCATTGATCATTTAAATATGAAGCACATAAAAAAATAAATAATCATGAGAATGGGCTCGAGAAATTCCCATAGATTTATTATAAATTAATACTATGTCTGGTTGAAGGATTTAGACGAAAAGAGGAAAATGTTAGGGAAAAGGAAAACAAAATCAAAGAAGTATAAAATGTCAAATTTATTTGCTTGTTAAAGAAAATAATGAAAAAATGAATGTAGAGATAGATGTGGTGGAAAAGGAGAGTGGTAACAAATAGGATTTTCCTTCATTTTTCTCCCCATTTTGTGAGGAAAACTTATTTTCCTCAAGCACACTATATTTTTCCCTAAAATTTTCTTCTCAACCAAACAATAAAAATATTTTTCTTAGCATTTTCTTTATTTTTTCACACTAAAACCTTTGCACCAAACATAGTGTGTAAAGTAAGTGATAGTGAGATGTAAATTCAATGTGTGGATGGATTGACTTTGCTCAAGGGCAATGGGAACAAAAGGAATATAAGAATAGAACTATTTGTCAACGAGAATGCCATTCTTTAATTAGATCAAAACAGGATTGGTGCATGTATGCAATGAATATATGTTGTTAGTAATATAAATGGATATTCAAAAATTCATTTACCGTTCGCATTCGATTCTATTTATATAAAATTTATTCGCATTCGTTTAAAGCGGATATTATTCGTATACGATTAGTATATATTCGATTATAAATGGATATGAATATGGTAAATGTGTATCTGATCTAAATATATAATTATAAAATAATATATTATTTATATTTTTTAATAAAAAATCTCATAATCCATATATGTATATATAAATTATAATTGAAGAATTGAGAAGAAAAAAGAATAAATTTTAAAAATTATTGTAATATAGAGAAAAAAATTGAAGAATAAAGTTAAGCAACATAATTATTGTTGGTTGACTTTATAATTAATATACTCTAATGCTATTATTATTAATAATAAGTGCTAATAATTAATTATAAAATTAATTATCAATTAAAAATTATGATATTTGTTTGATTGCTTTCTTTTTATTGAAATTATATAGTTCATTCTATTAATTAAAATATATATTTATTATAAATTCATAGATTTATGTATTTAGATATTTGTAAATAAATATCTACATAATTATCATCGAATATGAATATAAAAAAAAAATCAAATACGGATAAGTTTAATAAAATATGAATAAATTTGAATAATTATAATTGAATACGGATATATCTGAATTTAATCGATATTCGATGGATACAAATTCGGATATTATTTTTAAATATCCGTCAAATTCGTATCTGAATATTCAAAAAATTAAACGAATACGAATATAAAAATAATGTATTTGATTTATTTAATATCCGTTTACACCCCTATATATTGTCTTGTTTCTGTTCTAAAACATGGATTGCAACTCTTTAGGACCTAAAAAGATTTTGTTAATGAAATTTAAGATACGTGTTTCCCTTGTTATTTAGTTGGAGAGATACTCATGTTCGAATAATTCAAATAATTTTTGTTTTCACATCCTATTTTGATTGACTATGTGAAGCAAATTCAATCAATCAAATTCAATTTTGATATGTGTAATTTAATTAAAAATAAAACAAAAATATTAAAATTACTATAAGAAAAAAATAAATTAATGACAAAAGAGTAAGTAACAATATAAAAGTTGTCACTAATTATGTATATTAAGCTACAAAAGATTTAGTTTTGTCACTATAATGATTTTATAAATTAAATAGTGATAAGAATAGTGTTTAAATTATCACTATAAACAATTAGTAACATACCTATAGTGACGATAAAAATCTTGTTACAAATTATAGTAACAATTTTTATTGTCACTAGATTATCACTATATGGGTGTCACTAATTGTTAATAGTGACGAACAAAAATATCAATTTTTGTCATTATTGAGTCATATTGTGACAAGATAAAAATTATTGTCGATTAAAAATTATTATTAGTGATAAGATAAAAGTTATTGTTGCTTAATATATATTATTAGTGACAATTTTAACTTTATCACTTATTATTTTGTTACTAATTTTATATTTTTTTGTAGTGAATCAATAACAATGAAAAAGGTCGGACAAAAAATTTATTTGACACTGAAATTAAAGCCAGCAATGCAACTGTAATTAAAACAATCATAAATAGCAAAATAGCAAAATTTTATATTAAATTCAATTCACACAAAAATATATATAATCTATATATTATCTTGAAAAGAGACTTGATGAATGCATATGTTCAAAATGCACCAATTCCTCAATGAAAAAAACCTAATGAAAGTGAAGCTTCACGGTTACTTATTTGAGGCTTGATGAATGGATACTAATCTAGCTAGGGAAACTACTAAACTAATTTGAGGATGAGTTCTTCATAAAATATTCGTCAGTTTAATTGTGATTCAATATATATCTAAGAAATTAAATCAAAAAATTATTTATTTAAAAATCATATCATTCAAAAATAATTTTATTTCAATAAAATTAAAATAAGCCAAATTTAAATACGTCACTTGACTCAATTCAACTTTATCACATGTTTATTTTTGTTAGCAAGAGGGAGAGAATTCATAAATTAGTATAGTTATCATTTGCAAATGTGAGTTTTGGAAAAGAGAGCTGAATAATGCCAAAGATGATTAACGAATGAACTACATCAATTGTGCTCATGCTTAAAAAAAATAAAAATAAAAATAGAAATTCCATATTTCACTCTGGAGTTCTTCAGATTTTTGAATTGCAGACGGGCGGGGCTCGAAAATTTTGAAGATAGAATAATCATTGTCCCGGAAACTACCTACTAGACAAAAATAACATTAAGGTTTAAACTTTAGTTGTTTGGTGACTTTGTTATAGTATTTAATCAGAGCATTTTCTCGTTGGTCGGAGCAAATAATATAGATTGATGGAGCATTATTGTAAAAGGCATCATTATATACAAGACGATATTCTTGACTAGAATCACAATGTTTAGTTACAGAACTCGAGTAAAAGTAGAAATAATGATACATATAAATCTCATAAATCAATAATTGTGGGTTAAGATTTTTAGATTTAAAATCCATTAATTAGAATTTTTCTGTAACGCAATCGCTATATTTATATTCCATGTTTCTATTACTTTAGTAAAATTCTTGAAATATATGTTACTTATATATTAAATATAATTTACTTATCATATAGTTTGTTTGAATCTGACCAAATCAGTGCGAAATAGAATTTCCCCCAAAATCAATCCAGATCTAATAAAGATTTGCAATTCAAATTTTTATGGAACATCAGGTAGATTTTATAATGTTAGCTAGGGTGTGTCTGACCAAATTCAAACGTTGAAAACTGATGCCTTTGGCAATGCGGCCCCCATCCGCAACGCCGCGGGCACTGGGAAGACAAAAGGTCCAAATTTTCGGTCTCAAAGCTGGTTGTGATGCCTATTCGTTGGGCTGTACCTAGTGCAATGGCGTCCGTTTTTGAGATCGCGGTGTCGACATTATGAACCTAATATTAAAACTACATTTTTTTTTTTTATGGTTGGGGTTTTCAGTTAAGAGTCATCGCCATTGTTGGTAGAGCAGTCTCAGAGAGTCTCTAAGTAATATTCTGTGCAAGAAAGCTCAATTTGTCTATACTCTTGCACCCATCTTTCAACTTAATTACAAGACATATTGAGCGCAAGAATACTTAAATTGTCTATATTCTTGTACTTCGCTTTCAAATTGCAAGAATAAGAACTTTTCTTCTCATTTATAAACATAGATTGAGTTGGGTGAATATTGTAAATTTAATATATCATTCATTTGATGCTAATAAATTTGTGCGACATCTTCATAATACATGATATCATAGCATCAAGAATTGGTTTGGTACCTTTAATCTTGCGGGATGGTGTCTATGAAACATGTAATTGAGAAGTTTGATGGGAAAAACTTGTTTTCCTTTGTGGAAAATAAGGATAGTAGTAGTTCTAATACAGATGAATCCGGAGGGTGCTCTTTTGAGGAAGGGAAGCATGCTTGTGTGTATTGGTCAGATGGTAACAAAGACCAAATCAACATGAAGCTATTGTGTAATTTTAGTTATACTTTTCAAAAGCAATTTTTCAGAATATTTTAAAAAATACGGAACTAAAAATTTTGTGGCACAAACTAAAGGAGATTTGTATGAAGAAGAAAAACCTCACGAACAAGTTGCAGTTAAAACAGCTTTATTTTTGTAAAATACTTGAAGGTATCCTCACTTCATCTCGCATTTATATTTTTGCAAAACCGAAGTTAAAAATTTTAGAATATCTAGAGGTAAAATATGATATAAAAATTTGACTTTTGTTGTTATGACACTCACTAGGCACTGTTTTTCATGGTGGAGATATAATCATATTAAAGAATGCTTAGGAAGCATTATTTAGTAAATACTCTTATAATCATTAAAAGTTCTTTTAAATTATTAGCTAAGATTTGATCAAATTAAAACCAAAGTTTCTAAAAAAGAAAAGAAAAGAAAAGAAAAACTATATAATTTCCAGCAGTTTTCCGAAAGCACCTTGCTTGTGTAAATATTTGATGTTAAATCGAGACACCAACATCAGCTCTTCTTTCTATGTCTTTTGTTGATTTTGTTGGGCAATAACTCTTTCCAACTTGTCTCCCTGGAGTTTAGTAAACCCTTTTCTGTTTCATACCAACTGATATTTTGTACATATATTGTTACTGTTAAAAACCTATTCCTTTTTTTCTTTTTTCTTTTTTCTTTCCAGAAAACGGCCAAAACGTGAGAGGACAATTAATCCCTTACCATCTTATTTTCGCCTTTTTTTCTCTATAGTTTCTTTTTAATATAATTCAATAGTACTATCAATTCATAATTGTAAGCGCAAAAAAAAAAAAACTTGTAGTTGATTATACTAAGAGCACTTAAAAAATTGTTCTTAAAATAAGTACAAATTCATTAAAAAAAATATATCTGCTCGTTAAGGCACTTACCTGATTTAACTAGACCTTAACAAACCAATTACAACAAGTACTTATCAACTTGTAATTAAGTTTTAATAAAAATGCTTATTCTTCATAATAATCAACTTTGCTCGTGATTTTTCTCCTCTACGTAGTTCAAAAGTTCCCATCACAAGAAAGAAAAAAAGAAAGAAAGAATTAGTCAAATGTGGTGGTGCCCATTTTCTGGCCTGTACTGTACGGTCACTTCTCGTCTCTCTTTATTAAAAGTGATGGTGTGCTGGTGGTCTAATGATATGATAATGTTTCATATGTATCCAAATCGATATGGGAATCCCAAGTGGCCATTCACATGAACAAGGTTTAGGGATTGTTTGGTTATAATTTCCTATAATAAAATTATTTTAAGAAAATACAATCAAATATATTCTTATTTTTCTTTAAAATACTAAAAAGCATTTTTCTAAAATATCCTCTCACATCTTTCATTATTTTCAAAACTTTTCAATTTTTTAATATATACATACATTATATATACTTTATTGTTATTTTAACAATAAAAAAATCACATAATTTTATTTTCATCCTAAAAACTCAATAAAAAAGTATTGATTTGACTGTTATAGTAAAAAAAATTTCCTTCAAATATAAACAAATATACTAAAATAATCAAAAATTAATTTTTAAATATTTTCCAAAATATAACAAAAAGTTCATTATATTCTTCAACACAACTTTCAAACTTTTTAGTACCACTTTTAATATTTATTCTCACAAAATACATATTAAAATCACATAAAAAAATATAACCAAACACTGCCTTAATAAAAAGCTGCTACTAAATCTATTATTTGCGGAAGCAGTTGATATGTATAAAACAGCTACGACTTTCTAGTTTCATTCATGCACACACACACATATTATACATAACGCGGTTTCTTTTTTCTTTATGTTGTCTCGAAGTATGAGACAAAATGATACATTGACGCGCGTCTGTCTGGCCTAGGATACTTAGGTAAAGAAAATTCCTACATAGAGGGAAAAAGGGTAAATGAATTTTTACCCATCTATTGTCCCTATATGACTTTCCTTTGACACCATTTTAAATTTTAGAAAAGGATGAAAACATTTATATGAAATTGTGTACTTAAAAATGAAGGACTATAGAGTTCCAAAAGACTAATGGACTCAAAGGAATCAAACAATATATCAGGATAATAAATTGAAATTTTTAAATATAATAGAAATTTCAAAGATAATAAAATAAATAGAACGTTAAATAAAAAAAATAAGATAATTATGGTGATTTGGCAAGCCTACTCCACTACCTAATTTAGAAAACTTAGGATTTTTAACTTACAATTTTATAAGAGAGAATAAAACATATACAAGTTATAAAGTAGCAACCAATTAGAACTTGTATTGCAACAATACTTATTGTTGAACAAAAACTCACAATAGATTCTATGAGCCTTTAGTATCATTTCGAAAATAAATGATATTAGTGAAATATGTATTGCAAATTGTAATTAACTCCAATTGTGTTAAAGGAAAATCTTTCGCACAGCTTTGTGGCCTTTTCGTTTGAAAAGCTAAAGAAATTGGTGATTTGAGACTAAACTTGTGAACTTTTTAGAGTTTCCGAACTTTTTTTTTTTTTTTTTCAAAAAAAATCCCATACGATTTATGATATAAGAATTGGGGTTTTAGGCATATTACCTAATTTGCAACCTGGCAAGGTTGCCAGGACCTAAAATCCACCCTGCCCTCTCCTTTGAACTCGTTATGCCCTATTCCCTCCTGTCCCTTCCAATATCAATTTAAACTCCTAATTCGGGGTTTAATTCATCATATCTGGCTTCTGTCTTTCCTTTTTTTCAATTCAAATATATAAATTTTATAATTCATAAGTTTCAAAATTAATTAAGAGAAAAACAAACACAAGGAGTATGTTGGAATTAAGCTTTAAAGTTTCTTCAATTTATTTTATTTCCAACAAATCATTTTATCATCTATCTTAACATGACAACTAATGTGCTTATATATTTTATTTATTTCACATTTATGGCCTCAATATTATTTATTTAATATATTTGACCATTTTATTTTATCATTATTGGACCTAATTATAATTGGACTTATGGTAGTTTCATGGTGCTTTTGGTGGCCCATTAATCCTTTCTAAATGGTCAAACTTTTTATTATTAAATAAAGGGGCCATAATCTTTTTTTGGCACATAGAGTTGGTGTGGATTGTTTTATTTAACAATAAACTTCCCACAAGACTTTTGTGTTTTTGGCAACGTGACAATGGAATGGTTCTTAGTCTCCTCATGGTCGTGTACATGTGATGAGACACTGCTATGAGTTAATGAATTTTATTTTGAAATCATGATCAGCTATTGGTACCCACACAAGGGGAGGCAATCATGGTTTTAGGACAGTGACAAGTGTCCTGACTCTCTATTGATCTAGCTCATTTTTTTTTCATTCTTTTATGCAGTTTGATTTATCATTTTCTTAATTATTATTTTATAAAAATTATGATTATGTGAATTATTTTTACTTTATTTTATATTTCAACACAAATCACACAATTGTCCACAACAATCTAAAGCCATGATTGTGATTTGTGAGTGAGTAGTAAAATTCTATAATTATAATGAAATAAGTTTAACTCTGGTTTATCGCCTTCACATGTTAACTTGATGCCCGAGATTTGAAGATTCAAACAAGGACACAGTACTACTGGTCAAGGCTTTTGTGGTCACAGATAATTAAACCTGTGCAAATAGCCAGGTATGCTTTCTATAATCATCCCTTTCATTCATGTGTTAGTCTGGCCGTCCACTGGATGAGTCCAAGTATGTAATGTTGATTGCAATTCCTCAATGCTATTCTTCTCGTATAAAATAAAACAAAAAGGGCATAAATCACAATCTATTTGATAACCATGATATAATGTTGATTGCAATTCCTCAATGCTATTCTTCTCGTATAGTGCAATAATATTAATTACTTGCAATGCGCAACATATATATATATATATATATATATATACATACCCTTACACTAGCAAACAAATTCAGAGAGTTTTTAGTTTTTGGAAAGTGATTTATTTCCTGTGTTACCTGATTGCATCATTGCACTGATCGAAATTGGACACATACAATTTTGCCCTTAGCGAATTTGTAGCTGCTTTTAATATTTACTGCCTAACCTCATTATATTTGTAGCTGTTTTTAATATTAACCGCCTAAGCTCGTTATATTTGTTGTGCTTGGCAGACATGTTATACATGAGTCTCGAAATTTGTGGAAGTTTACAACTTTAGAGTCTGATGAGGGAACACTATTAAAAAAATGTCTTTTTGCAATGAAATTTTTCGTTATAAATTTATGATAGAAATTTCAATCGCAAATGTTTGCGTCGGAAAAATCTATTGCAAATTTGTTGCAAATTTGGTAATAATAATTAAAAAAATAAAATTTATGATGAAAAGTTTTTTTTAAAAAAATATGCACATTCTATCAAATTAAAATCTATAATTACTCAATATCAATAATTATTTATATTACATACTAATCATCCTATGCACTAATATTTAAATATTATTTTACATAAAATCACAATAATTTTACATCACAATAAAAATCAATAGATAATATTGTTCAATATATAAATCAAGCTCTAACTAAAATATAAAATTTACAAAATAATGCCAAAAAAATTATCTTACAAGGCTTATACTAAATTTCGATACCTTGAGATATCCAAGTCTGCAATATTAAAATAAAAATAAAATTACAATAATAAAAAATAGAAACATAAACTAAACTAATAGATAATTCAACATAATAAACCAATATATAAATTCAACACATAACCAAATCATAATCAAGGACAAAATTCATAAAATATAAATTCAAATCCTAATCAAATATAAAATTCACACAATATAAATCTAACAAATAATTCAATTTAATGCATAATCTAAAACATGTAAATCTAACACATTATTCAATATAACCAAATATACATATCATTATAAACCAACATATAATTTAATATAAGTTCAACATATAACTCAAATCCTAATCACACATATAATTAATAAAATCTAACACATAATTCAATATAAATGCATAATCCAAACACATATAAATCTAATAAATAATTTAATATAATCAAACACACATCCAACATAAACCAATGTAAAATTTAATATAAGTCCAATATATAATTCAAATACTAATCAAACATATAATTCACAAAATATAAATATAATGAAATCTAATACATAATTCAAAGCAAATGCATAATCTTAACACATATAAATCTAATACATAAATCAATATAATGAAACATGCATCTCATCATATACTAATATATAATTTAATATAAGTTTCACGTATAACTTAAATCCTAATCGCATATATAATTCACAATATATAAATCTAATAAAATTTGAAATTTAACATATAATTCAATATAAATGCATAATCTAAACACATATAAATCTAATGTATAATTCAATATAATTAAACATACATCCAATATAAACCAACATATCATTTAATATAAGTCCAATATATAACTCAAATCCTAATCAAACATATTATTCACAACCCTAAGTATGACATGATTTAACTTAGAAAACTTATATTACTGTTTTCAGATATGTAAATTTGGATTTTTATTTTCACAAAAATTATGAAAAGAAATAGCGATTTTGTTTTTAGCTATATTTGTATTCATTGGCATGTTTCCAAATTGCATTTATGAGCTTCTGAAAAAATGTCTCTAAGAGGACAAACATATATTTACCTTCCAAAAAATTCAAATTGCTCAAAAAAGAAGACTCAATATAATGAGTAGTATCATTTCAATTGAAAATAATTAATGATAATTATAAACACATTACATAATGGCACATAAACACTCTCTCTCATGCCCATCATCATCATGTAAGCAATTACAAATCAATCAACAACAAATGAGAAGGCTCCATCCCTTCTCCCAACAATCCATCCTCCTTCGCTTCCACCAATTCTAAACATTTCTAATTTATTGTACTAAAAAAATATATAAAATCAAAATAAGGTATGCAAATTTACTTCTAAATGCTCAACAACTCAACACTTATAGAAGGTATCCACCACCATCGAAATAGCCTACAACATGTCCATAAACTAAATTAAAATTTAAAAATATAATATAATTCAATATATAGTACCATAAAATTTAACTCAACCCAAAATTCTAATAAAAATTTTAATTCAAATAAAACATAACTCTAACAAATATAACAATATTTAATATTGATTCTGCTGAAAGCTACGTATAGAGAAAAAGGAGGTTGTGCTACTGGTAAATTGACCAAGGAGGCCGAGTACTCAGGATTGTGTATAACTTGGGGTTTGAGATCTGCAACCACAACACACGTTAAACTAGCCGAGGTGCTCTTGGTTAAGGCACTCGGACGCTCAAGTTAGTTTTGGTCGAGAAAGAGAGATCGAACAGAATATAGAGATGTAAAGCTTATAGTATATGGGACATTACCTTGAGCATAGATGAGCCTGAAGTATTTATAGCTTTCTGTAGGTGTAATTTGACTCAAGTACCCTTATCAGGTGTATTGACTTTGTCTTTGCTAGGGGGTTGGGGGTCATTCCATGTCTAGATTTCGGTATTATGCCAGGTGGCTAAATTTTCTATTTTTTTGGATAAACAATGCCAGTGGAGGCGTGTCTCTGCCAAAGTTGTTGGCAGGGTTGTCAGAGTTGGTGGTAGCGGTTGTACCGGTTGTCACGTGTCATTAATGCGGAGGCATTCAACCTGTCAGACTAATAAACACGACAGGGATCTGAGTCAACGCTGGAGTGGATTTTGAGGTAGATACATGTTGACCAGACTCGAATATTCGAACTTCTGGAATGGTCGATAAGGGTCGACCGCAGACCCTACCAAGTAAGGTCGATATCGGTTAACCAAACAAACTTACCGTTGAGCCTTCTGGGCTGTCTCATTTGATGTTGGGCCTAATGGGCATTTGATGTTTGGCCTGTTGGGCCTACTAGGTTAACCCATATCAAATACGAATATAAAATTTACCTCAAATTTTAATTAATATACAAATTGTTATTTATGTTAAATCAAATTATATTACTAATAAATAGTTCATTTTGAGTTTAACTAACACATAAATCAAATTTTAACTAACTTGAATAATTAACTAAAACATAATGGAGATAATTAAAACATAATCAAATTTTAATATATTTGTGAGAATTACCATAATTAATGGAGATAGAGCAAAATATGAATTCTTCAAACCTGAAATATTAAACAAGCAACAATATTAACATTTTTAAAATTAAAATTAATTTTAAAAAAATCTCGAACAAAATTTGACCGGCCAGTAGTGCACCGGCAGCACTGTTGGCGTGCACCAGCAGTGTTGCTAGTGCACTGGCTGGGCGCTAGCAGTTGGTGTGCGCTAGCTGGTCGGTCGATCGGTGTAACAAAAAAAAGAAAAAGAAAAGAAGAAGAAAAGAAAGGGAAAGGGGAAGAAAAAAATGGGTGGGGAAATCATAAATGAGGGTTTTAATTTTCCCAATTCAATAATTTGTGACGGATTTAAATCTGTCGCAAATAATTTTTTATTTTTTTATTTTTTTTCACTTTTGCAACGGATTTTTCCATTGCAAACTATTTCCTAGTATTTATTTATTTTTTTTCAATTTTGTGACGAATTTTTCTGTCGCAAAAGGTATCTGTTGATATGAATTTTAAATTTGTCGCAAATTTTTGAATTTTTCAAATTTTTGTGATGGAAAAATTTGTCGCAAAAATTGACATTTGATCTGTCACAATTTTTTTTTTTTTTTACATTTTTGGTTACATTTTGTGATGGATTTTTTACGTCACAAAACAACGTCTTTTTAGTAGTGGAATTTTGTCAATTAATAATTTCTTAATATGTGAATATTATTATCCACAATTCTTGAACCAAAATATTAAGAAGTTTTTGTTACTCTAAGGATTGGTTATTTCTCAAGAGACAGTTTATTTTGATGAGATGTATTGTTGTGTATGATTTAATTAATTAAAGGAAAAACAAGATAAATATATTCTGGAGTACTATTACACATGCGTAACAAATTTAAGTACTCATTAAGAATGAAATTGATATTCTTCTTGATGAGATCATATGTAAACTTTATACTTGAAATTTAGTATTAAGGCATGTAAGTTAGTGGAGTTTATATATAAAATAATGATCATATGAAAATTAGACATTAATGCCAAAGCAATGAATCATGAGTTTCTTATATAACGGTTAGTTTGCTCCAATTATAGGTATGAAAGTCAAATAGAGCTTTTATTATAATGAATAGGGATGATTATTGAATAATTGATTTTGTCTGTATAACTGCCATAAGTTTATATATTAGTGATGCTAACGTCTAGTCATTATTATATATATATATATATATATATCAAATAATGAATTTTGTGTCATTTATTAATTGATTTTAGTGAAAATAGTTGTTATACCTTTAAAGAATGTTTCTGGTCAAGTAGTTATAAATTACTTTCTATAGTGCAAAATTGAAAACTAATATTTGAAGGTTATACTAATAAGTCTTCGAGAAAGCAAGGAGCATAAGTTCATTGATCTCTTGGGTATGAAGTGGTATCATTTTTTTAATCCAAGACCACATGCATATTATTTTGAATAAAAGTATATAAAAATTATTTAATTATAGAGATTAAGTAAATTTAATTATAGCGACAAATTATACTGATGTTACTATATCATTGTTACTTTAAGTTGTTCTTTTTAAGATTTGAGATTCACTTAATTGTTGGGTGTTGGCATATGAAAAAGAATTAGAGCACCTATCTCAAACACAAGCACAAATCCTATGCATAAACTTTTTAATATAGTTCTTTCACTAAATTCTGTTGTGACTTACTAGATTATATTAATTCGTACTGCATGAGCTAATATACACATACACTTGTTGCAATTTCTAGTGAATGTGGGGGTGAAAAATGGTGAATGTGGGTTGGAAAATATTTATTTAGTTTGCAAATGAAATATAAAATTTGTCTAGCTTCTTCATTAATACCATGAGCTTATATTTAACATTTTAATTAATTGCAAGTGCTTAATTGTTGGTGTGTGCATATGAAAGTCTGAGTATACGAAAATAAGAGATTAATTCTACTCTTCTTTACCTTTTCAAATTATAAGAAAAATGTGGGAGTTTAAGTGAATTCAAGAGTTACATAAAAATAATATATATTATTTCTTGAGTTTTAAGTGTGCAGGAAATACATTGCAAATTCGTGAGATGGCCAAAACAATGTAGTCCTATAAGAAAATTTGGACTTCAGAATATCCAAAGAATTTGTGGTGATGTTTTGATTTATGTTTCGATTTAATCATATTGTATCTGTGAAGAATTGTTTTGTAAAGTAGGTGCACATGCATCAGGAGTGACAAGAAAAATAAATAAATAAATAAATAATAATAATAACAATAATAGAGGCATGTGGTATTATATTCCATGAGATGGGAAAAATTACCTTGGAGGACTAGCGCAAAGGTTAAATCCTTAATCATTGAGGGGGATGGGCTAAGCCCGTAAGGAAGTCACCTCTAGGAGTAATCTAACCTTTGTGATTGGAGACCTCATGAAGAAGGTTCAATGGGTAGGAACAACCCGTATGACGTGACTCATCTAGTACTAATTTCTAGGAGAGTGTACATGAGATACTTTCTTCCTATCTCTAAGGTAAAGTGCCAGGATGATGTGATGTTAGGTTGGGCTTTGACCCTTAATGAGACTGAAGTGAGATTTCCTCGAGGTATGAGTCACACATATCTTTGGAGGGCTCACCTAAATAAGAGTTGCCATGGGTTGTGGCTAACCTTAGAGATCTTATGAGAATCAAGATTGAGCATAGGGTCATTAATGCGTTAATCTGCTATAACTATGTCCTAAGTCAATATCATGTATGTGGTAATTGAAGTTTGGTTCATGGGATCTAATTCAAAACTTAGTCCGTTATGGCTCCTTTAAATGAATATTGTTAACACTGAGTGTATGTTCAAGCCCCAAGGCACAAGCACCGATTGTACGGTATAATTTGCCATCATATTTTCTTTTTATATTGAATTTCAAAATTTTTAAATCTTGTGGGGGATTGTTGGAGCTAAGTTTTAAAATTTCTTCAATTTATTTTATTTCCAACAAATCATTTTATCATGTGTCTTAATATGACAACTAATGTGCCTATTTATTTTGTTCATTTCACGTTTATGGCCTCAATATCATTTGATTTAATATATTTGACCATTTTATTTTATCATTATTGGGCCTAATTATAATTGAATTTATGGTGGTTCTATGGTGCTTTTAATGGCCCATTAATCCGTTCTAAATGATTGAACTTTTTACTATTATATAACGGGGCCATAATCTTTCTTTGGCACATAGAGTTGGTGTGAGTTTTAGATTGTTTTATTTTATACACTTCCCACAAGACTTTTGTGTTTTTCGCAACGTGATTATGGACTGGTTTATATTCTCCTTGTGGTCGTGTATATGTGATGGACATTGTTGTGAGCTAATGGATTTTATCTTGAAGTCATGATCAGCTGCTAGTGCCCGCACGAAGGGAAGCAATCGTGGCTTTAGAACAGCGACAAGTGTCGTGATTTTTCATTGATCTAGCTCATTTTCTTCATTCTTTTATGCGATTTGATTTATCACTTTCTTAATTATTATTTTATAAAATTATGATTATGTGAATTATTTTTACTTTATTTTATATTTCAACACAAATCACACAATTTTCCACAACATAATATACATGTTGAAGAAAGTAAAATCCAATATACAAGTTTCAACACTCTTTTCTTAAATTTAAAGTAAAATACCCACCTTAATTAATTTTATTACTATATTATTCATCATTTTCTATGGTGATTGAATAAATGCAAAAGTGTCGTTTTTTCATTGAAATGTATGTATGTAATTATAATTCTAATTTTTTTTATATTTTATGTATATATTTATATATAATATGTGTAATATATTATATATAATTATTATGTAGAACGAGTTTACTTAAACTCATATCTCCCTAAATTGAGTTGGGTCTATAAAATTAGGACCCCTTAATCATCACAAAACCTGTTTATTTTGGTTCCTAACCCACTTCATATGGGCTGGGTCTGGTGGAGAGACCCAATTTATGCAGACACATTGCCAAGCCTACTTGCTATATAAAAAAGGGTTTGATTCTAAAAATAAAGATTCTCAGTTCTCCAATAATAAACCTAGAAATGGGGAAAGCTCTGAAAATAGACAACACCTTGAGAATTACAAATGAGAAGGAAAGGGATAACATTTCATGGCAATTCATCCCCAGTCAACAAGGAAAAGAAGTCTGCAAAGTACTCTGACTTCAAAGTCAATTGACAAAACAGATTATCCCTGCATCAGTTTTAATTCTTCAACAAGCGGTAGCTGTATCTTCTTACTCTTCAGGAAGACATGGTTAAGAACCTTTTTTCAGACCGCAAAGAAGCCTTCAACAGTTTCACAGCCTACTCCAAATATATACATATGGTATATTAATCAACACTTTATATTCAAATATAAATATTAAAGAAAAATAATTGGAAATTATGGCATATACCTCATGCATCGGCAATTTAACCACATTTTCCTCAATGTTTGAGAAATCGTACTGGTGAGCAAATCGATGACCTTATTGGTTATTGATTCAACTAACGGTTCAACTGATGTGACGTTATAATTATATTTGATATTATATAAATATATTAAAAATATGAAAAATATAAATATATATATATATATATAAAGGGAAAAAAAATAAAAATTGCTTAGTATCATGAAACTTTCTCCAAACTCTACTCTATAATAATATCTATATATCAATTTAAAATATCAAATCATGGAATAAGACTTATTAGAAAATATCCTTATATAATCCATTACAACTTACAAAAATAATAAACATAAACTCAAATAACATAAAAGTTTTAAATGTAAATAAAAACTAATATTATAATCAACAACAACCGAACAAAATCACATTATACAAATTTTCAATTATCAGCCAAACTCTCATCAAATCTTGTCAAATGAACAATTTCATAATATATTTGGGTTTGATGTTTGAATTTTAGAGAGGATATAAATTAGAAAATAGAAGGAGAAAAAAAAGAGAAAAAAGAAGATTGGAAATGAAAAAGATGACAGTCAATTACCGTAGCCGCTGCGTCCTTGGACTTTGCTTGGCTCCGTTGCTGCTTGCCTTCTGTTAGAGACTTCGAGTATTGGAAATTTAGATAAGTTTAGGGTTTTTACTTTTTACTTTATATTTAATTAGTGTTTAGTTTTTATTTAAAAGAAAAAAGAAAATACAACTAATAATTGATTTAAAATAAAATCAGTATACTGGTTAAATTGATTTTTTACCGATTCACATTGATTGACTTCAATTTTTTAATAAATTAATTTTATATATGAAATCGGACTAGAACCTTGGTCAGTTCTCAATTGAACCGGTTAATCCGACAGATTCGATTTGATGTCTCAATCATTGTTTGCCATCCAATGAATCCAAGCCCTTAACATTAAATTTTTTTCAATAAAGTGTTGCGACAAAGAGGACTCTTTTGCGTTGGGCATCAATCATGAGCTTCAAGCTCAATTGGGATTTTTGCATATACATATATTAGTTTATTTTTGCAAATGATGGTTGTGTATAGCATGGAGCTGCGCTAATTTTAATTGATCAAGGATTCTCACGAGTTGCAACTCCGTCAAAAGGGTCATGGAGTGACAAAGAAAGTGAGAATTGCAATTGTGTTCAAGATTGAGAATAAGAGTGACTTCGTTAGAATATTCCAATGATAGGGATTTTTTTCCCCTCTCTTTTGAAGACGGGAAAAAAGATAGAACAAAATAAATGGATTATTAGTCCAAATTAGAAGCATGACATCAACATAAGGTTCCAAGATATGGTCGTATGGGATGTCGGAAAGAGGTCGGCTCAATTGTAAATGACACCAAAATTTAGTGGAATTTTGCCAAATTACATGTTGAGATTTGAATTATATATATTTGTACGTACGTATATGATTTTAAACTTTGAATGTGTGTCATTTGTGGTTGAAATTCATAGAGTTTAAGTGTGTAAATTTAGAGAACAAGGCATGCAATTGTGCATATCTGGGAAACAAATTTTTTCCATATTGAATTTTGGACAAAAGAAATACATTATGTATACTGCCCAAGTATTGAGCTATCGTAAAGTTCTAATTAAGGTGCAAATTAGGCGCGGTACCCCACCCCTTACTAGGGCTAAATCTAGATGTGGCAAATGTCAAAGATATCTTAAACACTCTAAGCACTTGTTTGAGTTTGAGAAAATTAAAGTAGAAAATTCTAAACAGAGAATCAGAATTTTGTTAGTTGGGGTTGGCTACAGCTCAATATTCATAATTTTAGTCTAACATTCTACACTTTTTAAAAAATCTACACGTGTACAAATACTTTTTTTAAATTAATAGTAATTAATTTAATTTATTCTATTAATCTTTTTTATTTAAATTAAAAGCAAAATAGTTTTATATATATTCCACCACCTTGATTCCCCAGCCCCCTGCCCCAGGAGTCGGCTGCCGTGGCCCCCCTTCCCCTCCCCGCAATCGGCTACCATGGCAGTTTAAATTAAATTTTTTTTTCTTGCTTTTTAATACCTTGTATATTTTCTATGTTGATTCAGTAATTTATTCAGATACATTCCTTCCATGTTTTTTTTTATAGATCTGGACAAATTCTACCAGCAGCCGTAGTTCCCGATGGCCATTGTGTATTAAAAAAAAAAATTTGACTTAGGCTGCCATGGCAGCCATCCCAATCAAATTTGGCCGATGATTGCAATCCCCAACAACCACTATGTATTAAAAAAACAAGAAAAAAATAATTAATATAAGCTGCCATGACAGTTGACTGTGAGGAGGGGAAGGGGGCCATGGCAGCCGGCTGAGGAGGATCGGGGGTGGAGGTGGGGGATTATATATATTAAAAATTATTTTATTTTCAATTTAGTTACAAAAGATTCATAAAGTAAATTAATTTAATTACTATTGATTTAAAAAAAATTATTTGCACACATGTTAATTTTTTATGAAAAGTAGAATGTTAAATTAAATTTATGGGTATCGAATCGTAGCCAACCCTTATTACTTAGCAGCCAAGTTTGGCTACCCCTTCTTAGTTAGCAGCCAAGTTTCAATCATTAAGTTTTGTTCGACATTTTTCCTTGGTTATTGGTTTACTTTTGATGTACTTTAAAAAAAAAAAAAAAGAGTCCTTAAGCCTAATTTCCCCCTCTTGGAGCCTCATATTCTCTCAGCTGGTACCAGAGCAACACGCTCAAAAATAAGTTCTAACCAATTAAGGCAATCACTTTGTTATTTGTCTATGAATAAAGGTTCTTAATTCTCCAATTACAGGACCGTAGAATTAATGGCAGAAGCTCTGGGAATAGACAACGCGTTGAGAATTATAAATCAGATGGGAAAGAAATACTCCACGGCAAATCATTTAGACCCGGAGATAGACACCGCATGTCCCTATTTAACCAACAGGGAAAAATGACTTATTCGAAACTTGAAGTGACGAAACAGATTATCCCGGATCGCTGCATCAGTTTCTCAACTAGCAGCGGACCTCAGCTCTCTTATTCAGGAAGACGTCGGAAAGAACCTTCTTAGACTGCAAAGAAGCTTTCAACAGTCCCTCAGCCTAGGAAAATATTGACAGTTATTAATGTCAGCAAGAAGTAGCCTAGTTAAAGAGCTTAATTAATACTTCATATTCAAGTATAAGGATGAAAAAATAAATTATTGGACATTATGTTACCTCATCCTGCCCCCCAATTCACCATCTTTTCCTCCAATATACCCACTTCCTTAATATCAAACTTGTTGGGCAAAGTGATGCTTGAGACAGTAGACATAGGCTTCATCACCAAATCATCCATCACCAGGTAAGTGATCACTCCTTTCACAAATCCACCTTCATCAGGCACAAATATATCTTCCTCACGCACAAATAAATCTTCATTTTCATCCTCATCATCTTCATCTTCATTATCTTCAGCTTCATCAGACGCTAATTGTTGCTCTGCATGACGAGACACATATGGCACATTTGTGGTCATTTTCTGGCCGCAATTTGGACAAACCGCCCGTGGCTCATCAGAAACATTAGGGAAAGAGAAACAATCCTTGCACCTGTAGAATTTCTTTACAGCTGGTCCATCACTGAGGCCCCGAACAGAAACAGAAAAATCACGGGCTAGACACACTGGTTTCGAAAGCGTGTCCTTGCTCTGGTTTGGTTGTATGTATGACTCATCCAGATTTGCTATGCTCTCATAGAGATTTTCCAATGACCACGCCATTCCTTGCTTTTTCAGTAGACTGACGACGGAAGCCACCGGCAAAGAGAATATGCTAAAGAGGAAATCAACACAATCTTTGCTGGCTTCGGCAAGAAGGACTCCTTGGCCTTGCGCATCAATCAATAGCTTCATGCTTACGGAGGATTCTGACATATTCATGTATCTGAATAACTCCATCTTGTACTCTGAAAGGGGGTTTTCATTAGTGGTGAGTTTTAATGTCCAACACATGACCTCAAATGCATTCAATTCTCTTTGGCAGTTGAAGTACCCAAGATTAACCGAGCAGTAATGGAGCAAGTTGTGCATGTTATTAATTACAAGGAAAAGAGTATACATTACCTTCAGGACATCTAACTGACTACGCATGAACCGATGTATGTAATTACTCCAAGTTGTTTGGATTAATGGGAGTTGAACTTCTAAAAAACTCATCTCTTCGGAAATCACACATATATTGTCATTCTGTAATCTCGGCTCGTTTAATATGCCCGGCGGTCTATTTGTGATCCCAGTCAATAGGAATTTCGCTCTAATCAGAAATCGAGATAAGAGAAGTCAGCCAGGGTCAAATATAAAGGGCGCCTTCTCCTCCCTTTTCCTGCAATATTATTTAACTTTCAAAATACATCCAAAAAATGTATACATTATTCAATCATTCTTTTAAAATATAAAAATTTTCTACCCAAAACCCCCTTCTAAAATAATTTCAAAATATAACATACTTATCCTACCTTATCCTACATATCACTTTCATCATATAAATTCAACAAAAAATCAACTGATTTGACATTTTATAATAAAATTTGTCTCCCTCAAAATACAAAAAAACAAACAACTCATTTGTAATTCCTTTTCCCTCTTTTCTCAAAACAAAAAAAAAAATGCTTGATACATTTTTTAAAACTTTATCCTAAAATATTTTTTAAAAAATGCTCAAAACACAAGAGAACAAAGCCAAATTATTTGAAACTTAAGTTAATACAAGATAGTGATATAAAAAAAAAAATCAAGAAATCAATATATATTTACTTTACGTGGTGGGTGTTTAAATAATGGTGTTAAAATACCGATATAAAAAAAAATAATGGTGTTAAAATGGACAATGTCATTTCATACTCACTCCCGTGGTGTCTTGGAATGAGGTCATGTGTCTTTAAGTAACAAATCAAATGATGCATTTAGATCAAATTAAATTCAGTTTAAATATTCATAGATTTTTTGAATGAGGGGATTATCTCAATAGATTTTTGTATTTTATACATGCAAGAACTACATGAAATGACCGCTAATGCTAGTATAGAATAAGTAAAAAGTATATTTAAAATTTGGTATCATATTTTTTATTTTAAAAATAAAAGATGTTTTCTTTTATAACTGCGTAAGTTGGGACATGATGCACATGAACTTCTCCATGATTCGCATTATACACATCCTATTGCACACATTAATGCAAAAAGGGTCATAAATCGACAATGCCTTGAGAGTTATACAAAAAACATAGAGATGACATTTCACCGCAGAGCATTTGAACTTTGACGTACAGACTGCAATTTGAATATAGATCGATTGGGAACTTGGAAGTACAGAAAAACACTACCATGTTTGATGTCTCTAAAACCATGCATTATAGGTCGAGAATTCAACATAAAAACATTTATAGAAAAAATTTCATGGCAAATTATCTAATCAAGGAGACACCAGGGCTGCATGTCGCCTGCGATTGCTTGTGAAAAATACTTTAAATCTCGCCTATCTGAAACATGAGATTTTGGAAAGTTGCATTTGGATGACAGACTCTTTTCATGTCTTTAGAATTTGGGGAGTCAGATGCCTCTCTCACCCATCTTACGTTTTTTGAGCACATATTCTCCTTTTTTCTCTCTCTTGTCTCAAAATTTCTCTTGCCTCACTGTTCACCCTAACGGCATTTTTGTTTATCATTTTCTTCTCATTTCTTGTTTCTTTGCTTTGCTTCCTAGTTGCAAACTATTATTTACAATTTTGTAAAATATTTTTGGTTTTTCATTTTTAACTCATCAAATTGTAAATTGCAAAAATAAATTTTTAATTATTCAACTATAAATAACTTATATTACTTTTTTAAGAAATAAAATTTATAACTTTTTATGAAAGAAAATGAAGAATGAAAATTTCAATAGTTTCTTTTAATTATTTTGCAATTAATTCTATTAATTTAAAATTTTTTAAAATTAAATTAATGAAAATCTACAAAAATATTTTTTGGTTGGCATTCATTTTTGCTCAATCTACAAAGCATTTGATTGTGCAATTTTTAATATTTTGTTGAATTTATTAATTATATTAAATTTGCCTTTTATTTATTTATTTATAACTAATATCAATCTCAATCAAAACAAAACACAAATATCATAAAACAATATCTTTCTATTAAATAAATATCTTAAACATATCCCACAAATAATTCTCACACATTCACAACTTCACACCATATTAATTTATTATATCACTATAATCATTATATTTTATCTTACAAACTATTTAAATCCTCATTTTACATTTCTCATATCTATTGAACTTCCGCAAACAATCACATAGTCATAAATTCCCAAATTATAAAGGAAAAGAAGGGTTCAAAATGCCCCAACTAGAAACTCAAATGACAGACAGATATCATCCACCATCCCCACAGCAGTCGTTTCTTCAACAAGCAGCTAGCACCAGCAGCAATCAGCTAGCTTACTAAGCCTTGAGGAAGACATCAGTCAGAACCATCTCAGACTGCAGGGAAGCCTTCAACAGGCTCACAGCCTATGGCAAAAACGTTTAACAGTTATTGTCCTTGAGAAGTAGTCTAAAGAACCTAAAATACTTTTTAAGTGTGAAAAGAAAATATATAATTGGAAATTATGATATACCTCATCCATGCCCAATTCAACCACTTTTTCCTCCAATAGACCCAGTTCCTTAACATTAAATTTGTTGAGCAGAGTGATACTTGAGATAGAAGACATGGGCTTTACTACCAAATTATCCATCACCATATAAGTGACCAGCCCCTTCACATATCCACCTACATTAGATTCTTGTTGCAGTGCTCCAGGAGGAGCCACGTATGTAACAGTTGTGGTCATTGTCCTGTTGCAACTTGGACAAATCGAGCGAGGATTATCAGTAACATAAGTGCCACAATAGTTGCACTTATAGAACTTCTTTTCAGTGATCGGCGCATCATTTAGCAGCAGCAGAGGAACACTAGAAGATTGGGCTGGAGCCACTGGCTTCAAAAGGGCATCCTTATTCTGGTTTGGCTGTAAATACGACTCATTCAGATTTTCTATGCTTTCGTAAAGGTTTGCCAATGAGCCCTCCATTCCTTGTTTTTTCAGCAGCCTAATGACCGTAGCCAGTGGCAGTGAGAGTATGTGGAAGAGGAAATCAACACAGTCTTTGTTGGCCTCGGCAAAGAGGACTCTTTTGGCTTTGTTGTCAATCAAGAGCTTCAAGCTCACTTGGGACTCCGCCATATCTGTGTATATTCAGATAATTTGGATGTTTTTACTTCTGTAACTGGATTTCCATTGGGCCTTTTTTATATGGGGCTGAGGTTTGACGCTCAAGACTATCCAATAGTGCAGCAGGCTGTGCTTAATTGTGATTGACAACAAGGACAAAGTGTAGGTGCGGATATTTTAATAATTGTACTCTGCGATCTGCATGTATTAATAATTGTACAATACTCTGTACAACTGTCGTTCTCTTCTCTCTGTATAAAGGGGAGCTCTTTGTAAATGGTGACAAACAGTATTTGGGTTAACGGGGTTCAAAGTTGTACAACTCATCTCCCTGGAAATCACATATATCAGTATGGAAAAATATGATCATTTTTGAGCCAAATGCTCCTCACTTGATGAAGACGGACGCCAGATGCTATCCGGCATTCTCACTATTAACTGGGATAATAATTTATAATGTTAATATTTTATTTTTATAATAAAAAATGTTAGTATTATTCAATTATATTTGATTACTTATTAATTAATTAATTAAAAATGTATTAAATTAATTAATTAATTAAATTAATTCTTAATTAAATAATGTATTTAGTTATATTTAATATTTAATGTATTAATTAAATATTATATTTATTCATTTAATAAATAATATAAGATGTTTTAATTTGATATAACAAATAAATTAGTCTTCTTTAAGTATTATTTACTAAATAATGAGCTAAAGTAATTAAATGATTTTTTAAATTAATTAAATTATTTTATTTAATTATTTAAATACTTGTTATTTATATATCAATTGCGTTTTATATTTCATTCACGTATAGTTAAATATTATGTTTATTTGTTTAATAAATAATTTAAAATAATTTAATTTCATAGAATATAAAATTATTTAGTTTTTTAACTTGATGAATTGTTATGAGTATTACATATATAAATTATTAAATAAATTATTTTATTTAAATCAATAATTAAGTTTTATTTTTACTTAAATAAGAAATAATAAATAGCCAAATAATTATATTTTAATTAATAAATAGTAATTAGTTTATAATTAATGTACAGTAATTAATTTTTTTATATAAATAGATATTAATAATTATGACATAATTATGTTATTAGTTAATTTTTTATAATTAAGATATAATTATGGTTTCATAAATAATTAATATTTATTAACAAGTATTTTCTTCCAAGTAATACATCATTTGCTAATATTAAAATTATAAAAATATAAATTTCATAATAAATCACTAATTAAATTAATTACACATCATTTTATTATAACTATATTTCAATCATTACACATATACACACACATACACGTCATCTAACTATAAAAATATGTACATACATTACATAAAAAATAATTTTTATTCTACAAACCCAACAAAGATTTAACTAATTTAACATTCACAGAAAAAATTTTCTCCCCCAAGGCAAAAAGAAACAACCACCTCATTCTTAATTTATTTTCTATGTTTTTCCAAAACAAAAAGAAATGTTTGGTATATTTTTCAAATTTTCTCCCAAAAACTCATTCTTCCAAAATATTTTCCATAATTTGCCCAAAATGCTAAAGAACAAGCCATTTGGTTATGATTTTGTTATGGGAAAAACCCACACTCATTTTCCCTCCAATAGACTAAATTTTTTTCCCCAAAATACCTTCTCATATCCTCCATTGTTATGAAAATTTCTTCAGTTTTCAATATATACATATATATATATTATATTATATATTTTATTATTATTTTGATAATAAAAAATAGTCAATTCTACTTTAACTTCAAAAACCCAACAAAAAAATATTAATCTAATTGCTACAGTAAAAAAATGTCTCCCTCCTCCGTCCAAAAAAAATATAAACGTACTAAAATTCTTCAAAATCAATTTTTAACTATTCCTCATAATATAACTAAAAATCTATTACATTTTTCAATACAACTCTCATATTCTCCAATATCACTTTCAATATTTATTCTTCCAAAATACATATTAAAATCATATAAAAAAATATAACCAAACATTGCCTATTTAATTTCGAGCAATTTTTCCGAAAGTACCTGGCTTGCGTAAATATTTGATGTTAAATGGAGACACCAACATCAGCTTTTCTTTCTATTTTATTTGTCGATTTTATGGGGCAACAATTATTTCCAACTTGTCTCCCTAGACTTTAGGTACCTTTTGGTTTCATTTTCATGTTTTTTTATTATTTTATAAATAAAATATATCATTTTTTACATATTTTTACTTAATATTATTTTTATATTCATTTTCATTTTTAAAATACATTCTCCAATAATTTATATATATTCTCTAATTATTCCATTGTTTCTCGCTCTCACCATCAACAATATATTAAAACCAATATAATCATTACTTTTTCAACAATTTATCTAAACACAAATTCATTTTCAATTCATTTCCACTAAATAACATTTTAAATTTTAAAAATAATAAAAATAAAAATTAAAAATGAAAATAAAACCAAGCTGTCCCCCAGTAAACCTTATTCTCTTTCATACAAATTGATATTTTGTAAATAAATTAAAACCCTTTTCTCACAACTTTTTTTTTTTCTCGAGAAAACGGTAAAAACATAAGAGAACATGTCATTGACATGTGATTTTCGCCTTCTTTTCTTGATAGCTTCTTTTTAACACAATTCAATACTACTATCAATTCATAATTATAAGCACAAAAAAAAAAAATTGTAGTTGATTTTACTGAGAGCAAGCTATAGCATTTAAAAAAAATTAAAAGAATGTCAAATTGTTCTTAAAATAAGCACAAATTCATTAAAAAAAATGATTCTACTCGTTAAGGCACTTGCCTGCTTTAACTAGACCTTAACAAACCAATTACCACAAGTACTTATCAACTTGTAATTAAGTTTTAATAAAAATGCTTATTCTTCATAATAATCAACTTTGCCCGTGATTTCCTCCCCTACGCAGTTCAAAAGCTCCCATCACAACAAAGAAAGAAAGAGTTAGTCAAATGTGGCGCCCATTTTCTGACCTGTTCTGTACGGTCACTGCTGTCTCTCTTTATTAAAAGCGTTGGCGGGCTTTGACATGATAATGTTTTTATATATATCCAAATCGAAATGGGAATCCCAAGTGGCCATTCACGAGAAAAAAGTTTAGGGAATGTTTGGTTATACTTTTTTATAATAAAAAAATATAATTAAATATATTCTTATTTTTCTTTAAAATACTAATTTTTTTCTTCAAAATATCCTTTCATATCTCTTATAATTCCCAATTTTTTTTATTTTTTAATATATATACATATATTATATATACATCATACATATTTTATTGTTATTGTAACAATAAAAAAAATCATACAATTTTATTTTTATCCCAAAAACTCAATAAAAAAATTTGATTTGATCGTTACTGTAAAAAAGTCTCTCCAAAACATAACCAAGCAAATCAAAATTCTCCAAAATTAATTTTTAACTATTTTTTAAAATAAAATAAAACTTTATTACATTTTTCAACATAATTTTTATATTTTTTAATATCACTTTCAATATTTATTCTAACAAAATATATGTTAAAATAACAAAAAAAAAACATAACCAAACATTGCCTTAAGAAAAAGCTCCCACTAAATCTACTATTTGCCGAAAGCAGTTGATATATATGAATTATGAAACAACTACGACTTTCTGGTTTCATTCATGGGGGAACCCACACACGTATATTATACATAACGCGGTTTCTTTTTCTTTATGTTGTCTCGAAGTGTGAGACAAAGTGATACACATTGACGCGCTTGTGTCTGGTCTAGGGTACTTTGGTAAAGAAAATTCTTTCATAGAGGGAAAAAGAGTAAATAAATTTTTATCCATCTATTGTCACTATATGACATTCCTTTGACACCATTCTAAATTTTAGAAAAAGTTGAAAACGTTTATATGAAATTGTGTACTTAAAAATGAAAAATATATGGTTCCAAAAAGGTAATGAACTCAAAAGAGTCAAACAATATATTAGGATAATAAATGAAACTTTCAAATATAATTAAAATTTCAAAGATAATAGAAATAAACATAACGATAAATAAAAGAGATAAAATAGTTATAATGGTTTAACAAATCTACTTCATTACTAAAGTCAAAAGATTTAGAATTTTTAATCTATAATTTTATAAAAGAGAATAAAACAAATACAAGTTCCAAAATACCAAAAAATTGAAATTTGTATTGCAACAATATTGATGGTTGAACAACAACTCACAATAGACTCCATAAGCCTTTAGTATCATTTTCAAAAATAAATTATATGTATTGCGAGTTGTAGTTAACTCCAATTGTGTTGAAGGAAAATCCTTCGCACAGCTTTGTGGGTTTTCAAACACAAAGGGGCCATTTGGTTTTATTCTAACAGTTCATTTTCATTTTTACATGAAAATACATAGTGAAAGTTAATTAGAAAAAGTGAATTTGAAAATGAATTATATTTAAATATATTATTTAAAATTATAAATTTATGTATGTGTGAAAATAAGATGTATTTGAATTTTGGTATTTTTGTATTAAAAATTGTGTAGTTTTTTAATTTGAATTGATGATGTGATGTGTATTGTTTATTATAATTTGAATTTATGATATTTTTGTTGTGAATGGTGTATGAAAAGTATTGGAAAAATAAAAAATGATTAAGGTAATGATAAGGGTTGAAAAAGGAATGAAAATGGAGAAAGAATATATAAAAAAAATATTTTGAAAATGAAAATATTTGAGAAAATGATGTATATAGTAATAGTTTTCTATTTTCATTTTTAGATAAAAATAAAAATAGATTGTGAGAATAAAACCAAACGGCCGCTAAAGAAATTGGTGATTTGAGATTGAACTTGTGAACCTTTTAGAGTTTCCAATTTTTTTTTTTTTAAATCTCATAAGATGTATGATGTGAAAATTGGGGTTTTAGGCATATTACCTAATTTGCAACCCGACAAGGTTACAAGTAGGAGTGTAAATGGATATTAAATGAATTGGATACACTATTTTGATATTCATATTCATTTAATTTTTCGAATATTTGAATACGAATACGGATTTGGCGGATATTGAAAAATGATATCTGAATTCGTATCCGTTGGATATCGGTCGAATTCGGATATATCTATATTCGATTATAATTATTTAGATTTGTTTATATTTTATTAAACTTATCCGTATTCAAATTATTTTTTTATATCCGTATGCGATAATAATTGTTTAAATATCTATTTACAGATATCCAAATACGTAAATCTATGAATTTATAACAAAAACATACTTTAATTAATAGAAAAAACTATATAATTTCATTAAAAAGAAAGCAATCAAACAAATATTGTAATTTCTAATTAATAATTAACTTTATAATTGATTATTAGTACTTATTCATAATAATAATGACATTTAAGTATATTAATTATAAAGTCAACCAACAATAATTCCGTTGATTAACTTTATTCTTCATTTTTTTTCTTTATATTACAATAATTTTTTAAATTTATTCCTTTTCCTTCTCAATTCTTCAAGTATAATTTATATATACATATATAAATTATGAGATTTTTATTAAAAAATATAAAAATATATTATTAAATAAATATGTATTCGAATCGGATATTAAACGGATCATATACGACTTACAATATCCGTATCCATTTATAATTGAATATCTACTAATCGGATACGGATAATATCCACTTTAGACGACTGCGAATAAATTTTATATAAACGGATACTAATGCGAATAATAAATAAATTTTTGAATATTCATTTAGAGCCTTAATTACGAGGACCTAAAATCCAGCCTGTCCACTCCTTTGAACTCGTTCTGCACTAGTCCCTCTTGTCCCATCCCACGTCAATTTAAACTCCTAATTTGGGGTTCAATTCACCATGTCTTGCTTTTTTTTTTTTTTTGAAATTAAGATATATATATATATATATATATACATTTTACAATTCATAAGTATTCAAAATTGATTAAGATAAAAACAAACACAAGGAATACACATGTTGAAGAAAGTAAAATCCAATATGCAAGTTTCAACACTCTTTTCTTAAACTTAAAGTAAAATACCCACCTTAATTAATTTTATTACTATATTCTTCATCATTTTCTATGGTGATTGAATAAATGCAAAAATGCCATTTATTCATAGAAATATACATATTTATGTAATTATAATTCTAGTATTTTATATTTTATGTATATATTTATATATAATATGTGTAATATATTATATGTTTATTATACAGAGTGAGTTTACTTAAATCTATAACCCCTCAACTGAGTTGGGTTTATAAAAATTAGGATCCCTTATCATGACCCGTTTATTTTTATTCCTTGCCCACTTCATATGGACTGGGTCCAGGGGAGAGACCCAGTTTGTCCATACTCATTGCCAAGCCTATTTATTATACACAAAAGGGTTTGATTCTAAGAGTAAAGATTCTTAGTTCTCCAATAATAAACCAAGAAATGGGGAAAGCTCTGAAAATAGACAACACCTTGAGAATTATAAATAGGAAGGAAAGGGATAATATTTCATGGCAATTCATCCCCCGTCAACAAGGAAAAGAAGACTGCAAACTATTCTGACTCCAAATTCAATTGAAAAAACAGATTATCCCTGCATCAGTTTTAATTCTTCAACAAGCAGTAGCTATATCTTTTTACTCTTCAGGAAGGCATGGGTACGAACCTTTTTCAGACCGCACAGAAGCCTTCAACAGTTTCACAGCCTCCCCCAAATATATATATATATATATACATGGTATATTAATTAATATTTTATATTCAGATATAAATATTAAAGAAAAATAATTCGAAATTATGGTATATACCTCACGCACCCGCAATTTAACCACCTTTTCCTCCAATGAATCCAAGTCCTTAAGATCAATTTTTTTCAATAAAGTGATGCAACAAACAGGACTCTTTTGCGTGGGGTATCAATCATGAGCTTCAAGTTCAATTGGGATTTTTGCGTATACATATTTTAGTTTATTTTTGCAAATGATGGTTGTGTATAGCATGGAGCTGCGCTACTTTTAATTGATTAAGGATCCTCACAAGTTGCAACTCCGTCAAAAGGAATGACAAAGAAAGTGAGAATTGCAATTGCGTTCGAGATTGAGAATAAGAGTGACTACATCATAATATTCTAATGATAGGGAAAATTCTTCTCTCTTTTGAACATGGGAGGAAATGGAACAAAATAAACAACTTATTAGTCCAAATTAGAAGCATGACGTCATTATAAAACATAAGATATGGTCATATGGGATGTCGGAAAGAGGTCGGCCCAGTTGTAAATGACATCTAAAATCCAGTTGAATTTTGCCAAATTACATGCTGAGGTATGAATTATATAAATATATTTGCATGTATGTATATGATTTTAAACTTCGAATGCATATCATTTGTGGTTGAAATCCATAAGAGTTAAGTGTACGTAAATTTAGAGAACAAAATGAGCATGGAACTGTGATTGGATTTTGGACAAAAGAAGTATATTATATAATATTGCCCAAATATTGAGGCTTGGTGAAGTTCTAATTAAGGATCAAATTCTCTGAGCACGGCGGACCATCACCTTTTACTAGGACTATCGATGGATGTTCAAAAGTTTAAAAGACTCCCTTAGCCCAATTTTCCCCCTCTTGGAGCCTCATCTTCTCTCAATTGGTACCGGAGCTACATGCTCAAAAATAAGTTCGAACCAATTAAGGCTAAACTTTGTTATTTGTCTATGAATAAAGGTTCTTAATTCTCCAATTACAAGAGTTAATGGTGGAAGCTCTGGGAATAGACACCGTGTTGAGAATTGTAAATAAGATGGGAAAGAAATACTACACGGCAAATCATTTAAACCCCGAGATAGACAAGGATCGCACGTCCCTATTTAACCAACAAGGAAAAGAAGACTACAAATTATTCCTACTCCAAACTTAAAAGCAACAAAACAGATTAACCAGGATCGCTGCATCAGTTTCTCAACAAGCAGCAGACATCAGCTCACTTATTCAGGAAAACATTGGTAAGAACCTTCTTAGACTGCAAAGAAGCTTTCAACGGTCTCACAGCCTAGGGAAAACACTGACAGTTATTAATGCCAGTAAGAAGTAGCCTACTTAAAGAGCTTAATTAATACTTCATATTCAAATGTAAGGATGAAAAAAGAAATTATTGGACATTATGTTACCAAATCCCGGCCCAAATTCACCACCTTTTCCTCCAATATACCCGCTTCCTTAATATCAAACTTGTTGAGCAAAGTAATGCATGCTTGAGACAGTAGACATAGGCTTCACCACCAAATCATCCATCACCAGGTAAGTGGCCACTCCTTTCACAAATCAACTTTCGTCAGGCACAAACATATCTTCCTCACGCACAAATAAATATTCATCTTCATGTTCATCTTCGTCTTCATTTTCATCTTCATCAGACGCTAATTGTTGCTCTGCACGTGGAGACACATACGGCACATTTGCCGTCATTTTCTGGCCGCAATTTGGACAAACCGCGCGTGGTCATCAGAAACATTATGGAAAGAGAAACAATCCTTACACATGTAGAGCTTCTTTACAGCTGGTCCAATATCACTGAGGTCCTGAAAAGAAACAGAAGAATCACGGGCTAGAAGCACTAGTTTCAAAAGGGTGTCGTTGTTCTGGTTTGGCTGTATGTATGACTCATCCAGATTTTCGATGCTCTCATAGAGATTTTCCAATGACCACACCATGCCTTGCTTTTTCAGTAGACCGACGACGGTAGCCACCGGCAAAGAGAGTATGCTAAAGAGGAAATCGGCACAATCTTTGCTGGCTTCGGCAAGACGGTCTCTTTTGCCTTGCGTTGTAGAGGAGGTTGCAGTGCAGCTGGCCAGTAGAGTGGACACGTCACACTCTAATTATCCTATCCTGCGTTGTTAGTCAGTTAAAGTTTAGTTAGATGGTTAGCTCAGTTAGTTAGTCTTTTATGTTCACTGTCTCACAGCTATAAATAAGTGGACCAACCATGCTTTGTATGGATCATTTTTTCTTTTAAATACAGACTATTTCAGAAATTAAGATGGGTTTTCTTTCTGAAATCAAGATGCGATCAGTTTTTATTTTCAGTGCGCAAACCCTAGGTTCTTCACATGGTATCAGAGCGGTATCGAACTTGGGTAAACAATAATCGTAATTGATTGTGGCAACTGGCTCGATCACCAATCAGGGAGAATAGAGAGAATCCGTCGATGGTGGGCACGAGAGGTGTTTGGAATTTGCCAGGAAACAGAGTTGGAAACAATGATAGAAATCCACTCTATCTTCAACCTCCGGATCATCCAGGCACGATCCTTGTCTCAACTCCATTGAATGGCAACAATTACATGGCGTGGAGCAGAGCGATGAGAATTGCGCTGGGCGCAAAGGTTAAATTGGGATTTGTTGATGGCAAGTGTGCCATGCCAGAAGAAGGATCCGAGGAGCTCGATCAGTGGAATAGAGTTGACTGTATGGTACAGTCATGGCTTCTGAATTCGATTTCGAAGGACATAGCTGATGCCTTCCTTTATACCGCGACTGCAAAAGATCTGTGGCAGGAGCTTGAGGAGCAATTTGGAGAATGTAACGGTCCACTGCTTTATCAACTGCAAAGGGAAATCAGCTCCATAACGCAGGGAAATCAGTCGGTTGTACAATATTACACTGGACTGAAGAAGCTGTGGGATGAACTTCAATGTTTACTTCCTGTGCCTCAGTGTAGCTATGGGGCTGTAAAGCAAGTTGCAGACTATAATTCATCCAGTAGGTTAATTCAATTCCTGATTGGGTTAAACGATAACTATGACCACATCAGGAATCAGATACCGGTCATGGAGCCTTTGCTAACTGTGAATAAGGCCTACTCAATGATATTGAGAGTAAAGAAACAGTGAGAGGTTCACACCACGTTTGGAGAAAGGAGTGAGAATATGGCGATGTTGGCAAATAATTAGAAGGTAAGGAGGCAAGGTGGAGAGGTTCAGGGATTTGGAAGGGGAAGAGCCAGTCAGAAAAAGGTTGACAAATCCTCTCTGCGTTGTACACACTGTAACTATACTGGACACACCAGAGAAACCTGCTTCAAGTTACGCGGGACTCCTGACTGGTATAAGGAGCTCGTGGAGGCCAGAAGTAAATCAAAAGGAAAACAATCTGTTAACATGGTGGATGTCATGCCTGATGATGAATCTGGGAAGGAGAGCATGTTGCCTGCTGAGTGGAGTGATAAAATACACAATCTCATATAACATGAGGTGAATAGGATCATGAAGGGAAAAGGTGTAGTGGAAGGAGTCGCAGCGAATATGGCGCAGTTCTACGACTTCGTAGGTACCAGCTC
Organism: Jacaranda copaia; assembly: GCA_014898725.1. Taxonomy (NCBI): domain Eukaryota; kingdom Viridiplantae; phylum Streptophyta; class Magnoliopsida; order Lamiales; family Bignoniaceae; genus Jacaranda; species Jacaranda copaia. Next base: position 65,182 of record JACGDI010000426.1, on the reverse strand, counting down.
TCCTCAGTTTAATCTTAACGCTTCTTTTTTGTTAGAGCCAAGTTGTTGGATCGTTGACTCAGGTACCTCGAATCATATGTGTTGTAACCTAGAGCTCATAAAAAAACCAAAACAAATTAAAACACCTATACCAGTACACCTACCAGATGGAATAACTAAAATGGCCAGCCAAATAGGAAACATACATCTTTCAGATAAACTTGTCCTAACCATGCTTTGTATACCCTACAACTCAGATACAACTCAGCTTCACATTATACCCAACGCATTGCTTGCTGTAGGACCAGCAGACTAGAGAGGTGTTGGCTGTTGGAAGGGTCACTGGCCGGTTGTATGTGCTTGACTCAAGTAGCTTCTTTCCCAAAGTGTTATCACATTTCAGTAAAAAGTTCATTCCTTATACAAATTCTGAAACTTACATCTCCCTTCTCAACTGTAATAGTTGTACTGATCCTTATCTTGAGAATAAAAGGGAAAACCATGATGCGTTACTTTGGCACAAAAGATTGGGTCATGCCTCTGCTAAGGTCACGACACGTTTGAGTTTTATAAAGTTAAAGAATACCATTGCATGCTCTCCTTGTGATGCCTGTTACTTAGCAAAGCAATCGAGGCTTACATTTCCCACTAGCCAAACCAAAACCTCTAAGATCTTCCAGCTCCTTCATATGTACCTTTAGGGCCCTTACCACCAAATCTCATTAACTGGAGCTCATTTCTTTGTCACCATAGTAGATGATTTCAGCAAATCTACCTGGACTTATCTTGTATCTCATAAGTCTCAAACAGCCTGCGTCCTTTCTCCATTTGTTAACCTTGTGGAAACTCAGTTTGAAACTAGAATCAAGACTATTAGAACAGATAACGGAACTGAGTTTACTGGACGTGAATGCCAATCTTTATTCCTTGAGAAGGGGATCCAACACCAAAATACATGTGCTTATACTCCACAACGGAATGGAGTGGTTGACAGGAAACACAAGCACCTATTACATATAGCTAGAGCTTTGATGTTCCATGCAAAAATGCCAAAGAAATTTTGGGGGGAATCTGTCTTAACAGCTACCTACATTGTGAATAGACTTCCAACTCCTATACTAAATTGGAAAAGTCCATATGAGGTCCTCTTCGGACATACACCATCCTATGAACACTTGAGAACCTTTGGATGCTTGTGTTACGCTACTAACACCAAACCCCACAAAGATAAGTTTGATCCAAGGGCGACGAAATGCATTTTCCTTGGTTACTCACCTAGCCAAAAGGCCTTTAAGACATATGATCTTGAATCACATAAGGTGTTGGTGTCAAGAAATGTTGTATTCTTTGAAGACGTTTTTCCTTACCAATCCTACCCTAGCAATGAGCTCCCTCCTTTACCAAATATTAAGCCTAATCAAGTTCCTTGTATCGAAAAAGCCCCCTCACTTCAAACCTCCCAAGATGACAATATCCAAAACTCTATCTCAGACACCAACTGTACTTACCCGTCAAATTCTTCTAATGACCAGCCGGTTCTTTTGAGATAAATTAATAGGGTCAAGCACAAACCAACTTGGTTAAGTGATTATGTATCCAACACCATGCAGTCAGAACCTCTCCCAAGTGAAAAAGACCTATATCCCCTTCAAACCTTCCCTTACTATGTATCCCCTAAGCTGCATGAACAATATGTAAGTTTCTTGGCTAATGTGTCAACTTACTCTGTACCTGGCTCATACAAACAAGCAAGTGCTGACCCCAGATGGATGGAAGCTATGAATAATGAATTGCAGGCACTGGAGAGAAACCATAGCTGGGAACTTACTGAACTGCCCAGAGGTAAGAAGGACATTGGGTCAAGGTGGGTTTACAAAATCAAATATCTACCAGACGGGACAGTGGAGAGGTTTAAGGCGAGGTTAGTCGCCAAAGGGTATAACTAGGTTGCTGGAGTGGACTACTTCCACTCCTTCTCCCCATTGGCGAAGTTGGTTACCGTTAGAGTTTTTCTAGCTCTTGCCAGTGCTAAAAGATGGAGTATTTAGCAGTTGGATATTAATAATGCCTACTTGCATGGCCTCCTACGTGAGGAAGTGTACATGATGCCACCAGAGGGCTACACCAAAGCCAGACCGGGGGAAGTTTTTAGACTGGTCAGGTCCCTATATGGTTTGAAACAAGCATCGAGAGAATGGAACGATGAGCTAAGCAGGAAATTGCAAAGTTTTGGTTACCAACAATCTAAGCATGACCACTGCCTCTTCACCAAAGTCACAGGGAATTTTTCTTTTTTCTTAATTGTGTACGTTGATGACGTCTTGATCACTGGAGATAACATAGAAGAAATCATGGCTACTAAAGAGTTTCTGGATAAACAGTTCACCATCAAGGATATGGGCCATGCCAAGTATTTGTTAGGGGTAGAAATGCCAGATTGCATAATGGAACATTCTTGAATCAAAGGAAATACACACTAGACATTTTGAAAGATGCTCGGATGATGGGAGCTAAAACAGCCAAAACTCCTTTGCCCAAGGGTTAGTCGCTTAGCACAGATGACAACCCATTGTTGCTTGAACCTGACAAATACAGAAGACTAGTTGGGAGGCTGTTGTACTTAAATCTAACATGCCCAGACGTTACCTATGCAGTCCAGCGACTGAGCCAGTTCGTCAACGCGCCATGCCAAATACATTGGGATGCAGCCATGCACATTTTGAGATACTTGAAATGCTGCCCATCCAAGGGATTATTCCTCACACCACACAACGACCTGAAGTTACAAGCATACTGCGACGCAGACTGGGGCACTTATCGCGATACTAGGAGATCTCTAACGGATTTCTGCATCTTTCTCGGATCATCTCTTATTTCCTGGAAAACAAAGAAACAAAGTACAGTTTCCAGGTCTTCCGCTGAGGCTGAGTACCGTGGCATGGCTTCCACGGTATGCGAACTACAATGGCTGTCGTACCTATTGAAAGACTTTGGGGTAGCAACCACCCTCCCAATACCTCTTTACTGTGACAACGGAGCTACACTGCATATTGCTGCTAATCCCGTATTTCATGAGCGGACGAAGCATTTGGAGATAGATTGTCACTTGGTGCAAGATCAACTTAAGAAAGGGTTCATCAGCACACATCACATTCCCAGTAGAGACCAGCTCGCTGATTTATTCACTAAGTTGCTAGCATCGCCGCAGTTCGAGCACTTGCTGTTCAAGTTGAGGTTGTCTGATCCTCATCAACCTCCAACTTGAAGGGGGCGTGTAGAGGAAGTTGCAGTGCAGCTGGCCAGTAGAGTGGACACGTCAGACTCTAATTATCCTATCCTGCGTTGTTAGTCAGTTAAAGTTTAGTTAGATGGTTAGCTCAGTTAGTTAGTCTTCTATGTTCGCTGTCTCACAGCTATAAATAAGTGGACCAACCATGCTTTGTATGGATCATTTTTCCTTTTCAATACAGACTATTTCAGAATTAAGATGGGTTTTCTTTCTGAAATCAAGATGCGATCAATTTTTATTTTCAGTGTGCAAGCCCTAGGTTCTTCACATGCGTATCAATCAAAAGCTTCATGCTCACGGAGGATTCTGACGTATCCATGTATCTGAATTAACTCCATCTTGTACTCTGTAAAGGGATTTTCATTGATCATGAGTTTTAATGTCCAATATATGACGTCAAATGCATTCAATTTTATTTGGCTGTTGACGTACCCAAGATTAACCAAGTAGTAATGGAGCAAGTTATGTTTGTAATTTATTTTTAGAGAGAATATTACAACTGATGAATATAATATTTGATCAATAAATTAAGATATTTTTAATTTTAAATTAAATAATCAAAGAATAAACAATCAAACAAAGCACATCAAGTGCACACTACGCTATTACTTGGGGTCGAACACAAAATCACCCATAAACTACCAACAAAGCATATAAAATGCACATAATGTGATCACGTAGAATCGAACATAAGAACTCCCACAACCTCACCTAATGAGGAAAAACTGATGCTATTTAAATTATAATTCATTGGTCAATTTGTGCTTGTAATTAATTAATTATAAGGAAAAGAGCATACGTTATTGTCAGGTCGGCGAACTGGCTACGCATGAACCGACAAATGTAATGACTCCAAGTTGTTTGGATTAATGGGAGTTGAACTTGTAACAAACTCATCTCTTTGGAAATCACTATATATAGTCATTCTGTAATCTCGGCTCGTTTAATATGGGGCCGGCAGTTTATTTGTGATCCCACTCGATAGGAATTTCACTCTAATCAGAAATCGAGATAAGAGAAGTCAACTATAAATTGTTTGAAACTTAAGTTTGTACGAGATGATGATCTAAAGAAAATCAAGAAACTAAATATAA
>JACGDI010000426.1:42046-59515 GCA_014898725.1 Jacaranda copaia | reverse complement strand
AATTATATTTATTCTAAAAACAAATTATCTAAATCTATTTTGATCTCTTTTGAAAATTATCTCATAAATGTTAGACACTAAATATTTCATGTTACAAATATATATGTTCCATGTCTCTGAAACCGTGCATTATTGGTCGGGAATTAAACATACAAACATAATTAGGTAGAATTTCATGGCAAATGATTTAATGAGGGAGGCACACAAGGACTGTGAATTCCCAATCATAAAGGAAAAGAAGGGTGCAAAATGCTCCAACTAGAAACTCAAATGACAGACAGATATCATCCACCATCCCTATATCAGTCGTTTCTTCAACAAGCAGCTAGCACCAGCAGCAATCAGCTGGCTTACTTACCCTTGAGGAAGACATCAGTAAGAACCATCTCAGACTGCAAGGAAGCCTTCAACAGGCTCACAGCCTATGGCAAAAACATTTCACAGTTATTGTCCTTGAGAAGTAGCCTAAAGAACCTAAAATACTTTTTAATCAACTATAAGTATGGAAGGAAAATATATAATGATATACCTCATTCATGCCCAAATCAACCATCTTTTCCTCCAATAAACCCACGTCCTTAACATTAAATTTGTTGAGCAAAGTGATGCTTGAGATAGTGGACATGGGCTTTACTACCAAATTATCCATCACCATATATGTGACCAGCCCCTTCACATATCCACCTTCATTAGACGCTTGTTGCAGTACTCCAGGAGGAGCCACATATGTCACAGCCGTGGTCATGTTCCTGTGGCAATTTGGACAAAGTGCGCGTGGGTCATCAGCAACATAATAGGAACAACCTCCGCACTTATAGAACTTCCTCTGGGTGGTCGGCGCATCATTTAGCAGCAGCAGAGGAACAGAAGAGGCTCGGGCTGGAGCCACTGGTTTCAAAAGGGTGTCCTTACTCTGGTTTGGTTGTATATATGACTCATTCAGATTTTCAATGCTTTCATACAGGTTTGCTAATGAGCCCACCATTCCTTGTTTTTTCAGTAGACTAATGATGGTTGCCACCGGCACAGAGGGTATGTGAAAGAGGAAATCCACGCAATCTTTGGTTGCCTCAGCAAAAAGGACTCTTTTGGCTTTGGTGTCAATCAGGAGCTTCAAGCTCACTTTGGATTCTGCCATATCAGTGCATGCAAATAGCTTGATCATTCCCATTGAACATCTGTTGTTTATATAGGCCGTGGCTGAATGCTTGGTCTCCAATGACTTCAAATGTATTCAATTCTCTGTGGCGGTTCCACTGTCCAAGATTAACAAAGCAGCAGAACAGAGACGAAGATACATTAATCATAGTCACGGCTAATAGATCTACTATTTTGTGCCTAATTAAAAAACAAATAATTTTATTTGTGGATAAATTTATCCAACTCATTATTAACCACTCTTGAGTTACCATGATGAATACTCATTTATCATATCTACTCTTCATTTGTAAATATAATTTTCTTGTTACTTAAGATGATCAACACACACAAATTTAATTAATCTAATTTGATTTTCATTATTAAGAAATCAATTTAGCCCAAAAAACCATATCAATGGCATTTATTTATGTTCACCTTATTTGGTGTTACGCAGTGGGTATCCCACATCATTTGAGTACTGTCCGAGTGGAGCGTAAGTAATTTGATTAAAAATAATAGTAACAATAATAATAACATTTTATTATATATTATAATTCAATTACAATTAATAATGTTAATATTTTTATTTTATGACATCATCCTATATATATCTGGCATGCCCATAAGTTGATGGATTCAGATTCAGCTACAATTTCTTATTGAGTTTGAAATTGTATTTTAACTTGATTTAATTATTAGAAAAGTTAAGTTCAAACGAGTTTTGACTTAAATACAAATTTACTTAAAAAAACTTAAATTCGCTACGTGCATATTTTGTTATTTATTATCTATTTAAATCAAGGTTCAACTTGTGCTCTGATCTTGCCAAATGAAAGAAAATGAGTTTGAACTTGATTTGCTTGACATGCTTAACAAATCGAAGCTTAAACGAAACATTAGCTATTTATCTCGATCAGCATATTCAGTAGCATGAACCATTCGTACAATTGGAGAACATAATGGCTTGGTCCACAAGGGTTACAATTCAATATCGCAAAAAGTTATTTGCCTCAAAAGCATACCCTTTTATTTATGTCTTGTGTAAACCAACTTTTGGTTCAATTTTTATCTAAAGAATGAAAAATGATTAATGAAAACATCTTAAAGTATCTATTTTAGTCTGTTTTTACAAATGACTGCAATGTGTAGCACTGGTGCTATGCTAGGTTTGACAGTTATATAAGATTCTCACAAGTAGCAATGCCAAGTCAATGTTTGGTTATATTTTGATTTTTTTTTTTTTTTGTTTTGAGAGTTAAAATTGAGGAATTGTGCCATTGTTTAGTTATGCTTTGGAAGAATGAACTGTTTGTTTGGAAATATTTTGTAGGAAACAAATTTTATTGCAAATATCAAATAATTACTTTTTTGATTGGTTTATAGGGTGAAAATATATTTTTAAATTAATTATATATATGGATGAGTGATGTATATATATGTGTATGTATTTGTAATGACTGATAGAATAAAGGTGGGGGTATTTTTTTAACTTTTAAGGGATATTTTGGGTTTAAACAAGTATGTTTTGAGAGTCAAAATTGGAAAATGTTGACTTTATTTGTTATTATTTTTTGGAGTTGAAAAATAATTAGAAAACATATAACCAAACATTGCCCAAGCATAGCCAAAAAGCGGCTGAAAATTGTGAATAACTATAACTTTCTGCAGACAAACATTTTTCTCAAAGCTTTTAATTTTTCTTTTTGATATATCTATATATTAGTGTAATAGTATTAAGATTGTTTTCAGATTTTGCTGCAAACTTGAAGTTCTAAAAAAGCCTACTTAAAGTTTTAAAAGCCTAATTCACCCTTGTTAGACACTTTTTCACTACTTTAAATTCTCTGTTTCATTTTATATTTTATCGCATATTCTACTATGGTATATATATACAGAGTATATTTGATTATCAATTAATTATTTTTATAAGAAAATATTTAATACACATATTATACATCCATATAATGGAATAAAAGATCAAACATATATTAGAATAGAGGCTCTAATATGCTATATGCAATATTTATATGGAAGATACAATGATCCAATTATCTTTTGCACTGTAATTGTTCTTTGCGTTTCCATATTTAAAGCAAGCAGTTTCTTATTTATTAAAAAATAAAAGGTTCTTCATATTGCAACTAAAAAGACTGCCGACAATATGACATGATATGCCTGTGACCCAACAGACACCAAACATAGCTCCAGAATAAAAATTTTGACATGAGAAGGGCTTGACGCCCTATACTATACCGTCACATTCTTTTCATATTTCATAGAATTTAGGAGTTATAAATTGTTTTAAAAAATAAAAGATAACTAAACTAATTTAAAAGATAGTATTTTTTTGTATTTTTAGGATTACTTTCTTTTTTTATTTTTCCTAGTCCAAAAACTCTTTCTCGACTACGACTCCACACATACAAAAAGAGAAGTATTATGGTAAAATTCATTGTCGTCCCTAAAATTTTAACTCAATTACAAAATCATCCATGTCCTTTTAACCAATTTCAATCTCATTCTTTTGGCCATCCTCTAGCAATATATTGGGCTAATTTAAAGGGCATTTTAGTAATTGCCTATTTAATGATTAAACAAATAAAAAAAAATCTGAAACCGTTCATTTTTGTGGGATAATCTAAATCATAAACAAAAAACCAAAGGCAACAAGTATTATTTATTTTCAGTTTTTCTTTTATTTTTTAATTTAATTGAATTTATTTTGTTATACTTTAATTTCAATGAACTTTCAGGATGGAAGCTCTCAAGCTTCAAGTGTAAACAATAGCATAGGTTCTCAATCTTCAAGGTAAGATATCTTCCCTTTAAGGTAAATAAATTGTGTGTTTCTTTAATTATAAGTCGATAAATAAGTTAAGTTATTAAATATATTTATACTAGTGTTATTCCCTTGCTATGCACAGATTATTTAAAATTATTATATATTAATTTAATTGTTAAATTATAAATACAATTAAAAATAACAAAATAAAAACAAAAATAAAGATAACACAAAAAATGATAAAATACTTAGTAAAATTAAATATTACTTCAAAAAATGATCAAGTGAAATTAAATTCAAAATTTTAAAATTTAATGTTTAAAAGCTTGAAACATATAAAGACATCTCATATACATGATGTCATGAACAATAAATTTCAAGATTATTTAGCGAGAAGTTAAAAAAAAAATCAAAACTTTCAAAGATAAAAGCCCATGAATATTATTATATAGTTTATTAAAAAGAAGAAAATATTATCCAACCAAAAACTAACATATAGTTGCATTAAAAAATAAAAAATATATGAGAAAAATATAGAATACAATATTGATTAGGGGGAAAAAATTAAAATTATAATACCTTAAATATTACTTTAAATTTAAAAGACAATAAGTGTGTATATTAAGTTAAAACTTAAAATATAAAGAATTAGATAATATATTGACTACTAAGAAATTAAAAAAAATCTTATTTAACTTTTTTTTATTAAAAATCAATTAAGTTAAGACAAAACTATGATAGTAAGAATAAAAAAATTAAAAATCAAAATAAGTATATAAAATAATTATAAAGTTAAAATCAATATTAGTATATAAGTTTATTGAAACCTTTTAATTTGACTCATAGCTTAGTTATTGAATAATTAAGTGAAGAAAAGAGTTTGACATTAGCAATACAAACTTAAAATTATATTAAATTAATAAAATAATTATAAACTTAAAATTGATTTTAAAATATGAATTAGTGACAATATATGAGGATGAAATTATAATGTAAAATAAAATATAGAAAAAGTAAATTATTAAGTTCATTTCATTCTCAAGTTTTTGTATAAATATAATTGGATATTCATATTATATTTTACAAATAATAGAAAAAAAAAAGTAAACAACAAAAAAAGTTGTTGACATTTCAAATAATAAAAATTTAAAAAAAAATAAAAAAAAATAAAATTGGATATATATTTTGATGGATTAAGTAATGTCCAATGTCATAAACTTAAAAATTAATGGGAGTATTTTTTTCATTGAAATAACCATCTCATAATTTTTTTTAAATAGATCAAAAAGATTAAAGAACATATATTGATGAAGTCGTATATAAAATTTTGATACATACACAAAAAATTTTATTATCTTTTTAATACTTCTCTACAGTATGTTGTCAATTAAGAGCAACATGATGATGGCAAAATCTTGTTTTTTTTTTTAAATGCATCTTTTATAAAAAATTCAGGGACATTTTACTTTCTTTTTGTATGTTGGGGGATGATTTTGTTTGAGTTATGTGCACGACAATTAAAAAGGTCCTTTGATCATTTTTTATTTTTTGACAGGAAAGTGTTATTGAAAGATGGTTAAGAGGATAAGATTGAAGTCAATTAAAAAAATAGAAATGACTTTGCAATTAAATCGAAACATCAAGCAATGAAAAATGTTTTCTTTTATAATGGTGTAAATAGGAACATGATACCCCTGAACTTCTCCATGCTTTGCTTTCTACACATGCCGTAAATGAGTCTCTAACATCTCCTGTTGCACACATTAATGCCAAAACGGCTATAAATCGACAATGCCTTGTGAGTTTTACAAAAATATAGAGAACATTTCACCGCAAAGCAATTGAACTTGGAAGTACACACTCGCAAGTCCCATATATGTCTCTGAAACCATGCATTATAGGTCGAGAATTAAACACAAAAACATAATTAGATAAAATTTCATGGCAAATGATCTAATCAGGGAGGCACACCAGGACTGTGAATTCCCAATCATAACGGAAAAGAAGAGTTCAGAAAGCTCCAACTAGAAACTCAAATGATGACAGACAGATATTATCCAACCATCCCCACATCAGCCGTTTCTTCAACAAGCAGCACCAGCAGCCGTCAGCTCACTTACCCTTGAGGAAGACATCAGTAAGATCTTCTCAGACTGCAAGGAAGCCTTCAACAGGCTCACAGCCTGTAGCAAAAATGTTCGACAGTTATTGTCCGTAAGAAATAGCCTAAATTAAGAACCTAAAATACCTTTTAATCAAAACAACTATAATTAAGAAAGGAAAATATATAATTAAAAATTATAATATACCTCATTCATGCCCAAATCAACCACCTTTTCCTCCAATAAACCCACTCTCTTAACATTAAATTTGTTGTGCAAAGTGATGCTTGAGATAGTAGACATGGGCTTCACTTCCAAATTAAGTGACCAGCCCCTTCACAAATCGACCTTCATAATCAGACACATCATGCACTCCAGAAGGAGGCACATATGTCACAGCTATGATCATGTTCCTGTTGCATCTTGGACAAACCAAGCAAGTATCATCAGAAATATAAAGGTTATATGTTTCAAGGTAGCAACTGCACCTATAGAACTTCTTCTCAGAAGGCACATTGTTGAGTAGCAGCATAGGAACAGAAGTACCTCGGGGCTAGAGGAACTGGTTTCGGAAGGGTGTTCTTGCTCTGGTTTGGTTCTGCAGATGACTCATTCAGATTTTCTATGCTTTCATAAAGGTTTGCTAAGAAGCCCACCTCACCATTCCTTGTTTTTTCAGCAGACTAATGACAGTAGCCACCGGCATGGAGAGTATGTGAAAGAGGAAATCAACACAATCTTTGCTGGCCTCAGCAAAAAGGACTCCTTTTGCTTTGGTATCAATCAAGAGCTTCAAACTCACTGGGGGATTTTGTCATATCTGTGTTTATGCAAATAACTTGATTATACTTCTACAAATGTATTTCCATTGAACATCCGTTGTTTATATGGGCCTGGGCTGAATTTTGGTTTTCCTGTGACTTCAAATGTACCCAATTCGCCTTGGCGGTTCCACTATCCAAGATTAACACAACAGCAGAGCTCAGAAGCGGATACATCGTACCTTTTCAGGTCGTCAAACTGAAATCAATAAGTAATTACTCCAAATTGTTTGGGTTAATGGGATTAGAAGTTGTAACCAACTCATCTCGTTGGAAATCACAGATATAATCATTATGAAACAATATGATTTCTCTTTGAGCCAAGTTCTCTTTGATCTTTGATTGATAAACACAGATATGATCACGCACTATTTACTTTGATAATAAATAATAATATTATTATTGATATTAATATTAGTTTACTGATTTTAGATGATCTATACGTCTGTTTGGCTATTCAAATAATTATAATTAAACTAACTAGGATTGGAAATAAGTTCAATAAGAGATTTGATACAAGCAGCTATTTGCATTCAATGTGATCCTTTGAAGTTTGTCTATGTTAGGCCTTCAATTCAATGCAAATTTCTAGTTATCCCTATGAGAAAATAGGGGAGCAATCTAGGGTTGGGAATAGGTCAAACTTGTTGCATAAGTCTAAGCTTAGCCGATTACTTGAATTAGGCTTTTTTTAAGGTTTGATACAAGAAAACCTATTTTAGTTAAGATTCTAATTAAACTTAAATTTTATATAGGTTCTAACTTTTAATAGGCTCAGGTCTTAATAGGTTTCAGACTTTGATAGGCCTTTATAGGCTTAAAAATTCTATAATTTATATTAAGCAAAAATAATTGACAATTATAACAAAGAAGGAAGCATAACCAAATATTATTATAAGTTAAGCAAAAATTTAAAATAAAATGGTTATGTATTAATTAAGAACATAATATATAATTATATAAAATTAATTAATATAAAAACAAAAGTAATTATATAAGTATTATATATAATTATTATATATTATAATATAATTAAATTATATAAGCTGGCCTGATAGGCTTTTTTAAAATTTAAATCTGGCCTATTAATTAAATAGACTATGCCGTAGGCCCCTGATGGGTAGCCTAGCCTATTCCATCCTAGGGAGCATACATCGAATCATAGAACTTAATTATTTCTTTATTTATAGATATAATTTTCTTATTATTTTTAACTCAACATAATCAACATATATAAATTTTATAAGTCTAATTTAATTTTTATTATTAAGAAATCAATTTTGGCCCAAAAAACGAGCCTCATATATATATGAATGGCATTTGTGTATCTTCACTTTTCTGGTGTTACAGAGCGGGTATCACACATCATTTAAGTACAATCAATGTTTTGAAAATCAAATCGGACCGACGAATCCAATCAATTGGATTGATAACCAGAGACCTATCTGGTTCGATTGAAGTATAAAAACTGATGGTGGTAAAGAATCAGACCGATTCAATCTTTTCACCTTTTTCTTTCTTGAAAATTTTAATTTTTTTTAAAAGTAGAAAAAAAAACTATGAGTTGAAAATGATGATTAAAGATTTTGGACATATAATTTTTTAAAACATGAATTTATTTTTTTGAAATTTAATGAAATGGTAGTTATATGTGAATACTTATGCTTAATTTATAATTTTATTTTGTTTAATCTCTCTTAAATTATGTTGAATATTTAGTGCAGAAGAATTTATTTTTATTTGGAGTTGAAGCAAGAAACGGATAATTACTTAAATTAATGTGAAATATTATTTTTTATTTATTTATAGTTACTAATTGTGAAATAGTATTATTTTCTAAAAAATGTACTTAAAAATAAGTAAGCTGAATTTTTTTTCAAATAATATTCTTTTGATATCAATTGAAAGTTTTATTTTTTGGTAATATTAAAATATTATATATATTTATAAAATTAAATATAATTATTATGTCACTATGACATCATCTTGGTTCAACCAGTGATCAAACCAATTGAACTGGTTGAATCAGTAACCAGTAAGGTCATCGATTCATTGTCTGATTTGATTTTGAAAACATTGAGTATCATCCGAGTGGAGTGTAAGTAATTGGATAATAATAATAAAATTGGGTATATAATGTAATTAGATTTCAATTATAATGTTAATAGTTTTATTTTATGACATCATCCTATATATCTAGTATGTGAATAAATCAAATTGAATCCAATGACGGAATGTCCAGATTCATTTTAAATTTCTTATTGAGTTTGACGTTGTATTGTAACTTGATTTAATTATCAAAAAAGTCAAGATCGAATGAGAATATAAGTAGTATTCTATTTTAAATAACTTGATTTCTTTATGTGCATATTTTGTTATTTATTATCTATTTAAATCAAGCTCAACTTGAGCTCTAATCTTATGGAATGAGAGAAAATGGGTTTGAACTTGATGTGCTTGACACGCTTAACAAATCAAAGCTCAAATGGAACTAATCTTGTAAATGGGTAGGGTGATGCCCTATTCCTATCCATACCCTAAAATATTCAAACAAAATATCATATATTCTATCATACCCTAAAATACTCGAAAGAATAAGACCCTAACTTTACCCAAAAATTTCTATGTTGAATTTATGTTTTAATGTATATATTAATTTTCTCAATATATACTAAAAATATTATTTGACATACGATAACAAAATATAAAAAAAATTATTTTTAATTTAATTAATTATTAATTTAAATTAGTTAATCTTTATTTTCAATTTTTCATTCATTAATGAAAATTTTATTAACAAAGTTTATTCATTAACAAAATTAATTTTATTAACTATTTTTATAAAAAATATTTATTCCACTATTAGTTTTATTAATGAAAAATGTTCTACTATTGCTATTGCTTTTCCAATTTTTTTTTAAAAAAAATTACTATCCCAATATAATAACTTTATTAATTTTATTAATTTGGTTTAATTTTTAATGAAGAAAATTATTTAGTTGTTATTGTTCATTCACATATTTATAATTTTTATATATAAAAAGTTTACCATTAATATAAATTTGATTTTGGTATAAACAATTTTTAGGTTTATAGATTAAATTTAAGTATAAAGTAAGAGGTGATTTATGGGCATGGATACATAAGTAATTATGAATATAGACCCTATCTATACCCATTACATTATTTTAATAAATATGGGTATAGGTATGGATATGGATATAACATTTTGGGTATGTATAGGGTATTTACAGGCCTAAACGGAACTTTAGCTACTTATCTCGTTCGGCATATTCAGTAGCTTGATTTGTCTTTAACTATTGGTACAATTGGAGAATATAATGGCTGTGCCCACAAGAGTTACGACTCGACATCGCCAAAAAAATTATTTGCCTCAAAAACATGCCCTCTGATACTAGTCCAGCCTAAACTAATTTTTAGTTCAATTTATCTGAAGAAAGAAAAACACTTAATGGGGCAATATCTTGAGAACCAAACATAAGAAAAGAATTTATGAGACAACAATTCATGGTGCAACATCTGTCAAACACAAGTACTGCAGATTCCTAACGATGCAGGAAAAGAAAACTACAAAATATTCCAAAACCAGGCATCAAATAACTAACAGATTAACCCCACAATCCCACATCAGTCGTTCCTTCAACAAAAACAGCAGCAGCCATCAGCTCACTTACCTTTGAGGAAGACATCAGCAAGAACCTTCTCAGACTGCAAAGAAGCCTTCAACGGACTCACAGCCTTTGGCGAAACATTTAACACTTAATGTCCATAAGAAGTAGCCTAAAGAACCTAACTATACGTAAGTAAGAAAGGAAAATAATTGCAAATTATGAAATACCTCATTCATGCCCAAATCAACCACCTTTTCCTCCAATAAACCCACTTCCTTAACGTTAAATTTGTTGAGCAAAGTGATACTTGAGATAGTGGACATGGGCTTTACTACCAAATTATCCATCACCATGTAAGTGACCAGCCCCTTTACAAATCCACCTTCATTAGACTCTGGCTGCACTGCAGGAGGAGCCACATATGGCACAAGTGTGGTCATTTTGTTGCGGCAATTTGGACAAACCGAGCGAGTATCATCACAAACATGATGGAGCCGCGCACTGCAACTACCACACCTGTAGAACTTCTTCTCAGAAGGCGCCTCATTGGGCAACAGCAGCAGGACAGAAGAAGCTGGAGCTAAAGCCACTGGTTTCAAAAGGGAATCCTTACTCTGCTTTGGCTGTATATATGACACCATTCCTCGTTTTTTCAGCAGACTAATGACAGTAGCCACCGGCGTAGAGAGTATATGAAATAGGAAATCAACACTCTTTGGTGTCAATCAAGAGCTTCAAACTCACTGGGGATTTTGCCGTATCTGTGTATAACTGTATATGCAAATAACTTGGATGTTTTACTTCTGTAACTGGATTTCCATTGAGCATCATTTTTATACCAGGGCTGAGGTTTGACGCTCAATTCTCTTTGGCTGTTGCAGTATCCAAGATTATCAATTAGTGCAGCAGGTTGTGCTTGTTGATTGATAATAAGGAAAAGAGAGTATACATTGTCAGGTCTTCGAACTGAAATCTCGAGAATCAATGTGTAATTACTTCAAATTGTGCCTAATGGGATTTAGAGTTGTACAACTCATCTGCTTGGAAATCGCAGATCCATTCACTGTGGAAAAATATGATCGTTTTTGAGCCATATGCTCTTGACTTGATAAAGACAGATGTCAGATGCTATTCATGGACTCTGCACTATTAACTGGGATTATAATTAATAAAGTTAGCATTTTATTTTATAATTAAAAATTTAGTAAATGGAAGACTCGATATTTGTGTTCATAAGACTAAAGTAAGCTAACTTTTAGTTTGTCAAAAGACTGAAAACCATTGCCAATGATACGTACATGCAATGTGTGCTACGAGTGATTGCTGTGTATAGCATGTGGAACTGCATAGGTTCAATAGAAAAGCAACTGAAAATTGCAACTGCTTTCAAGATTGAGAATTAAGAGTAATAAACAACAAACATTGTTCTAGTAGTAGTTTAAAGGACATTATACATCACATATTGTTGTCCTTGGGATAAATGTGCATGCAATACACACGGGGATAATACAACAATTCAGGACTACAATTTTGACTATATCTCATTCTGGTCTCCTCATTTTAACATTGATAGGTCTTTCCTTGTAGGTTTGAACCTTTTCAACTGCTCTGCGCAACGGCCTGCCAATAGACGTTCTTTGCGACTCAGATTCCATTTCAGAGACACAACTGCCATCGGTCAATGCTCCTTCGGTACATTTAGTTGATAGGAATGGCCCAACTTCATGGGTTGGTTGGTTTGATGGCAAATCAACTGGAAACTTGGCATCATCTATCTCAAACAAATTTTCTGTTGGTTCCTCAAGCTTTATTCTTGAACTAGCAGATTGCCTTCTCAGACAACGCCTAAAAAAATAACCATTACGTGTTAGAAATAATATTAAGCATGCCATGATGAGTAATCAGAGAAGCAGCACTCAATGTGATAATTCGAATACATAAAAATGTCCGAAAGTTATTTATAATGTCTACAATACACATGCAAGATCAAGATGGTGCAGGTATGAATAAAGATGAGGTGCACTACATATTAACCTTTTGCCTGCTGCAGCCTCCTTTTCACCTTGCTGTTGAGACATCGTTGAACTGCCCAAAGCTGCATATTGCACGCAGTAAAATACGGGTTAGTTACTAATTACAGGGTTCATAAAATTGGAAATGAGCATTTTGTCAAGGATTTACATCGACTTCTAGAGTGACGGCGCCTCCTGCTAGCATTGCAAGATCTAGTTTCCTCATTAAATCCAGATTCCTTAGTTACTGCCGCTGGTTCCTTCACACCAAGGGAGTATAGCAACTAGTTAGTGAGCATAAAGAAGCAGGTTTTTCACCACTTTATAGCCATAGATTAGCTATAATGAAAAAACTCTGCAATCACACCTGTAATTCAGTTTTCTGAACATTCACTTCCTCAAACCCCTGAAGAAGTCAGTAGGCATATTAGCAAAATTGGATAAACCTAACGAGAAATCAAAACAATGCATTGTGGTAAATTATCCAGGACATATTGTGCCATGTATATGGTAAGTGTTTCTGCTATCATGTCAATTGTCTAAATTTTGGGGTAATTTGGTTGGATAGTTTTATGCTCTCTGGGCATCATTACTCAAAGTCAAACCAAAACTATCAACTATTTACAATTACATAATGATAATAGAAATTTGAATAACATTACAATTAGATTCATGGACTACGAAACGGGCTTACCTTCTGTTGTGAATTCTTTATTTTAAGAAGTGCTTCTTTACATGAAACCTCATGTTGTAATGCTTTCAACTGTGAAGAGAAAGATTGATTTGACCATAAGAGCTCCATTAACAACAAATAATTGAATTTCCAATTTCAATTGAGCATTCTCTTAAAGCTTACCCTTTCCTTGCCCAAATTAAGTTCCTGCACAGGTAACATGGTACTTAAGAACTCAGTAAAACTGCTAAATAATCGTTAAATTATATGCACGTTATCGAATCCAAAGATGTAAAAGAGGAACTCACCGCTGACATATGACTGTTTGATTGTGCAAGGTTCCAATTTTGCAGCTGCAGCTTCTGAAGACAGTTTCTCAAATTCTGAATCTCAATTCCACTCAATTCTATAATTTTACTGTTTGCAAAATTCAGAAATTCTAGCTATCAGAAAAAATACACTAGAAGAAGAAAAAAAAAAACTGGAGAGCATTCGTTGTAGATGTGGGCACACGCAGAGAAATGACATAATAAATGAATAATTACTTTTTGTCTTGAATAAGCTTCACCAAGGCCATTTTTTCCTGTCCATGTTATACAACACATTACAATTAATGAGTAATAATTTTGGTAAAATTTTTAAAATTATGAGAACTTAACTGAATCAGAATTAAGATTGAAAATTTATACCTTGACAAGGTGGTCAATGTATTCCTTAGCAGAAGCAGCATCAGATGACAATTTTTCAGGATGTAAAGGAGATTTAGGCTGTGGCAGAGAATTACTTATGTCTGAAAGCCTTCTTCTCACCATGCTCCCAAAGGAGGATCTTTTAGCCATTTTATCCCCTTTCATTCTATACATAAAACGATACAATCTGCAAGAATGTTAGAAATATGTACTCAAATTTAAAGAAACCAAAAGGGGTTTCAAGGAAAGTAGCAGGAATTAAAACACCAGATTTATTACATCAAGAAGGCAGATTCTGTAATTCCAGAATGTGGGTTCAAGTTGATTTGCTCAAGTTTACCCTAACAAGTGAATGAAAACCAAGCAGGTTAAAATTTGCCCTGCAAATGGAATATAATCTAGTATTCCAGTGAAACAGTAACTTGCTCAGGGACATGAACAGGGTGGAATATTTGCGCAGCGAAAAAGATGGAAAAATTAGAGAAAGCAAAAGGAAAAACAGAAAGCCAGAGGTGAACGAAAAGAAGGTTTTCAAATTTTGGTGATCCAAGAATCCAACGGCCTCCCGAAGCAGAGCGGATAAAGGTAGGTATATTTACGAGCCTAGATTTTCGAAAGAGTAATCAACGAACCTGATTTTTGAATAGGCTTGGATGCGCGTGTGGCACCTTTAATTGCGCCCCTTCTCGTCTGGCGGACAAATGATAATTTTCAACTGGAAAGTGTAATTGGGGCCGTCAATTAATTGGGCCCATTTGAAATTTGATGTTCGGTCTAATTATGTCTAAGTTGAGTTTAATTAATCATGAGTGGAATTAACTTTAAAAATTCAAATTAAGTCTTACGAATTTGTGAATTGATTTTTTTTTGAATTTACACACAATCATACTTGAATTATTAGAATTTAAATTTAAATGTCGTTGATAAATGTGGGAGTGCCACTCAGTCAATTAAGTATAAAATTTATTATGCCCTGCTCTAGTAATCCTAGATACTTATGTTGTGCCTACAATTTAACTATTTACGTATGTCATGCAATCATTTACTATCTATAACTAAATTACATTGAAAACTAACTAAAATAAGGAGGGTTGCTAATGGGTCTAATTTTAATGTAAAATAGGTTCAAATTCTATTTAAATTTTAGGATTTTCAGTCAATTAAAATGGATCATATTTGATTATAAATATTTATAATTTGAAATAATAAATATGAAATTAAACAATATGATTTGTTAAATATTTGAATCTAAATTTTAATAATATTTTATTAATTTACAAATATAATATATTATATTGGCTTAATGTTTATATTGACCTAATTTTCACTATAATTTCTTTTTTCTATTCTTTTTTCTTGGGTCTTCTTTCCTAGACATTATACTTATGCTTACGTAAAGTACGCTTGCGAAGATAATAAAAATTATTCAGCAATTATTGACTGAATTTGAACACTTAGACCAAGTAAAGAAAATGCCAAACTCTGGTGCGCTTGAAGAGGAGACAGATATATATATTCACGGACTAAAAATAACACGCAAGCCTCCACGTGAATGACCTTCATACAGGACAAAAGTTGACATAGAGACAGATCATGCGCCGAATAATGCAAGAACAGTGTCTAGTTAAGCACATCTACATACTCGATGATTTTGTAAAAATAATAACTGAAGGAATTGGTAGCATCACAAGTACAAATTTCTAATACTATGAATTGATTTCAACTGAACAACAGTTCAAAATTCAATGTTGTCCTAATATTCATTTTCTGATTGATAAAGCCATTTCTGTCCCAGTTTCCTTGGCTTCATCTCTGAACTTCCTGTAGATGTCACCTTTGTAGAACACCCGTGTTCTGGCCACTAAAATCAGAGAGATAAGGGCTCCAAAGAAGGTGGTTGATGCCAGAATTATGAAGGCCGACCGGTAACATTTTGTGCCGATGCAAGTCAGTTCCTTAACGGAAGATCTTGTCATCCCTTTCTCTGCGAGCTCTTTTAGTGCCTCTCTATCGTAAAGGGCACCTGCAACTTTAACATTCAATATGTAGGAACCAAGTGGGCTAGCCAGTTGTCCACAGTTGAACAGTGTGGAGTAGTACTTTAGGCCAAAAAGCTCAGAAATAATTGCAAAGATTAATGGCAATTGAGCTCCAAAGGAGAACCCAATAATTATTGATGCAACGTAGACTGAACCCTGAAACGGAAATGCAATCAGGAGGAGGCCAATGCAGGACAAGCAGAGAACTAATGTCATCATAAGGGGCCTGGGGAATTTGTACTTAGCAAGTAGGCTTTCTGAGACAAATCCTGAGAAAATCCTCCCAAAGTAATTCCATATGCTGAGAAGTGACACAAATGATTTTATGGTTTTAGTGGGGTAACCTAGTGACTCTCCAATCTGTCCCAGGTTGTCCACAGCAGTTAAGCTTGATCCCAAACCACAAAATGTTGCAAGAAACAGAATCAGCATATCAATGCTCAAGAGTGCTTGTAAAATGGTGTAATCTTCTCCTCTCTCTGGTTTGTTGAATACATCCGCAAAGCAGGCTGTCGTTTTTGATTTCGCCTCTGGCTTTGTTGTTTCAGGTTGAGGGACTGGAGGTGGTGATGCTGGCTTCAGGTCCTTTGACTCCATTGCTGCTGGATTTTCTATGGTTATCTGAGAAGCATTAGTGGGCTGTTTCTTTTGACTCCAAATTGCCGACTCTTGTCTAACGGCGATAAATAAAGGGAAAAAGAGCAAGGCACAGACTACAGTGACACTTCCTGCATAAGCTGCCTGAGAGAAAGCCACCACTTTCTGAACTATGGTCATGACCATCAGAAACAGGGCCAGCACAATTGACACACAGAGGAATTGGTAAAAGACCTTCAGCTCATTCGGCTGCCTAGCAACCTTCATTGCACGAATTGTATACACAAAAACCACAGACAAGGCAGCTGGAAGCCAGGCAATGAGAAGAATAAGTGCCTTGGCATCATTTCCGTAGACAGCTAAGTAGATTTGAGTCAGAATGGCACCGCTCAATCCTGTGAAGCCTTTCAACAGGCCTAACATGACACCTCGGCTTTCCGGAAAATTCCTTACAGAAGTAACAAGAGCACCAGTGTTTGCAAAATTCTGAGAATTTGCACCAAGGCATATGTACAAGCACATGTGCCAAACTTTAGGCTTGGCAATCTTGCCGGTGACGGCCAACCATATCATGAAATAGCCCGCAAAATTCATAGCTGAGCCAACTAATAGCACAAACCATGTGGGAGTTACCTCAGCAATAAGGCCTGATAAGACTCCAACGTTTGCACCAAGATCCTTGAAGAAGCCTAGGAGATTGAGGGTTGTCTGATCATATCCAAGAGAGGCTTTTATCTCCTTGGAGTAAACTCCAAAAAGATAAGTTGCTCCAGCTCCAGCCATGATGAGGAACGAGGCGAAAAGGGAAAACCACCGGCCTCGAATTATGTGGACCGCAGACCGGAGCAGATCATTGCCCCTACCAATGCTGGAGGCGGCACCGCTGATTGGTGCCTCGCCCATGTTTCTTGTTTTGATTGTAGAAGGTGCTGAAGAATGAGAGCAGAGAAAGCTATTTATAGAAATGGCTGAAGTCTATAGT
>JACGDI010000426.1:8835-41898 GCA_014898725.1 Jacaranda copaia | reverse complement strand
CAATTTTCAGCTTTACCTTCCAAGCAGGGAGAAAAAGGCACTTTAAACACTCTCTACAACAGGGCCCAAATCTCTTCTGTTTTCAGCGAGTAACTAAAATTTTATTGACTTTAGTAAGAGTTGATTGTATTGTTGTGGCTGCACTTATGAAGCAAATATTATCAAGAAGAGATAACAGTCCACATCTGGGGTTGCTCACATGTGGTGCAGGTGCAGCTAATCTTTTTGCTCCACCAACTCTTTATTTCCTCGCTTTACTAAACTATTCCATAACATGGTACTTTTTGCGAATTTGGCTTTTCTTAATTTCTTACCTACACATGCTATTACTTTGAGGGTGTTTTGGTGAGTTTATAAATTTCTCAAAATATCTTAAAATGTATTTAAAAATTTATAAATTAATAAAAAATATATAATAATTTTTTTAAAAAAGGGCTTATATAATCATAAAATAAGATGTTATGAGCTTATAAATTCTTTTAAAAAAAATAAAAATTCCCTAACTTATTTTTAAACTATTAATAAGTTATTTCATTTTTAACCATTTTAATTATAAAATTAATATTATTAATATTTTATAAGTTTCAAGATCTAATTTTATTCAAATATTTCAACAACTTATTTTAAAAATAAAATATAATATTTTATAAATTTTAAAAATATCTTATAAGATGAACAAGTTTATAAAATATTTAAAATAAATTTAGTCAAATATTCTCTTAATTTACAGAAAAAAAAAATGATTTTTTAAGGCAATAATTCTTGATCTTTTTCGAGATAGAGACAAACAGAGAGCATAAATTCGCAGTGAGAATAAACAGCCACTTCCTCCGCTCATGATGTCTAATGGAAAAAGGAACTTTTCAACAAATTAAGAATTCATTTGACGTGTGGCTGTACATCAGGAGATAAGTTTGTGATTTTAGGTCCCATCTAATTTGCCATATCCGACGGACAAGAACGTTTAAAATCCAACCCAGTAAAATTTTTACCTCAAAAAGCGATGGCTGATGATGACCTGTAGGCCATCATGAAATGGTGCTACATCCCACCTCCAAGAAATGTACTAGTCCAGCCACCATTATCTTATTTTTCTTCCCCTCAAATGTTGTTATTACCTTAAGACGATTTCCAAATTTGCAATTTGTGCTACAGAATTAACTTTTCTCATCAGCCACTTTGATCAAAAGAGGATTTAGGGGATCCTGCTAAGAACTATAATCCCCATCATTAGCCGCATCCACCAACATCAATTCTTCATCATTCCCACGAAAGATAGAGAAAAGGCATGGATCATACTAATATTACTCTTTACCATACATCCAAAACTCAAACACAAGAACAGAGACCAGCTTATAATTGTTCAATTCATCACTTGTCAAGCCTTACCAGAATCTCAACATTCCGAACGGAAAAGAACTTTATTATCGCATTAAGAATTCGTTTGTCGGGTGGCTAAACCTCAGGAGATAAGTTAGTGATTTTAGGCCCCTGTCTGCTTTACTGTATCCAACCCACTACTACATTCACAATCCAGCGCAATACAACCTTTACCTTGGCGAATGATGGCTCATGATGAAACTGTTGGCCGAATGAATTGGTGCCATCCCACCCGTAATTCAGCCACAATTATATCTCGTACTTACTCATGATACGTCGTTATTACCGTAAAATGGTTTCTGAATTTACCAGTTTGTCACAAAATCAACTTTTTCCGTCAGCACTTGGATCAAAAGGGGATCTTGCTAAGAACCATGATCCCTATCTTCTTCTGAAAGCCGTATCCACAGTCAACCAACATCCATTCTTCACCATTCCCGAAAAAAGTAGAAAAAAGGTACAAATTGTAATTGATGCCAAAAAGAATAATTTTGTTAAATACCAATTAAAAAGTCAAAAAAGATAATCTTATGCCGTTGATAATTTCGTATAAAACTTTTTATATGGCTAAACACCTCACTAACTAAAGCTATACCAGCCTATTAAAATTCTAACTACCCACATTCAACAGAATTGGTCGACATGTTGCCACGTGTGGCCATGTTCCTTGCTTTTTGGGCATGTTAAGCTGAAGATGCAATTCGAAAATCAACTCAGGCATCCTAGAACAATCACCTCGGCTACTTCCTTTGAGATTAGCTCGGTTGACTCAAAATCTCATCTCGGCTGCTTTCTTTGAGATCAGCTCGGTTGACTCAAAACTCCATCTCAACTGCATCATCTGAGATCAGCTTGGTTACCTCCCGCTCTCATCTTTGGCTGCTAGTTTCGAGTTCAGCTGGGCCAGACCATTTGAGGTGATCATAGCCTTCTTAATTTCGTTAGCTCAAGCTAGAGGTATATATGCATCACCTCACCCCCCAAAAATAAAGTTCAAAAAAAAAAAGTTGTTTGAACTTTAACAGTCCGAGCTAATAGATGACGAGGCGTGAGGGAAACGGTCTATATTCCGGATAGGATTGTTTGTCCGAGCTGATTGACACTCGGGACGAGCTCAAACATATCTTGTAACGATTTTGCCCCTTTCCAAGGAATGAACATCATTGCTTTGTCCTTCCCCATGTTCGCCTGTCTTATCTGCAGCATTAAATGGGGTTGTCCGATCTTACATATCCCCAGAGCCACGTGTACGGCTCAGTTTGAAATTAGAACTCCAAAAGCGGCTTCCCCTCTACAAAAGCCATGTGCCGATTAGACTATTCCCCTTCACCACTTTTGCAAAATCCTCCCCGCTCCTTTCTTTTCTTCTATTCTTCTGTGCGCTTTAGCTATCACTTCGCCATCTAGGTAGCAGTTGCCATCACGATTTGAAGGAAACTCCGTCCGCGTCTTGTGCCTTCTAGAAAATGAGTTCAGGTTCTTTCTAATTTCTCGCTTTGCATTTTCCAATTTTATTTCCTTAAGAGTTCTTGGAAAACCTAAAATGTCGATTAAGTTGGTTGGGGTAAGTGATTCGGATAACTCAGTTCTCAGTATCCCGTCGGAGGTAATGAGGGAGACTAAGCAAGGAACAATTCAGGCAGTGTTGCCTTACTATGAGACATACTTTTCTAGGATGACTAGGCACAAGAGCCGTAAGTTGAGAGAGATCATGGGTATCCTAGAGAAGTACCCTATAGTAGTGCCTAAATCCTCAGATTGGCCGCATCACCCTCCCTTAGGGTTTCTGTGTTTCTATGTAGAGGCGCTGCGTGGCAAGCTATGTTTTCCTCTACCCGAGCTGTTTAAGTTAATGTCCAGAGGCTTGGGCATTCTACTTAATCAATTTACCCCAAACTCTTTTAGGTTAATGACAGGCTTCATCATCTAGTGTAGGCATCTGCAACTAGAGCCTACAACTAGCCTTTTCCATTCTTTTTTTTACCCTAAATCTTTAGGTTTTGAGCTGTTTTACCTGACATCTTGGGAGGATGTGCTCCTTTTATCTAAATACCCCACCTCGGTGAAACATTGAAAAGAGTATTACGTGTGCATAGCGTCGCCCAAGTCATGGGGTTTCCTCAAGAGATGGATAGAACATACGCCTTCAGAGAGCTCGGCTAAGAGTAGGACATTCCTTTCAGGTTGGCAGTTCCTACTAGAAAGGTTAAATAGTTGTCAGCTACAGTTGACATACTTGGGAACACTGGGCTTCTTGTATCACTTTGCCTTGAGTCCTAAAGTCGAGGAGCTCCCCGAACCTTTTGGTAGTAACCATTTTACCTTAAGACGAACACTGCTTGGACAATTTTGTATATGACTTCTCTCCCTTTTTTTTTTTTAATAGAAAGGATTTCTACAAAAGTGTTCCTATTGGCCACGACGGTTGGCCAACCAGGCAAACAAAAGAACAACCATCCTCTCAAACGATCTAGTGGAACTAGCTCTTCTCGCAAGGCCCCAGCTGAGCTATTTCCGCGGAAACATCAGATCCCTCATCCCACAGACAGTGCCAAATTGATGCCAAAAAGAATAATTTGCTAAGCACTAATTGAAAAGTCAAAGAAGATAATCTTATGTCCTTGATAATTTCGCACAAAGCCTTTTATATGGCTAAACACCCCACTAACTGGGGTTGTACCAACCCATTAAAATTCTAACTACCCACATTCAGTAGAGTTGGTCGAATGGTGCCACGTGTGGCCCACGTTCCTTGCTTTTCGAGTGTGTTAAGTTGAAGATTCAATTCGGAAATCAGCTCGGGCATCCTAGAACAATCACCTTAGCTGCATCCTTTAAGATCAGCTCGGTTGACTCAAAACCTCATCTCGGCTGCTTCCTCTGAGATTGGCTGCTTTCTCTGAGATCAGCTCGTTTACCTCCTACTCTCATCTTTGGCTGCTATTTCCAAGTTCAGCTAGGCCAGACCATTTGAAGTGATCATAGCCTTCCTGACTTCGTTAGCTCAAGCTGAGGATATATACGCATCAGTACTAAATATTATTTTTTACCATATATCCAAACTCAAAACACAAGAACAGAGACAAAGACCAGATTATAGTTGTTCAATTCACCAGCCATCAGCCTTACTAAAAATTTAACATCCCAAATAGAAATCTACTGCTGCGCCAGCAACGAGAAAAGAGAAATAAAGCGAAAGAATTAGATAAGAAAAGATCGATCAAGATTCCTTCAACAAGCTGCTTTTCTTAGTTCTTCATCTTCTTTCTTCTTTATTAATAGGATATCATCTGTAAAAATGAAATCATAAAATAATTTTCTGTGCTCCGCAGCAACTTATGAATCTGGGTTTATGGAGATAGATTCATAATGGGTTGCATTTTGGGCTGTGTTGACTTGGGTTTTGGGGAAATTTTTTTCTGACTCCCGGAACAAACCCAAAAAGTAAGCATGTTTTTTAAATTTTTTTTAAATATTAAAATTTTACACCTAAAAGTTTCCTCTCAATTCGTAAAAATTCTTAAACCCCGTGAATCACACTTATTCCCTCGTTTTCTCATTCCACCTTTCACATTACTTATTTATTTATCATTCTCTTATTTCACTCATTTATATATATATATATCTTATATATATATATGAAAAAATTAAAATTTTAATAGTTAAAAAATTCTTTAATTAAACTAATTTTTGAAAAAATTAATTAAATTTAATTAAATACTTTTATATTATAACAAAATAATTTATTTATTAAATAACAAATTAGATTAATTAAATTAAATAATTAAATAACTTATTAATATCGCTTAATGTTAACACAATAATCTATTTAATTTAACAAATTAATTTTAAATAATTATTTTGCTTATTAATAAATAATTTATCTATCAAAAAATGTATTAATTATTTGATGCTTCAAGTTAGTTAGAAAACATATTGTATTAATAAAATTAATTTGTTTAATTAACTAAATGAATTATTATATTTATATAAATTATATTTTATACAAATAAATATTACATATATAATTAAATATTCTAATAATCTATTTGATTTAATAATCAATTACATTTATAATTTTAAATAATTATTTTGTTTATTATGAAATATTTTATCTACCAATCGTTACATATATATACATACACACACATCATTCAACTATAAATATCCATACATATATTACATAAAAACAATAATAATAATTTCTTCCCCCAAACCCAACAAAAAAATAACTGATTTGACATTTACAGTAAAATTTATCCCCTACCAAAACATTAACAAACAAGCAACTTATTTTCAAACTATTTTCTTTATTTTCTCAAAAGAAAAACAAACTATTAACACATTTTTCAATTTTTCTTCCAAAAACTCATTCCTCCCACATTTTTTCTAAACAATGCTCAAAATACAATTGAACATATTGGTTTTTGAATTGGGCAGTGGGTTGTTGTTGATTTTGCCCCATTCCAGAATATCATATCAAAACGTCGCATTGGTTTATTTAACTTTTACTATGTTTATAAGCATCGTGCCTTTCTTTAGCCTTGATAACTATTATTGATCCTCTAAATGGTGGAATTTTGATTATTTGCATTTTGTATGATTTGGGCTTTAAATATGAATGGTCCAATGTATATGCATGTGTAATTTAAAAATGGGATATATGAATAATTATACTTGTCTTCCGATTTTATATCAAAATTATGAATACTTCCCTCGAGCCAATAGAATTTGGTCAGATTTAAAGAAATTTATCAAATAACAAATTTATTTGATACGTATATACCCCCAGCCCAAGCTAACAAAGTCAGATAGGCTGTGATCACCTCAAATGGTCTGGCCGAGCTAAACTAGGAAACAACAGTCAAAGATGAGAGCGGGAGGTAACCAAGCTGATCTCAGATGATGCAGTCAAGATGAGGTTTTGAGTCAACCGAGCTAATCTTAGAGGAAGCAACCGAGATGAGGTTTTGAGTCAACCAAACCGATCTCAGAGGAAGCAACTGAGGTGATTGTTCTAGGATGCCAGAGCTGATTTTCGAATTGCATCTTCAGCTTAACACACCTGAAAAGTAAGAAACGTGGGCCACACGTGACACCATGTTGACCAACTTTGTAGAATGTGGGTAGTTAGAATTTTAATGGGCTAGTACAGCCCAAGATAGTGGGGTGTTTAGCCATAAAAGGTTTTATATGAAATTATCAAGGACATAAGATTATCTTCTTTGACTTTTCAATTGGTGCTTAGCAAAATTATTCTTTTTGGCATCAATTTGGCACCGTCTGTAGGAAGTAGATTAGGAGTTTGAGATGTGAGAATGGGCGATTTAGAAAAGAATGGACAGACAGGTATAAGGATGATGTCACAAGGTGAACCAATGCCTGTAACCACTGCCGCCATGCCATCAGCCATGGTGGCACATCTGGCAGTCACCAAAGGAAGAGTTTCCCCAGTATCTCCAATGGTGGGGCAAATGACTATGAAACAGTTGACCAACTTCTTATAACATTTGGTGTTATTGCTGCCACCCAATCTGTTGAAACAGTTGACCAACTTCTTATAACATTTGGTGTCTATCATTTTCTATCGGGAATGGCACCTAATATGCCACCTCCTCTCACCCTTGTGCCCCTTCTAGGATTGGTTAGCCCTATACCACCAGTAAGGGTGACGGCCACTCCAGTAGCGCATATGCCCCCAGGTGTTTCCCCTGTGCAAAGCCCCAAAACTGCCTTGGTGTCAAAACCAGTTGCGCTAGGCACAATTATAGTTGGGCCACCTTTCCCTGGTAATCCAGGATTGGTCATGGGAGGATAGGAGGTCACAACTGTACCAGTCGGAGTAACATTGAAAGAACCTAGAAAGGAGGGTTCCCAGCACATTCTTAAAGAGGTTCACATGAAGAGCCCCGTACACTTAGCAGACGTGGAAGCAGTAGCAGAAAGTTAAACTTCAATCGGACATGACAAGAATAGAAGGGACAAGCCTCAATCAGAGTGGATAGCGGAAATAGAAGGAATGAGGAGGGAAATGGAGAAAATGAGAAGAAGTATCGAAGGACGAATGGTAGAAGAAGTTAAAGTTTCACCGTTAGATGAGGCCATATTGTGTGATCCATTCCCAAAGAAGCACAAGTCTTTCAATATGCCCAGGTACACTGGCACTGCCGACCCTTCTGATTACTTGTGCGAATTCGAGAACTTAGCCATGCTATACCAATTCTCAAATGGAGTGAAGTGCAAGACTTTCCTAACCATCTTAGGAAGGGCCACTCAGAGATGGTTTGGGCAATTACCGCCTCGGTTTATTTATACATTTGATGAATTCGCACGAAGATTCTTATACCAATTCACCAGTAACAAACAGTATAGGAGAAGTAAGTAGAGCTTACTTTCCTTTCGACAAGGGGAGGCAGAACGCTTGAGAAGTTTTGTAAGGCAGTTCACTACAGCGGCTTTGGAGGTTCCTTTGGCTACTTCAGAATTATTAAGTGGTGCTTTCGCTTAAGGGTTACGACCTGGTCCTTTTTTTTTATCCTTGAGCAGGAGGCCAATAGAAAGTTATGATGAACTCTTAAAGCGGGCAGAGAAGTATATCCACGAGGAGAAAGACTGTAAGGTGAAGGAAAGGGAGTTGAAGGAGAAAAGAAGGGACAGGAGAGAAGATCTTGCCAATAAAAAATAAAGGCAAGAAGAGAGATCTAGAGCTGCGCTCGTGTGGTAGGTGACAGTTCCATCGACGCTAGGACCAAAATTTGATCACTACACCCCCTTGCGGATGCCCAAAAAATAAGTAATGCAGGCTGTTGAGCATCTTAACCTACTTCGATGGTCGCGCTCCCATAGAGACCCACCGAGATGGCCCAAGTCTGATAGATTTTGTCATTTTCATAATGAGTACGGACATGAGATGGAAGAATGTGACCACCTGCGGAATGAGTTGGAGCAGTTGGTACGGGATGGACAGCTGAATGAATTTGTACTCAGAATAAAAGCCGATGAAAGCAGGGACAAACACCCTACAAAATGTTGGGAGAGATAGCTAAAAATTCGACAACCCAATGGGGAGAATAATGTCAAGAATGGGGTTGTCAGAGGAGTGATTCATATGATTTCGGGAGGTTTGGCTGAGGGAGACACTCATTGAACTAGGAGAGCAAGAGCTATAGCTGTGGTGCACAAAAATATAGAGGTGGCATCCATTTCTACCGTTAACGACATCCCAATTTTCCAGTTCAGACCAAAGGACCTGAAAATACTGCATCTACCCCATCAGGATGCCTTGGTTATTACAGCGATGATAACCAACTATGAAGTGGCCCGTATTTTTATCACGGAGGTAGCTCAGTAGACATCCTCTTTTATGATGCCTTCCAACAGATGGATCTAGAAAACACCATGCTTAAACTAGTGGAAACGTCACTTTTTGGATTTTCAAGAGAAGTAGTGCGGCCCTAGGGATGAATTTCTTTGCCAGTCTCTTTGGGGATAGGAATGTACTGGAAGACATATATAGTAAATTTCTTAGTTGTTGATGCCCCCTTAGCATATAATGTGATTTTTGACAGGCCCATGATGCAGCTTTTCTAGGTAGTAGCTTCCTCGTACCATATGAAGTTGAAGTATGTGGTAGGACAACTGGTAAGGGAAGTAATGGGAGATTAGTATACTTCTAGGAAGTGCTACATGGATGCAGTGAGAAAGGGATGTCACAAGGGTAATGAGGAAGGATGCAAACAAAAATAAAATGGTATGGGCACACCTCTAGGTACAGAAAAACAGCAAAAAATTGAACCTGAAGGAGAGCTCCTATCAATAGAGTTGGTCCTAGGAGATCCCAACAAGATCACACGTATAGGCTCCCAACTGGAGACTAATCTACAGATAGAGCTTATTACTGTGCTAAGGGATTATGTGGATGTTTTCGCTTTTTTTGTCTCAGACCTCATAGGTATAGACCTAAAGATGGCCGATCACAAGCTTAATGTGGACCTAACCATTAGGCCAGTCAAGCAGAAAAAGAGACACTTTGGTCCTGAGAAAGATCGTATAATCTAGCAGGAGGTGGAGAGGCTCTTCGATGCAGGGCATATTGTGGAAATTCAATTCTGTGAGTGGATCACTAATGTAGTATTGGTGCCAAAGCACGCGCACAAATGGGGAGTGTGTATAGACTTCAGAGATTTGAACAAGGCCTGTCCGAAAGATTTCTACCCTCTACCTAGGATCGATTTGATGGTGGACTTTACTTCTAAATGCGAACTTCTTAGCATGATGGATGCCTTGCAAAGATACCATCAGATTCCACTCAACTCGAAGGATCGCAAGTGGGTATGTTTTATCACATCTCAGGGAACCTACTGTTATCTAGTCATGCCTTTTAAGCTGAAGAATGCAAGAGCTACGTATCAGAGACTGGTGGATCAGATGTTCAAGCATCAAATCAGCCAAAATATAGAAGTGTATGTTGACGATATACTGGTAAAAAGTGTGAGCCAAGCTAAACACATCAAGGATTTGAAAGAGACTTTCAAAACCCTGCACAAGTACAGGATGAAATTAAACCCAGAGAAGTGTGCGTTTAGAGTGAAGGGAGGCAAGTTTTTGGGCTACCTGGTGACAGAGAGGGAATTGAAGCAAACCCAGAAAAAATTCAAGCTATTTTGGAGATGAGCCCCCCAAGAACTATGAATGAGGTCCAGAGGCTGGCCAGGAGGATAGCTGCCCTGAGTAGATTTATATCTAGATCAGCTGAAAGAAGTTTATCTTTTTTTGGAATATTGCGAAAGGCGAAGCAATTCGAGTGGAGGGAGGCAGCACAATGCACATTTGAGGAACTGAAGGCCTACTTAGCGGAGCTCCCTTTGCTGACAAAGCCCACCCCAATAGAAACTCTCTATTTGTATTTAGCAGCATCTGAGCAGGCAGTAAGCTCAGTACTTGTGAAGGAGGATGGAGCAATGCAGAAGTCGGTATACTATGTCAGCAAGATCTTGCATGCTGCCAAGCTAAGATACCTAAAATTTGAGAAGATGGTACTAGCTCTGGTGGTCATGGCAAGAAAGTTATGGTCTTACTTTTTATCTTATCCTATTATCGTGCGAACTAACCACCCGTTGAAGCAAACTCTTGGGTAGGCCGACGTGGCTGGAAGGCTACTTAAATGGTCCGTGGAGCTGAGAGAATATGATATTAGCTATGTCCCTAAGAACGCCATAAAGGAGCCGATCCTAGCGAATTTCATGGCAAATATGCCTATAAAGATGGAGGAAGGTTTATGGATGGTGTATGTAGATGGGTCATCAAGGCATAGAAGAAGTGGAGCTGGAATTATTGTTATTGACCCAGAAAGTGAAGAGATGGAGTTCGCTGTGAGGTTTCATTTCAAGGCCTCCAACAATGAAGTAGAATATGAGGCCGTGATATGTGGGATTAAAATGGTCGTGCAAAGTGGTGCTAGACACGTTTAGGTGTTCACTGATTCACAGTTAGTAGCGAAGTAAATCAGAGGATAGTACGAGGCAAAAGAAGCCAGAATGAATAGGTATTTGTAACTGGTAGATGAGCTACGATAAAATCTGGTCGAGCTTCAAATAACCCAGGTACCTCGGGAGGAAAATAGCAAGGCAGACTATTTGGCCAAAATAGCCAGCTCCTTCAATGATTGCAACACTCGACGAATCACGATCCATGAGTTGGAAAGAGAAAATCTCAAAGGTGAAGTCCTCACGATGGAAGAAGGATAGGATTGGAAGACCCCCCTCATACAATACCTGCGTGGAGATAACTCGACAGTCGATCATAAGTTACGTGTGCGAGCAATGCAGTTTACCATGATAAATAGACTGTTATACAAGAGGTGTTTTGCTCAGCCATTGCTACGTTGTCTAGCCCCTCAAGAAAAGGAATACATCTTGCGAGAAATTCACGAAGGATGTTGCAAAAATCACTTAGGTGGGACTGCACTAGCCTCCAAGACTATTCAACCTAGGTACTTCTGGCCTTCTGTCTGAGCCGACGCAGGAGAATTGGTGAAGAAATGCGACAAATGTCAAAGGCAAGCCCAAATCAGCCATATACCCACCAAGCCCATGCATTGAATGAGTACCCCCTACCCCTTCGCAAAATGGGGAATGGATATTGTAGGGCCTTTCCCCGTGGCAGCTAGGTAGAGGAAGTTCTTGTTGGTTGCAATGGATTATTTCAGTAAGTGGGTTGAAGTAGAACCCCTGGCTAAGATAACGAAGAATGAGGTGCTCAAATTCTTGTGGAAGAACATAGTATGCAAGTACGGCATCCCCAAGGAATTAGTCTTGGATAACGGTAGGCAATTCCAGAGGGCCAAGGTGCAAGCCTAGTGTAAGGAAATAAAAATTGACCAATACTTTAGCGTCGTAGTCCACCCATAAACCAATGGGCAAACTGTCATTAATCATGATCTTTTGAGGAGTCTGAAGAAAAGGTTAAGCTAAGCAGGTGGTTGGGTAGATGAGCTTTTCAGAGTATTATGGGCCTATAGGACTACACCGAAAGCATCAACTGGGGAAACACCTTTTAATATGGTCTACGGTGTGAATACGCTGATTCCAATCGAGGTGGGGTTGGAATCACATCGGGTACTGGCATACGATCTCGAAGAGAATAAGGAGCTGCTCAAGGATTCCCTAGATATGATCGAAAAGAAAAGGAAAAACGCTTACCTCAGGTTGGCTAAGTACAAGCAAAGGATCCAAACTGCCTTCCACAAAAGTGTCAAACCTTGCAGTTTTCAAGTGGAAGATTGGGTTTTGAGAAGAGTGGATGCACTAGAAAACATTGGAAAATTGGAACCCAATTGGGAAGGGCCCTACAGAGTGATCACCGTACTGAAAGGGGGAGCTTATGAGTTGGAAACGGTAGAGGGAAAGAAGCTAGCTCGTCCTTAGAACATTCAGAACTTGCGGCGTTTTTACATGTAACTCCTTTTAGAATCTATTTTGTTGTTTTTAGTTTACGATGGTCGACTTGCTATTTTTAATTTCCTTAGAAATTAGACAGATTTCGTTTCTTGTAAGCATAAGTTAAGCAGAATCAGCTTATCTCTTGTTAAGTCTTGAAGATGTCATGTTTTCTTTTCAAACTTACTAATCCAAACTGAAGATAGCGAATGCTAGAATAAAATCAGCTCGATTGATCTAGACTGAAGATGGAAAATGCCAAAATAAAATCATCTCGACAAATCTAAACTAAAAATGGCAAATGCCAGAATAAAATCTGCCCAGCTAATCTAAACTGAAGATGGCGAATATCAGAATAAAATTAGCTTGGCTGATCTAAACTGAAGATGGTGAATGCCAAAATAAAATTAGTTCAATTGATCTAAACTATGGCGGATGCCAAAAATAAAATCAGCTCGGCTGATCTAAACTAAAGTTAGCAAATGCCCAATGAAAATCAGTTTATCTGATCTAAGCCAAAGCTTGACTCGGCAAAGTTGGATAAATGATTGTAAAAATCCCTTTTTCCATTAAGTAATGTGGTTACATTGCGTAAAAAAAAAGGGGGAGCCTCAACAAATGGGCAAGAGTGTTACAAATACTCAATTGCTCAGTCCAGCCTGTTCAGGGGGCGACGCAGTAGCTAGGGTAATGGCCTGGTTTGAGGGCCCAACTCCAAAGAACGCCTTGACACCTCACAAGGCCTCAGTCTCTAAACTTAACTTGACAACAGATTGGGTCATAGCATGACCGCCTTCGACTTCATTTGTAGGGTTGTTATCATCTTCTGAGTTTGATGAGAGGGTTTTCAGCCCAAACATCTGATCTACATTTTCGTCCAACTATCCTATGGGTTGCACTCCTTTGGCCTCCAGCTGATCTGCACAAATATTGATGTCATGATGGTAGTATTTAAGAGCTTTTTCAACAAGCATCTACTTAAAATCATTGCTCTTTAGATACTCACTCAGCGTGATCTCCAGCTAGCTTTCAAGAAGTTCTTCCTCTTTTCTGTATATTGGAATACTTCGAAGAAGGTATCCCGTCCCTCTCGGCGACCTTCCTCCTAAGCTCTCTCCAACGCTTTCTCCTGCTAGGACATAAGCTCAGATATTTTAAGCTCGGACTTGGCTAGGCTGTTAGCCATCTCATCATGTTTTGCCCATAATGAAGAAAGTTGCTGCCTCAAGTCTGCGAACTGGCTCATCTCGACATGAAGCTTGTCCAGCTCGACTTTCAACCTCTGGTTATTTATCTCCAACTATTGATGTTCCCCTTCCTATCGAGCGAGAACGCTCTCCACAAGGATACTCATCTAAAAAAAAGGTTAATATAAATCAGGAAGAGTGACAGAAGTAAAAGTTCAACTTTTGGGAGTACTTGGGAGAGATAGGAGGCGAACTGATTATGGAGGGAGTCGAAGGGCATTCCATTGGCTAGCTGCTGATCTGAAGTAGTCGAGATACCCTGCAAAAAGTCCCTGCCTAGGGTGTGTGTGGAGTCCATTAAGATCGAGCTGCCGGCCATGAGATAGGTATTGGGACGGCTGTAACGTAGAGTTAAGGAGTTCGGCTCCTCTGGAATATCCTCCTCAGCTGAAGCTGGATCTGTCAGCTCAGTGAATATGGGTCTTTTAAGCATCGGAGCTGCAGAAGGAAAGGTCTAATATTTCTGCAGAGATGGCTCAGCTAGGGCCTTACGGAAAGAGCTAGCTCCACTGGATTATTTGGGAGGACAGTTATTATTTTATCTGCCTGGTTGGCCAGCCGCCGCGACTAACAGGAATACTTTCATAGAAATCCTGTCCATAAAAAAAAAAGGGAGAGAAGTCGATACAAGATCGTCCAAGCAGTGTTCGTTTTAAGGTAAAAGGGTTAGTACCAACAGGCTCAGGGAGCTCCTCGACTTTAGGACTCAGGGCGAAGTGATATAGGAAGCCCGATGTTCTCAAGTATGTCAACTGTAGCTGACAACTATTTAACCTTTCTAGTAGCAACTGCCGACCTGAAGGGAATGTCCTACTCTTGGCCGAGCTCTCTAAATGCATATGTTCTATCCATCTCTCAGAGAAACCCCACGGCTCGGGCGATGCTATGTACACATAATACTCTTTCCAATGTTTCACCGAGGTGGAGTATTTAGATAAGAAGCACACATCCTCTCGAGATGTCAGGTAAAGTAGCCCACAACCTAAAGATTTAGGATAAAAAAGAGAATGAAAGAGGCTAGTTGTAGGCTCTACTTGTAGATGCCTACACTGGATGATAAAGCCGGTCATTAACCTAAAAGAGTTTGGGGTAAATTGATTAAGTGGAATGCCCAAGCCTCTAGACACTAACTTAAACAGCTCGGGCAGAGGAAAACGCAACCCGTCGCACAGCTGCTGTACATAGAAACACAGAAACCCTGAGGGCGGGTGATGCGAACGATCTGAGGATTTAGGCACTACTATAGGGTATTCCTCTGGGATACCCATGATCTCCCTTAGCTTATGGCTCTTGTGCCTAGTTATCCTAGAAAAGTACGTCTCATAGTAAGGCAACCCCGCCTGAATCATTCCCTGCTCAGTCTCCCTCATTACCTTCAACGGGATATTGAGAACTGAGTTATCTGAATCACTTACCCTAACTAACTCAATCGGAATTTTAGGTTTTCCAAGAACTCTTAAGGAAATAAAACTGGAAAATGCGAAGTGAGGAATCAAAAAGAATTAGAAAATTCATAGCAAGAAATTAGAAAGAACCTGAACTCATTTTCTAGAAGGCACAAGATGTAGACAGAGTATTCTTCAAATCGTGACGGCAATTGCTACCCAAACAGCGAAGTAATGGCCGAAGAGTATAGAAGAATAAAAGAAAAGAAAGGAGCAGGGAGGATTTTGCAAAAGTGGCGAAGGGAAATAGTCTAACCGGCGCATGGCTTTTATAGAGGGGAAGAAGGGCTTTTGGACTTCTAAGTTCAAACTCAATCGTACACGTGGCTCTAGGGATATGCAAGATCAGACAGCCCCATTTAATGTTACAGATAAGATAGGCAAACATGGGGAAGGACAAAGCAATGATGTTCATTCCTTGGAAAGGGGCAAAATCGTTACAAGATATGTTTGAGCTCGTCTTGAGTGTCAATCAACTCGAACAAACAATCCTTATTAGGAATATAGACCGTTTCCCTCACGTCTCGTCATCTATTAGCTCGGATTGTCAAAGTTCAAACACCTTTTTTTTTAACTTTATTTTTTGGGGGAAGGTGATGCGTATATACCCCCAACTCGAGCTAATGAAGTCAGGAAGGCTGTGATCACCTCAAATGGTCTGACTGAGCTGAACTCGTAAATAGCAGCCAAAGATGAGAGTGGGAGGTAACCGAGCTGATCTTAGATAATGCAGTCAAGATGAGGTTTTGAGTCAATCGAGCTGATCTCAGAGGAAGCAACCAAGATGAGATTTTGAGTCAACCTAGCTGATCTTAGAAGAACCAGCCGAGGTGATTGTTCTAGGATGCCAGAGCTTATTTTCGAATCGCATCTTCAGCTTAACATGCCCGCAAAGCAAGGAACGTAGGCCACACGTGGCACCATGTCGACCAACTCTGCTGAAAGTGGTTAGTTAGAATTTTAATGGGTTGGTACAGCCCCAAATAGTGGGGTGTTTAGCCATATAAAAAGTTTTGTACGAAATTATCAAGGACATAAGATTATCTTTTTTGACTTTTCAATTGGTGCTTAGCAAAATTATTCTTTTTGACATCATTATTATTTAATAAAATTCAATAAAAAATATTTAAAAATATATATTTTTTAGAATATCAAAATGGCCTTCAATCGCAATTTCTTGCCTAAACATTAATCTTTACCTATCCTTTTTTTTTTGTCTCATAACTCTCTTAATTTGAATAGCTCTGTTTTTCTCAAGTCATTCTCTGCCACTCTTTCTTTTTATTATTATTTTCTTTTAGATATCACTCTCAAAATGGTTCTCCTTTAGTTGTTCTCTCCCGTCAATACATGTGAAGTGAATTGGATACTTTATTAAAATTTAATAATGATATCGTTAAACCTGATAGGTTCATTGATCTAGGGGGAATTGACTATAAGAGAAAATAATTATGAAGTATGTTTACAAAATAAAAAGGGAGGCATATAAAGTTGCACATGGCTACAGGTGAGGGTTATGTAATTATCCTTTCTAAAAATATATAGCTCAGGTATGAAGAAATTTTAATACTTTCAAAAAAATATCAATTATTTTACAGGCTATTATGATCACATGCTTGAAAATCTTACAAAATCACGAGACATAAATACTATGATAAATTATGTGGAAAAAATATTTCTATCGCTAAAATTTTATTTTATATTTTTATATTTTAAAATTCATATCATTTTTGTTAGAGTTGGATATAGTCAATTAAGATCTGAATATAATTTATAATTTAAACAATTCACATTAATGTGCACGCAATTGTATCCCACTACGGCACATATGTAAAATATGACAAGTACATATCACCATTTTCTTATAAATATTTCTAATTATAAATGAATGAAGACATGTTTTCTATTGATTTTAAGTATTTTGAGAACAACTTGTCACAATCTCTAATGATTTGAACTCCGAAAAATTTTTGTTTGGACATTTTTAATAGTTCTAACCGCGTTTCTAATTCCAAGTAAGGTCTTATTGACAAATGAATCAAGTAAGATCAAATTTATTAAACTTTGATCTTAATAAAAGCCGGTTAATATATATGCCTCCACAAATGTATGCCTACCGGCTACCATCTGCGCATTTTAGTGCACGTTTTGGACGAGGCATATATCCTTGTGCTTCGCTTTGGAAAATGTAGCCACCCATTGACGACAATGCCCACTTTGCCCAAAAAACCCGTGATATTGTGGTGGGCATACCCACTACAGAGTGGTCATCAAACAAGAATTGCAATCCACCTCCCGCGTTCACACTCACTGTCAAGAAATTATTGATTAGTGCAATTATCAATAACTGTTCTCACGACTCGTCTGTCCTTTGAGAAGGACTCACACCTAACCTCCAAATTCCATTTTATTATTTCAACTCTGCTTCAAATTAGCCAAGTGGCTTGTAGCCCACTGGCATAAGTCTCCCACATAATGTGGGAGGTCAGGAGTTCGAACCCAAACGGGCTCCTGATGTGTGCGTGTGTATAAATAAAAAAAAAAAACTCTGCTTCAAATTAATCACAAAGCCATTCTTCATCCAGGACTCAGTTGATCAAATATTTAAAAAAAAAAGAAAGAAAGAAAGAAAGAGAGAAAATGAAAAAAGAAAAAGAAGAAGAAGATCTCTGTAATTATTATGGTCCGTTATAAACCCCCCGAGACTTTTTTTTTCCTAGGATTGAGTCAGTAATGAGTTGACTTGCTGGAAGTCAACCACATGTTAAGTCAAATATATGCGATATATATGTATACAGATGTGTTTATGTATTTTATATTTATAAATTTTATTTTTTTTATGAAAAAGAAAATCAGACCAATACCGGTATGATGCCGGTAGGCCCAACAAATCCTTTGTACCTGGAAGCCCAACAGCCTATTGAATCTGATAAAGACAAGAAACGCCATATGGAGTGGGCTGTACCAAATAAGATTGCAATTATTTAGGCCCATATATAAATGTTTTTCTAATCATTTATTTGGATTTAAATTGATAATTTGAAAAAGTGATCTAAAGACCTTTTCCCATACTGCAAAACTCAAAGCATCCAGTTTGTTCGCATTGAAAATGAGTTCTCACCTTCAATCCTAATCAATTTTACTACATCGAGAGAGGTGCCATACAAGCAGAATTCTCACGAATTGTATTATTACTCCAATTGAGAATCGATATTATTATATTTTACATTATGTATATCTACTCGTTAAAGGATTAAAATCATGATATTATATAAATAATAACACCATACTAGCTAGGTATGTTCATATTGTTGGAAACAAAATATTAGAAATTGAAAGCGTGATCTTATTTGATGCTTCTTTTTCTAAAAGAATAGAAAAAATTATTAAAAATATGTACACAATCAACATACTACACACAGTCCGACGTGTAGCATGTGCAGGCGCCGGCACAGCTCATGTTCCACTCACACACACCAGTAGGGACAATTAATATCCCTAATAAAGTACTTGCACCTAATGTTGGTGTTCTTAATTGTGGGAGAAGTAGAACCCACATGCCCTTTTTTACTTGATGAATTGTCTCCCGGTCTTTTCGACTTTTGTACATGCAACTATCGGATCCCACATTATTCATGCATGTTAATCTTCCGCTCGAAGTGCCGTTGCTTGTTGCCCCAACCAACTATTATTATGTATAAAGATACGAGGAACTGTGGTGTTGGTTAAATGGATTGGTAGGCAAGCAAGGGTTACTGCTTTACTCGACTAGGGAATACTTAAATATGGTCAAGATGAACAGACGATTCAAAACTACTCGACACATTTGTATAGTTCTTGTCAATAAGTTAATGTAAGGGACAAACTTTCAATCTTGCAATGATAAGGCACAGTAATATGAAAAGATAATTATAGGTTTTTCAATTGTTAGAGTCCCACATCAGTTAAGTAATTAAAGTAATAGGACTTTATATATGATTTTGAACAATTCCCACATTTTGTGCTAATTTTTGGGTTCAGTTAAGTTCAAATTAATTCTTCAACATCTATAATTTGGATGCATTGCTTCAATAAATTAATTCCAACACTCTATTTGTGAAAAGTTGCAATCATAATGGTATGATGTAGCCTCCATGCATGTACGTCCTTCTGATTACTAGTGGCAGGATTTGGTTTGGTCTCATGATCTGTGTTTTCAGTCAGCAGCAGCAGGGAGCAGAAGCATGAAAACACATCTGCAATATGCATGAGCGTCTGACGGTGTATTTTAATTAGCGGATCCTAGGATTTGCTGTTATGATTAATTAGACATTTCAGTTGTTTTTGTCAGGAGCTTCATACGAGGGTTTTAATTTGTATCCGTGATTCGTAATTCGCAGGTACAATATTGGTCCGTCTCAATTCTTCTGATATTGTATGTAGGGATGTATATAAGGATATCAAACATGGGTATGTATATGCGAAGAAAAAGGCCGTGGACAGAGTTGTGCCAAATCTATTGTATTTTGGACACCAAATCAGAAAACACTTCCTTTCTAAATCCTAGAATAAATGCTAATTTATTGTTAGTGTCAGAAAAATAAGATTATTTTTCGTGTAAATCAATGAATGATTCAGTTAATTTACTTCAAAATGACATGAATATTATTAAACAGCATAGCGAATGCAAAAAGGCATCTATTGAAGCATGCATTTTGAAAGTTTAAGGTGAACAAATGAAGCCCTTCTGAACCACTTTTTTGTTGACCGCACAATAAAGGAAATTATCCACACTACTTAAAAGCATGATTATCTCTATTGGCAAGTTGATTGGCTTATCCGTTGATCCAAATTTGAACAAAATATTTTATTTATTTTTTATTATATCTCCTGTTTTATTTTATAGATCTATAACACGTGTATTAAATATTTTTTAATAAAAATAATTGATATAAGTTAAATACACTTGATATAATAAAACAAATTAAAATAAAAAATGAAATAGAAAATGGGAAGTGCAAAACCATGATCAAATACCGGATAAGGGCGATTTCAAAGTCTGAAAAATATGGGGCTGCTTCCGCGGGCCAAGAGAATTAACAAAAATAAAATAACGTCCAAACAGAAGGTCCACATGTCTACCCTTCCGCCGTGGCCGGTGCACTTTGTATCATAAATTTGTCCAATTTTAGCTTCTGATCTAAAGTGAACATTCTTAGCTTAGAAAAATATAAGAATTTGCAATATTTGGAATCATTTTCTAAAAGAATTTTGCATTTTCAATCTAAAATCATTTCTTTTTCCTTCCTAAAATTATTTTCAAACAAAAATATGAGAAAATAATATATTTTTTTAGCCAAATTTCACGTCACTAATGCTTCTTTCACACGATCCACCAAGTGTAAGAGATAAACATTGTTGATAGGTATTTTATAATTAGGATTACATAGGAAAGCATTGGCACTATTGTAAATAACAAAGTAGGGCGAAGATAATACGTTCCTGTTGCTTAAACCAAACGGGAAAAGGACTGCCACTAAGATATTAAAAGCGCTAATCCTAACTAAACCACACATTCTTTTGTTAGAGGACCCCATTTTGCGACAGTTAATTCTGGTACCTACCGAGCTGTCATGACGCCACACCTTATTTTTCCTGTCTTCAACTACACACGTCTAGTCCCACTTTAGCCAAAACTTATTTTTCCTTACCTCAATGATTCATTTTTCTGGTTGCCCCACTGGGCCAATGTATGATGGAGATAATTAATAATGTAGTTTAATTTTCTTTGAACAACTTCTTGTTGGTTATTGGACTTTTCTAGCAATGTCATAAATTAGTACTCCATTATTATTTCCATTATTGTGACTCTTGTGGTGGTGAATTATATTTAAAATTATTAACAATATTAATACTGAACAACTTGTAACTTTTTTAAATAAGAGGCATTAGATGGGAATTCCTTGTTGAAATTAGTTGTTAGAAAATTTTGTTAAGAGGCGTTCACATTTCAGCTATTGTGACTTGACGTGTTGTAAAAAAAAATAAAATTTATTTCTTGATCAATCATGCATAAAAAATACGTTAGTTGACTTGACAAGTGCC
Organism: Jacaranda copaia; assembly: GCA_014898725.1. NCBI lineage: Eukaryota > Viridiplantae > Streptophyta > Magnoliopsida > Lamiales > Bignoniaceae > Jacaranda > Jacaranda copaia. Next base: position 20,805 of record JACGDI010000426.1, on the reverse strand, counting down.
CTACCAAGCGTGTATATATGGCATCGACTTGTACATGTAAATTATATAAAATCTAGGATAATGTTTGTTTATAAATTGTATGTTTAGTATTATGTATTTTAAAAAAATGAGTTTTGGGAGTGAGATTGGAAAATATGATGAATGTTTGTTTATATTTTGGAGAATAGTTAGAAAATTATTTTTAGAAATTTTGATATTTTTGTTTGTGTTTTAGGGGGAAAATTTTTTTTACTATAACGGTCAAATCAATACCTTTTTATTGAGTTTTGTAGTGAAAATAAAATTAAGTAATTTTTTTATTATTAGAATAATAATAATAAAATATGTATATATATTTTGAATAATAATAATAAAATATGTAATATATAATATATGTATATATATTGAAAATGAAGAAGTTTTGGGGATAATAAAAGATAGAAGAGAGTATTTTGAAATTTTTAATTTGATATCTTGAAGGAAAAAATTTTCTATATTCAGTTATATTTTGGCAAAATAATTTTTTTTTATTTTACCAAAATTTAACCAAACATAGCCTAAAATGTTATCCCTCTCTAAGTACTTAAATAGCTCTACTATATTAGGAAATAAAAAATAAAGAACTATCTCATCCTTATAAGGATCTAGAATTTTGAATTAAATAATTAGATGTGTATTAAATTAGCCCATATTTCAATTGTAACGTGGCATTTAAATGTCTAGCTTTGATATTGGCATTTCATCCGCAAAGAATTCAACTTTTCAGAAGAGAACATATAGACATCATATGAAGATATGCAGTCTTCTTTTAAGAGACTCAAACTTCCTTATGCCCACTTTGCCCTTTCGTTTGAACTTTCCTCCGTCCTCCGCATTCTACATTGATGGTATCTGTGCTCTGGAGTAGATCCTGCTGCTTTAAATTCTATTGTCCGTAGCCCTTCTTCATACATCCTCTTTTAATGGGATCAACGACTGCTTTATTAATTAAAAGCCCGATTCATATGTTTTCAAAGTTATATTTTGTTTTTTTGTCAAATTTAAAAAATAAGAAGTTCATTTAAATTTAAGTTTGAAAATAAAATATTATTTGAAAGTTTTTTCCAAAATAATATAATTGTGTAGGATTAAAAATGAGATGTATTTAGATATTATTGTATTTTTTATATTAAAAATCGTGTAACTAATAGTCGGGAAAAATAGGATATAAAAATGAAGAAAATGTAAAAGCGTATTTGAAAAAATATTTTGAAAATGAAAATATATGTGAAGATGTAAGAGAAACTAATTGCTTTCTATTTTCATTTTATGGAGAAACTAAAGGGGGAAAGCGAAAACAAAACCAAACAATAAGGCCCGTTTGGTTTTTTTTTCCAAACCCCATTTAAATATTTTCTATTATTTAAAAATTAAAACACATCACTTTTTATACATTTTTATCTAATGTATTTTCATTTTTATTCTCAAAATATATTCTCCAATAACCTATATATTTTCTCTCAATAACTTATATATATTCTCTCTATTATCATTATTTCTATTTCTTTCCACCTACAATCTTATCTTTGAAATCTTTTGGCTTGAATAAAATTCCAACAATATTGATTCAATTTGTAGGCATTGTTATAATCAAGCGGTCATGCCGTCAAGACCCTAGTCGACCTCGTAATTAATGAAGAAGCAGCCCCTCGCTGCCACTCAAGCGGCCTCATACTGTCAAGACTTTAGTCAACCCTGTCGAAGCTAACGGACTTGCGTCGATCTTGTCAACCTTATAGTTGACAAAAAGACGATTTCACCCAGTTTTCCGCCTAAATCCAATAGTCAACCTAGTAGTCGACCAAGTGTTGTTAAAAATCAACAATGCAGTTGTATAAACGAATTACTGCACAACAGACAACATTAAACAAAGATGGTGATAACAAAATATTTTATCAGATATTCTCCACATTATTACGACAATTGAATTGGATATGGTCAGATTCAATAACTATCGTTAATGCGACAAGATGGAAATGAAAAACAATCTTTATTCATTAACTAGTTGATCATCATTACATCAAAAAGAAGAAGAAGAAGAAGAAAAGCCAATTTAATTCTGGCTCACCCTTGCTTGGTCGCCCTCAGACCATTTGGAGTTTGGCTCCGGCATTGCAGATGCAAGGGGCAAAAAAAATCGAGGTGGTTCAGAAGGCCTTGCGACATCACTTATGAAGTTGGTCGAGTGCAGCATGTACTATGCCACATTGACCTTTTCCTCCCTTAGCTGCACCACAAGGTCCTTAGTGAATGATAATTCCTCGGCTAGCTATTCTAACCTTACGTCAACCTCGGCCTTCTTCTTCTGGCTTCAGTCAGGGGCTCATCCAACGCAGCAATGGCAACTTCTTTCCCTGGGGCCTGCTTGACTCCACCTTCTTCAAGGTCGGGATAAGGCTCTAATTTCTCATTCAGTGCAAAGCTTATTCTGCTCTTGTCTTCAGGTCAGTAAGCATATCCCAGGTGCTCGAACTACTTTATAGCCCTGTAGAAGGCTTCGCAAGCATCGTCAAGAGACGTGATCACACTCACACCCTAAAAAGCAAAGCTAAGGATAAATTGTTCAATCGCCTCACCTCGCATCGTCGAGAGATGGCAATTGAAGGCCTCATTCACTTCATTGATCACCTCTACACAGTTTTGAGCTCGACCAAAACTAAAAGCTCACCTATAAGTCTAAGTAGGCCTTCTTTATTATGAATTGCATTCGACTCCGCTCTTCGACCACCTTGACCAATTGTTGATCTTTGGAGTTGAGTTGTTCTTGGAGATCGGCAACCCTTTTATTTAGTTGCTCGACCTAGAGTTGGGAGTACTCGAGCTGCACCTTGAGGGTTTTCATATCCCTTCCTTCTTGCAACTCTTCTCTATCCATCAGGGCCAACTTCGATCAACAAAAAATACCATAGCCCAATTGTTCTACCTGGAACATAAGGATGTTACTCCATAATGCTATAATGAAAGAGAAATTTGATAAGAAATTATCAACCTTGTGCTTACCCTATTATAGTGGTATGGCAACGCCCGGAGAGCCTCAACTTGATTGAGGCTCATCAGTTTTCGCTGGTCAGCAATGAAAATCCCTAACGTCAGCCACTTCAAAGCATTGTCACTTGTCATTCCTCCATGGATGATGAAGGTCAAGTCAGTTATCTCCTGGGTTTGGTCGGTGGTGAACTAGGGAGGAGGCAGTCAAAGGAGTTGGAATAATACTCCATCGTCACGTTTTTCAAACAGGTCATAACCTGTTGCAACTTTTTGTTTCCCTTTGTCCCATGTAGCCTTTTTTGGTGCCGAGCCTCCCTACTTAACCATTTACCTTTTTCCCTGACCCACAGGGCTACTAGGAACAGGCTCCTCCCAACAAGCAAACTGGGTTTTTGGTGCCTATTCAATTTGTGGGGGTGAAGGAGCTGATGTCAATCGTGTTGAACCCACTGGTTCCACAGGAGCTCCTTCTTATTGAGTAGCAGTAGCTTGACAACGCTCCTCGTTTCTTAGCGCTCTGGCTTGGGCTTCAGTTCTACTTCGGGCCATTACTTCTTCTTGATCTACAGGCACAAAAAAAACAAGCAAACATCAGAGTCAAGCAGATAGACAAGCAATCACAATTAAAACAATCGACAAGAATCTCTACTTAGTCGATCGCCCGCAAACAGGTCGAGTTGGGCTAGTGATAAGCCACCTAATACCAAACACCTTTTTTCAGTTAGAATTGAGGCCTCCATATGCCCAAATTTGACTAAATCCCTAATGAACGTATTAGGCCAACTAAGTGTCTAGTTCCTAGGAATCTCCATAAGCTCTCTCCACTAACCCCTTAGATTGGTGAGAAACCCTTGCCCCTAAATATAGAAAAAGTGTTTTTTCCACTCTTGGCTATAAAAAGAGGCAGGGGATGCTAAAAATTTTTGGTGGGGTCTAGCAGTCAAGTAATAGAAATCAGACTTTTCGGTACTACCCGAATTCCACGACATGGGCAAATAAATTTTTTTTGAAAATTTAGCGAAGGAGGCAGGTTGATTATACAAGTGCATTAGCACGGCAAAGCTATATAATGTGGCGAAATAGTTGGGAAGCAACTGGATTATGCAAACTTCCAGGCCTGTTTGGAGGTAGACTATTGCTTGCGCGAGGGAAAACCTAATATCACATCTTAACCCTTCCTCAAATATCATTATACACCCTCCGGGAGATCTATGCATTCTACCCCGAGCTCCTGGCACTAACAGTTCATACTCCTCGGGAATATGGTACATTGACTAATTCATATCAGATTGGCAGGGGTTATTTTGGAGGCTATTTTTGTATAATGGTTTGGGGTAAATAGTCGACCCTGGGTTGTAGGAACATCACTCGAGCTAGCATCACCTTAAGAAACAACCCTCACATCGCTTGAACTACTGAAACTGCTCGAACTCGAGCTATCACTCGATGAACTACCTGGTTCACTCTCACGAGATGTTTCAGATGTACTTCCACCCCCAGTCTCCCCCTGATAGGCCACACTCTCGGACCTAGTATCCTCACTATCAGAACTGGTAGATATTTTCTCACAAAAGAAAATGGAGAAAAGAACAAATGGGCAGAGTAACTTATAGTGGATATCTTGCAAACTCTAAGCACACAAAAGTTGGAGAGCTTCAGAGGCAATGATTCAACTAGATATAGATTCAAAAAAGTGTAAATGAAGTCATATATCCCTATTATTTATAGGCGTTTGTGCGCGAAAATCCAAGCGTCAGTTATAATTACACCCTGCCTCTATACGCTTTGAATTCTGTGAAGTAATTGACATATTAAATGCAGCAGAACCACCACAAACCTTGGTTGAGAGTTCAAAAACCTTGATCGATTTGGCAAAACCCCAATCGAATGTGGATAATCGCTGAAACCACCTAAGTACTCCCTACTTTTGCTCATTGACAAGCTTGATTAGGACCGCGAGTAGAGGGGGACTCATGATATGGGATAACCTAATAGGCCTATTTAACCCAACAGGCCCAACATCAGTTCTGGGCTAAGCCAATCAACAATAATTATCTGGTCGAGTATACTGTTACCGACCACACTCGACAGGAAGCTTCATCCATTCAGGCATATTCTGCCATATCCATAATCGACTAGTAAGGTCTATTTAATTTATATTTACCTCATGGCCCACCTGGCACTGACTCAAATCCATGTCACATTTATTACTCTGACAGCCAGCATACCTCCTCATTAATGGCGCGTGACAGCCGATATAGTCGCTGCCACCACCTTTGACAAAGAAGTGTCTACCAGAGGTACTATTCACCCTAAAAAATAAGAGATGGAGCTACCTGGAATAGTACTAAGATCTTAAATGATTATCAACCCCTGACAAAGACTAAAGCCCAATGTATCTAATAGGGGCACCTTCGACAAATCACACACTAGGAGAAGGTTATAAATACCTCATAGCCAACCACGCTCCAAGTAATGCCAAATACACTATAAGCTCTCAATATTCTGTTTGATTATCATATTTTGACCAGAATTGACTTGAGCATCGAAGTACCTTAACCAGAAGCACCTCGACTAGTTTAACGTATGTTGCTGTTGCAGATCTCAAATCTTGAGAAGAATATCAATTGGATTACTCGACCTCTTTGGTTGGATTTACCCTAAACAGTACCATTTTACTATAAACAACTTTCAACCTCATCAGTAACTACTAAATATAAATTATAGTATAAAAAATGTACTTACTTTAAGAATAAGTAGTTCATCATTAATGATAGTGGAACTTTGAAATGACTTGAATTTTACATTAGTTAATTCATTATTTTTTGTTGGCTGTGTAATTTTTTCTTTTATCTTTAATCTTAACTAAAATACTAAGGTAGTGATTGGTATGCATGAATGGAATGACTTTAGAAATGAAATGAAATTGGAAAAAAAATAATATTAGTATAGTTTATTCTATAATTGGTATGTATAAGGAATGAGAAAGGAATGAAATCTTCATTCCTTCTTGATTCCATTTTAATGATTGATAAATATAAATGGCTAGTAGGAATGGAATGAATTTTTTAAATGATCAAATTATCCTTTTGTAATAAATTATTAAAATAAATTTATTTATTAGTGAAACATTTTGCATATATTACCATAGATATTTTTTTTAAATAAGTTTATAATTATGCAGTTTTAATATCAATTTTAATGTTACTCGAATTACATCAGTAAATATATGCATTTTATATATTAACAACAAGTTATATACGATTACGCAAAAAAAGTATAAACACAATTATTTTAAAATTATAATTTAGCAAACCCTTTTCAATTTTTGATAAAATATAATTAAAAAAATATAAAATACTTTATAACTAGAGGGCTTAACTTTTTGTGATAAGGTTAGAATAATTTATCGTACCTTTTTTATAAGTTTAATTTGAAGACTTATTGATAAAATGGATATATATCCATTCCCAATTAATTGGAAATAACTAAACCTATGGGGGGAGGGGAGGAATGCCTAAACCGATCTTTTTGAAAATAGGGATTTCAATAGGAATGGACATTCTCATCTCTAAATTATAACAATCATAGATTTGGGAATGGATTTAGGAATGCACATTTCATTACCACTTCATTCATACATACCAATTGTACCATAAGTATGTCGTGGTAAAACTACAAACTAAGGTTGAGAGTGAGTTTATAAACTCTTTAAAATAGCTTGTACTATATTTAAGAGCTTATATATACTAAAATATGTCTATTAAATTTTATTAAAAAGGAACTTATAAGATTTTAAAATAAGATTTAAGAATGTATAAGCTTTTTTAAAATATAAAGAATTTTAACTTATTTTTAAAGTTTTAACAATTTTTTTAAATTTTAATCATTTAAATTATACAATTGTTATTACTAATATCTTATATATAAGCTCTATGATATTAATCTATCTAAATACTTTAATAACTCATTTTTAAAAAAAATTAGGTAATGTTTGTTTACAGATTATGTGTTTTGGATTATATGTTTTGGGAGAATGAATTTTGGGAATGGGGTTGGGGAATGTGAAAGTTGTATTGAGGAATATGATGTATGTTTGTTTATAATTTGAGAATAGTAAGAAAATTATTTTGGAAAAATTTGGTATTTTGTTTATGTTTTGGGAGAAGGCAAATTCTATTATAATAGTCAAATCAATATTTTTTTGTTGAATTTTGAGAGTGTAAATAGATTTTAGTAATATTTTTTATTATGATATAATAATAAAATATTATGATATGTAAATATATGTATATGTAATTGGTAATGATTGTAACATAAAGAATATGAAATTTTTGGTTATTTGTTAGTTAAATTGTGAGGACAATTTGGTTATTTTAGGAACCCATTTTGGGAGAAAAGAAAATTACATGTTTGGTTATATTCTCTCAAAATAATTTTGTTTTAGAAGAATGTAACCAAACAAAGCCTTAACATTTTATGAGTTTCAAAAATATTTTATAAAAATAAAAACATATAATATCTTTTAAATAAATTTATAATTAGTTATCCCTCATCTCTTAGGCATTGAGACACTTTTTATTTTTATTAGTATTCCATTATTTTCTTATATATATTGGCAGAACAATATCCTATAAAGTTAGGTTTTTCATGTTTTATGCCGAATTTGGATATCATTGTGTTGATTTTTTTATTGAATTTAAGGATATCTTAAATTCCTATAGCTAGGAATATTTTACACATATTTTCTTGCTTAACACTATTATCTTATTTGTTTCACATATTTATTTATGCTTTGTTTGATTATGTTTTCTTGGAACAATATTGTCTTAGGGAAACATAATCAAATATATTTTGATTTTTCTTCAAAAACATACATTCTTCAATATATACATACATATATTATATGTAAATTATATTTTATTATTATTATTATTATAATATTAAAAAAATTACTTAATTCTATTTTCACCAAAATCTAACAAAAAAATATTAATTTGACTGTTATAGTGAAAAATATCTCTCCAAAATATAAACAAACATAAAAAAAATAATTTTTACATTCTTCAATAATTTATTCTTCTAAAATATATAATAAAATCAAACAAAAAATATAACCAAACATTCCCTTATTGTTTGTAAAATAAATGTGGGTTTGTTTGTATTCAAACAAAAATTTGACATATGTATTATGGTTATAATTTTTTTAATTTCATTTACATTTTAAAATCGAAATCTGATTAATTATTTGATTCGACTCTGAATTTTAAAACATTGTGGCTGTACTTAGGGACCTACTGTGACAGCGATCGCCCATAGTGATTAAGTGGTTGCCACTTGCCAGAATTAAATAAGGCTTTAAAGACAAAACAAAAATTTTAAAATAGCTAATCCCATGTCTAATTAGAAATTTGCACACATACATATATCATACTAATGACATAAAGGAAGATGTTTTCGTCATTTCATAAGTTGGAAAAATTATTAGCAGAAAAGACAAAGACAAACGCCCGTGTCTATTCTGCTCGAAAATGTGAACTACTGCAACGCCTCTCTCCATCTCTCTCTTTCACGCTCTGAACAATTGCATACAGTAATTTTTCTGCTCAAAACAGCTGAACTTAAGCAAATATGTTATGTATGATCAGAAGAGTAGATCATGTTTTTACTTTGTCTAATTCATTTTAAAATATTTATTGTTCTTGAAGCAAAAACGAACTCCCAACAAATCGATCCATTTCATCATTCATCCCTTGTTTCTTAATCTCCACTTCACCCTAAAAACCAAATTCAGAAAGCCCCATTTCAACTACTCCTGTCATTCCCACAGTACTCTCTCTCTCGATCGATCGAGTGATTTAAGAGAGAGAGAGAGAGGGAGGGAGAAGTGAATATGCTTGAAAACAAAAGACTCCTGAGGAGCAGTGGTTTCTATGTGAGGATGAGGCTTTTGCATGGCACAAGAAACAACAGAAACCCTGAGAAAGGTTTCTGCTACAGATGCTTCAAATGGATTCTCTGGTTTTCCATTTCATTCTATTTCTTCTCCTCTTTTCTCATCACGCGCAGTAAGCCCAACTCCTCTATTTCAAGAACCACCGTTTCTAACTCTAAAGCATCTCGTGCTCTCATAGAAGATTCATTGCTCAACTCCTCCTCCCTCCACCACCTACGAAACCCCCATGGTAATATAAAAATCATCTTCTTTTTGATGTATTTTTCAATTTGTTTTGGTGATAATATTTGCTCGATCATCACTTTTTCCCCATATACGTTATGTGTTTTCTCAGGACTACTGAAGGGAATGAAGGTGTATGTTTACGAATTGCCATCAAAATACAACAGCGACTGGCTGTCAAACGAGCGGTGCGGCAGCCATTTATTTGCTTCGGAGGTGGCTATTCACAGGGCTTTGATGAAGAGCGACTTGAGGACGTTGCACCCATGGGAGGCTGACTTTTTCTTCGTCCCTGTTTATGTCTCCTGCAATTTCAGCACCGTTAATGGATTCCCTGCCATTGGCCACGCCCGCTCTCTCTTGGCGTCCGCCATCGCGCATATTTCATCTCAACTTCCGTTTTGGAACCGCAGTCTTGGCGCTGACCATGTATTCGTCGCGTCCCATGATTTTGGTTCTTGCTTTCACACCTTGGTATGCAATCTTTTTTTTCCTTTTTTGTTGTTATAATTGTTATATATTTTGTTCCCAGCTATATATGGGTTCGTTTGAATGGTTAATGATGTTTGGTTTTATGTTGTTTGTAGGAGGATGTAGCGATTGCAGATGGAGTGCCTGAATTCTTGAGGAATTCAGTCATTTTGCAAACTTTTGGAGTGAAATACAAGCACCCTTGTCTGGACGTGGAACATGTGGTGATTCCACCTTATGTATCGCCGGAAAGTGTACGTGCTACCCTGGAAAAGTCTCCGCAGACCGGCAGCCGTGACATTTTCGTGTTTTTCAGGGGTAAAATGGAAGTCCACCCAAAGAATGTCAGCGGTCGTTTCTACAGCAAGTAGGAATTCTTTCGTTCATTCATTATTCTAACTACCTCTTCGTTATTATTGTTATTTTAATGTGAAATGACATGATTAGCCCTGAGTACTTGAATTTATTGCAGGCGTGTTCGGACTAACATTTGGCGGAGATACGGCAACGACCGGAGGTTCTACTTGCGGAGGCACAGGTTCACCGGTTACCAGTCGGAGATTGTGCGTTCCACGTTTTGTTTATGCCCACTGGGTTGGGCCCCTTGGAGTCCGAGGCTGGTAGAATCCGTGGCCTTGGGTTGTGTCCCGGTCATCATAGCGGACGGCATCCGGTTGCCTTTCCCTTCCGCCGTTCCCTGGGCAGAGATATCCCTAAACGTGGCGGAGAACGACGTGGACAAGCTTGGCGAAGTCCTCCAACATGTGGCAGCTACAAACCTCACCTCAATACAGAGAAACCTGTGGGACCCTGCAGTTAGAAAGGCCCTACTGTTCAATGTCCCAATGTTGGAAGGTGACGCCACGTGGCAAGTCCTCGAGGTCCTCTCCCTGAAGCTTGATAGGTCCCACAAGAGGTCAATTGTTTCTAGCCAATGAGGCGAACCCACGTGGCGAGTTCCCATTGGATTTCTTGCCACTGCCAGCTGCAATGCTGCGCTTTTTCTTCAGATGGATGTAGATGGTGGGAGACAGCTGGGATTTATTGGACTGGCCACAGACAATATAATGTATTGGCTATTTGGCTGCATTTCGCGTATGGGAGATTTTTTGGGGACGCGGGGTCAGGGCTCCTGAGGCTGATCTGGCGATAAATCATTGGTTTCTTTTGTGGTTGGTGGGACATTAGTCTTCTACGGTGTACATGGTAATTTTTTGTAAAGAACGAGAGATGAGATCGTCTGTGGAGGTCCACACGGTCGTCCGTTGGTGTACAGTGTACAAATACTAAAGAGCATAACGCATAGGACTTGTGAATTTTGTTTGTTCCAATAACACCAAAGTTTCTTAGGCCTTCATTTTCACAAACCATGGTTTTATTTTCTTCTGAAAATAAAAAAAAATTATTACTATTTATACCATTTTTTTGGTATATTTTCATTCTTAAATCATTATTTTTTACATTGTCTCTTCATTATCATACTGATACTGCAAAATGCTGCGAGTATAGAAAAGTGAGGGTAGTGTATTGTTTTGGGCCTGAGATCTGCAACCAAAACACACATTAAACTAGCCGAGGTGCCCCCGGCTAAGGCACTCCGACGCTTAAATTAGTTCTAGTCGAGAGAATATAGAGAATGTAAGGTGTATAATGTAAATGGCATTACCTTGAGTGTGGTTGGGCCTGCAGTATTTATAATTTTATGTGGACGTGATTTTACCCAAGTACCCTTATCAGGTCTACTAGCTTTTTCCCATGCCAAGGGGTTGAAAGTCATTCCAGGTCCAGATTCTGGTACTGTGCCAGGTGGCTTAATCTCCTATTTTTTCGGATAACCGTGCTAGCAGGGGCACGTGTCTACCAAAGTTGTTGGTAGGATTGTCAGAGTTGTCAGAGTTGTTGGTAGCAATTGCACCGACTGCCACGTGTCATCGGAGTGGGCTCGACCCATTAGATCAACATGCCAAGCGGGGATTTGAGTGAATGTCGGAGGTCGATCAATATCGACCAGACCCAATGCTCAAATTATCGGAGCAGTCAGTCTTCGATTGATACAGTTCGACTATAGACACTCCCAAGTGAGGTCGATACCAGTCGGCCAAACAGATTCTATCTTTAGGCTTTATGGGCTGTCTTGTTTGATGTTGGGCCTATTGGGCTATCCCATATCATGAGTCCCCCCAACTCCCGGTCCTAATTGAGCCTGTCGATGAGAAGGGATAGGGAGTTTACATTCAACAGTAGCCTTTAATACGCTTGATCAGGATTTTTGAAATTTTGACCTGGGTTTTTGAAATACCGACCAGGGTTTTAGG
>JACGDI010000425.1:843856-855140 GCA_014898725.1 Jacaranda copaia | reverse complement strand
GTATTCCTTGTGAAAAGAGGCCTGTTGGGCCTGTTGGGCTATCCCATATCAGGTGTAATTACAAAAAGGTTTTCGCTTTTTCAAAAATTACAAAAAAAACCCTAAGATTTGTCCCCGTCTAACAATTTAATCCAGCTATTAGTTGCCATTATAGCTTTTACAATTTGTCGTTAAATTTGCCACATGAAATTTTCAGAATACCCTTATGCTTAATTACCTCAAATTTGACCATTTCTGAACTTATTTTCATAACAAAAATACCCTTGAGGGAGGTACCATCATATTTTTAAGTTTTCGAAGGATTAAATAGTAATATTAATATACTATAAGAGTTTAACTGTAGGAAAACAGAAATCACCTATATACATATATATATATATGTTGAATAAAAAAAGATATATACATATATATGCCTATATATATCCCCTTGACAAATCTGGCCATAGTGAGTGACTGCTAGCAGCCGTCGTGGTGCTGTTGCTGCCATGGTGCTATTGCTACCATGATAGTAGCATGCCCATGGCTCACTGCGATAGCCTAATAGTCACGACACCAGTGAAAGAAGAAAGGGAAGTGGGTGCCAGGTAGGGGGCGAGGGGAAGATGGGCAGGCATTTTGAATTGTTTTTAAAAAAGTTATCTTTTCTTAATTAATAAATACTTTAATTAAGATATATTTTTAATTTTTGATTTATTATATTTTTAATTAATTAATAAATTTAATTTTCATTAATTATTTTAGATAGATTTATTATTTAAATGAATTTTTTTAATTTAGATATGATAGTTATTTTATAAATAATATATTTATTATTTGAATAAATATTTTAATTATTTTAAATATCTTTAATTTATACATGATTATTATTTTAATAAATAACATAGTTTAGTTCAAAAAATTATCTATTTTAATTAATCAGTAATTTAGCTAAAAAGACATATATTTATTTTTTTTCACTTATTTATTCTTAGGGTGAATTATGGCTACCACTCTTAAGATTTTGCGTAATTGCGAAAAGGTCCTAACTTTTTCAACATTTTAAGATATTATAATATAGAGAAGGGCATTTAGGACTTCAGCCATCAAATCAATTTTTAGCATTTTTTATTTTTTTAATTATTTTTTCATCAGGGGCATTTTGACTTTTTACATTTTATGTCTACCTTACAAATAGGTTTGTCAATTTAGGAATTTTTGTAATTTTTTAAAAAATAAGAACTTTTTCATAATTACACCAAACCTTAGGGATGGTAATTGTAATTCACCCTTCAGTTATCTCCCAAATATAATTCATAATTCCACATTCATTATCCATCAACCTCTCAAACTCAACATCATTTTTACAACCCAAGAATAAAATCAACATATAAATAAATTAAACTCAACCTTATGTACAAAAACATCTTCAATTTGCATTTGCCTAAAATACTCAAGCATCAATGATGGATTTATCGACTCCCTTTGTGTCAACTCTATAAGAAATTAAGTAACGAAGAAAAAAATAACAAACACATAAAAAGAATGATATATTATAAAAAAAATATGTGGAATTGAAACAAATTAAAAACAAATTTATTAAGTTACCTTGCTTAAAATTCTCTTGCTAATGTACATCCACCTCCACATTACTTAACTTCAAAGTTGAGCAAAGCCAATCTTAGGTACATATAAGAGCTTGAACTATTTTACGAGATAAACAAGTCTTAAAAATACATCAAGCACACGGCCACCTGTGGACATATGTTAAAGGTAGCCTCTAAAGCGGCTATGACAACCAGCATTGCCAATGTACCACAAGCTATCTTAGAATGTATACAGAACTAATGAGTTGAGGTTTTCGACTATTTAATATGTCAAAACCATCTCCACTTTCTTTACACTCATCTTAAAATTTTTTCTCAATCTCCCTTGCTTGCCTTTCTTTCTATTCTTCATCCTTACTCAAAGTGTGCCCCGCACTAGAATTTTCACAATTTATTTTAAAACATGGTGCTTGTTGGAATACCTGGCCATATATTTTCTGATACTACTTGAATAACTCATCAAATCTATCCCACACTAATTCTTTCACATCCCCATTGGATGGTGATGTAGTATCAACTTTGCTTTAGAGATTGCCTCAAAATTTCATGTTTGAAGAATGAGAAATATGGATTCCTAGAACATGTTTGTTTTTGAGAAATAGGTCGAATGTTTAAGTGACTAGATAACCCTCTATTGCCAATTTTAGGGCTACTCATAGAAGTTGGATTGGAGTTTGGGCCCAAGCCTCTATGTACCTCATGGATGTTAATCTTATGCATGAAGATCTATTTTATTAAGGTGTGTCTTCTTAACAACAAATCACCAAATTTACCTTTATTCATATTTTTTCATATCATATAACCCCCATACTCCCAAATAGAACTTCCAATTAGGAATAGTGAATAAAATTTATTCATTATTCATTATTGATCTCAATCAATTATTCATCGCAATGTTCACATTTTAATGATAACTTTTTTCAAAAATAAATTTCTATTTAAGTAAATTTTATTACTTAAATTCAACTACTAATTGGCAGTGAGTTTTATGGTTATTGTATTAATTCCAAGAAGGTAAAGGCCTTGAGCCATCTCTTGTTATTTTCCAAAGCTCTCTTCCTTCAAAGTCTGAGTCAATGGGGCCCAAAGATAAGTTCCCATATTTTATTTTATATTCCTTGTCCTTTATCTTTCTTTCTGCTATGTACTATTGGTTCTTTCTTTTCTTTGGATGGACCACATCATAAATCAACATCATGTGGGGGAAAATTGTGAGTTATATAGAGAGAGCTTTAACCAAAGAGCAAAATTGCGTGGAGTGGGAGCAAAAGAAGTGAAGGAGAAAAAGAAGAGAGGAGTGTGGTCGGCTCTTTGGCAACCACAGAGAGGCAATTAAGGTCGATCTCACCAATCACAGCCTTCATGGGCTTGGCCAACCTTAGGTTGCCAGCAGATCATATGGTTGCGAGTAATGTGAGGTTGTTAATTATCTACACAACGCGCAACAGTAGGTGGCCCAAAGTTGGGTGCTCAGTGGTTTCCCTATTTATCTCACACGTGTAGTTGATTAGAGTCTACTCATAGGGGAGCTGACTATGGTCATATTTGTATACCAAAGTTAGGCTGAATTCTAAGTCCAAGTCTGAGTTGACTTCCACATTCTTGTGGTTGATGTCAAAGTCATTAGAGTTAGAGAGTAAGAAAGAGTCCTTTGAGAAGGCCTCAATATGGGTTGCTCGTTGGAGAGAAAGTACCATGTCAAGTAAGGTGTCTACTTTTAAGAGTGACAAGATGTTTGGATTCCATGTGACCTTTGAAAAACTTCAGTTGTTATGTCGAATAATAGACTTATCTAAAATACACAAGTTTAGACTTCCTTTCAAAGGGGAGCACATGACATCAACCTTTAAGGAGTACTTCTACATTTTCACAGGCTATTTTAGTGATGGCTTGACAATTTCCCTGAATCCCTTATTATTTGCACTGATTAATAGTTGAAGGTTGTAAATAAGTCAGTTTTCTCCAAATTTTCTTGCATTTTGTAAGGTTGAGCATCACCTCTTAAAGTTGGGTCTCTCTACCATCGTGGATAGTTTCATTTCCTCTTTTTGACCAGAAGCGTTCCTTAGGAAACCATTTTCCATTTTTCCCCTAGGTTAAATTGTAGGTTTCGTGAGGAGGTGTTATCTTTTTGGGGTCCCTAGAAAGAGTAGTTTTTCTATATCCAAGATGTTGGTTAGGATTTTTTAGCTATGTGGTGCAACTCTCCTTCCTGTACATTCCAAAAAGTTTCATCATAACCTTTGGGAGCAATTTAAGCCTTTAAGATTATTTGACATAGTCTTTAAGGTCTCTTATCTATTCTACCTGGTACTTAAATACCTTTTTTATTGACTACATAGTTTTCACTACTTAATTTTCATATCATTTTTTAACTTGTCTCTTTCATTTCTTGGATAGGAAAAAAAATAGATTTGAAATGTGTGCATAGTCCAAGTTATGAGGATCTCAAGAGGGAGCTTGTACCATAATTAAGGATTTAAGGTTATGCCATAATTAAGGATTTAAGGTCAAGAAATAGTACCTTGATTGATTTTTACAAAATCAATTTGGAAATCTTCCAATAGAAGCCTTCCTAGTAAAGATCTACCATTCCTTTCACTTTGATTCTTTGTCCCACACCTTAGGCTACCAAGGACAACAACATGAGGCTGTGGATCTATAGCAGCAAAATCAAATCTCCAAAGAGGCTCCAAGCTACCTATTTTTGAGGTCGAAGAACACTTCTCCAAGAGTTTTCCTTATTCATCAACAACCTAGCACTCCAACTGTAGTACCTCCAAAGAACCCACACATTTATCACACTCCAAATCCCTACTCTAATGCTAGAAATAGGATGAGGAGAAAGGAGGAAAGTGACGGAAAAGAGAGGAGGAAGTTTGGAAGAGATAGAGAGTTTGAGGGAATCTATGAGGAAAGTTATTTTTCTCAACATATGAGATAAATTTTAAGATAGAAAATGGGTGCAAAGTGGCTAACTGTTAGACCCTTAAGTTCTTGGATACCATTGGCATGGTGACCTTAGCATGCTAATGAGCAAGAGTGTTGGCTTGGTGTGGCATAACTATGGCCAAGTTTGGGTTTTTGCGGGCATCGTTTAGCTAGTTCACTTGGTTGCCTAAAGAATGAGCATGATGTGTTGGGCATCATGTGGACTGTCAAATTATTGGCTAAGTGATGCGCACAAGTGGCTGGGAGCTCGTGCACACT
This sequence comes from Jacaranda copaia, assembly GCA_014898725.1. Classification (NCBI taxonomy): domain Eukaryota; kingdom Viridiplantae; phylum Streptophyta; class Magnoliopsida; order Lamiales; family Bignoniaceae; genus Jacaranda; species Jacaranda copaia. The sequence goes on along the minus strand of JACGDI010000425.1, from coordinate 850,347 downwards.
TTGTGCAAGGCAGTGATGGGCATCTAAGTGCATAAGTGGGGCATGCACCCTAGCTAGCAACAAGTAATGATGCACGCAGATAAGTAGGCTAACTCAATGACATAGCATGATGCTGGACATCAAGCCGGCATGCCAAATCATGATCATGGCACACTCTGGCATGAATCGTGCATGGACGACAGTTACTAAAAGCTATTTTTAGACTAGTAGATGATGGTTACAAAGTAGTTACTGGGAAGAGCTAGCTCTTGTAGGAAAAACTATTTGGACACAAGGTGAGCTATTATTGGTCTAACTCACCTAAGTATATGGGGTTGTCAACTACACCATTTTACCTTGTATAAGCCCAGACCTCAAAAATGAGTTATATGTGAAGGTTGTGGCAAATTCCTTGTATTATTTTGACTGGTGTTAATATATGAGGTTGGGTTCTCCTATACATATTGTGTTCTTTATCTTACCTCGTTGTTGCTTAAATTATTTACTTGATTGTGTATTAGCATACTACTCTCAAACATTAAAAGTACTAACACTAGTTGGCTATTAATTATTGGTGTAATTAGGCTGGCACGGTAGACTAATTTAGGTAGAACGAACCTTAATGAAATTGACCCCTATGACAAGCGATACTAGAGCCTAATTTTGGGCTTCGCTATATAGATTGTAAGTCATGATGAATCAATTGCAAGATAGCATTTTGATTTTAAGACAAGGATGGAGTGGGTGGAAAAACTCCTTGGATATCCCTTAGATGAATAAACCATCGCTTTATTTATGTAGATCCATGGTTTACATAGGTAGTTAAGGATTTACAGAAAATTATGGAAAAATGATTGACCATTATTAGGGAAGATGTCAAAATATTCAAAACATGGATAGATGCCATCAACACTGAGATCGACACCCTAAAGAGGGCAATTGCTTCTGGATTTAGCGAAGATCATCCCTCTTTGTCTAAGGTTAAAGTCCCTGAACCCTAACCCTTTAGTGGTGTAAAAGTTGCCAAAGAGTTGGAGAACTTTTTGTGGGATATAAAAACCTATTTTCAGGCTGCAAAGGTCTTGAAAAGTGAGAAAGTTTCAATTACTAGCATGTACCTAGTAGGTGATGTAGAACTATGGTGGCAGACTCATCTCTTTGACAATTCTATTGCAAGCAAAGGCAAGATTGATACATGGGATATTTTGAAAAAATAGTTGAAGGATTAGTTTTTGCCCTTTAACATTTTTTCATTGGTGAGGGAGTCGTTAAGGAAACTGAAATATTTGGGAATGTTATGGGATTACATTAAAGAATTTAGTTTCTTGATGCTAGATGTTAAGGACTTGTCGAAGGAAGATAAGTTGTTCAACTTTATGTCTGGATTACAAACTTGGGCCCAAGCTAAGATTCAAAGGCAAGGAGTTAAGGATATGCCATCTGCAATTGCTTCCCTGACTAGTTACTTGACTTTTGGGTTGTTGGTGTACTTGACTTTGACCAAAAGAAGAAGGAATCTGGGAAGGAAAAAGAAAAAAAGGCAAGTTCACAAAGAATAGGAAATTCAAGAAAAAGAAAACCTAAGAGGTGTCAATGAAAATAAAAGAGTCCAAGTCAATTGTCGATAAAGCAAACAAAGGTTGCTTCATTTGTAATAGCACTATCAAATGAGGGATTATCCCAAGAGAAGCAAGTTGAATGCTCTTATTACTGAGAAAGAAAGAGTTGAGAAGGATTGTGGTCCCTTTTATGCGAACCCCTGCAATTGTTGAGTGCAATTCAAGAAAGGCTTTCTCCTAAATGGCACCTTATGTATGTTGAAGTTGTGGTGAATGGTAGGGAGATGATGGCTATGATAGACTCTGGGGCCACCTACAACTTTATTTCAAAAGGAGAAATTTAGAAATTGGGGGTTATGACTTATACCCTATAGCAATCAAATCAAAGGTGTGAATTCGACTGTTAAACCGATCAAGGGTATTGCTACTATTGATCTGATGATGAGTTTTTGGCATGGACAATGCATCTTAATGGCTATCCCCTTGACAATTTTGATATTATCATTGGAATTGAGTTCCTAGTAGTAGCGAAGGCAATCATGTATGCGCATTGGGGTGGATTATTAATATTGGATTAGGGTTGCCTATTTTTTGTACATTCGGTGAATATTTTTGAGCCAAAATTGAGTGAGCAACCAAATGAAAAAAAGTTGGGATTAATTTCAACCACACAGTTGAAAGCAAGGTTAAGGCATAGAGAAGAGACTTACCTAGCTATGTTAGTGGAGCTAAAACTAGGAATGTTTTAAGAGGTGCCTAAGTAAATAGAAGAATTATTGGAAGAGTTTGCGGGTGTCATGCTATCTAAACTACCTAAGAAATTGCTGTCTAAACAAGCTATTGATCATAAGATTGAGCTAGAATTGGGTGCCTGACCCCCTACTAGTGCTTCTAATTAGATAAGCCCTATAGAGTTGACGGAGTTGAGGAAACAGTTGAATGCGTTGCTAGACTTTGGACTTATTCAACCTTCCAAATCCTTTTATGGTTCCCTTATGCTATTTAAAAAAAAAAGCAGGATGGCTCATTATGGATGTGCGTGGATTATTAAGTATTGAATAATGTAATACTGAAAAATAAGTACCTTATTCCCAATGTCCTTGATTTATTTGATAGATTGACACGAGCTAAGTATTATACTAAGATTGACTTAAGGTCAGGTTATTGGCAAGTGCACATAGCTGTTGGTGATGAGGGAAAGACTACCTTTGTGATGAGGTATGGTTCATATGAATTTTTGACGATGCAGTTTGGCTTAACCAATGCCCTTGCTAATTTTTGTAATATGATGAACGACATGCTATTTGCATACTTAGACTGTTTTGTTGTGGTATATCTAGATGATATTATTATATATTCTGAGTCTTCTAATGATCATTGTGGCATTTGAGACTTGTTTTTAGAAATTGTGAAAGTACCAACTCAATGCAAATAAATAAAAATATGAATTCTATAAGGAGGAAATCATATTCCTTGGGCACATTATTTGCCAAGGAAACACAAAAAATAGATGGGAAGAAGGTGCAAGCGGTGGTGGATTGGTTCGCTCTATCCAAGATGATCGAGTTATGTTCATTTTTCGGATTAGCTAACTATTACAGACAGTTTATCAAAGATTACTCTAAAATGGTTAGACCCTCAATAGATTTGATGAAAAAGGATCAACTATAGGAGTAGAATGTTGATAGCGAAAGTACTTTTTAGTGGGTGAAATTGTTTCCAAATCAGTATTGAAACACCCTAAATTTGACAAACCATTTGTTGTATAGGTAGATGTATCTAATTATGCAATAGGTGGTGTTTTGGTGCAAGAGAAGCATCCAGTTGCTTTTGAAAGCCATAAACTATGAGGGACAAAATTATGGTGTAGTACCCATGAAAAGGAGATACTAGCGATGATATATTATCTTGATGCTTGGAGACATTATCTATTGGGAATGAAGTTCGCCATTATAACTAATAATATTGCTAAGATCTATTTTCAAACTCAAAAGAAGTTTACCCTGAAACAAGCTCATTGGCAAGAGTTCTTTGGGGAATTTGATTTTGAATGAATACACAAACCCCACTAACACAATGAGGTGGCCAATAAATTAAGCTAAAAAAGAGTTGAAAACTTTATAACAGATTTGACAATAGTGGAAACAGATCTCCTGGAACTGATTCAGGAGGCATCCTATATGGACTCGATATACAAAAATCTTACTAAACTCATAGAAGCTGACGAGATTTGTAAGTATTGGTTGCAAGATAGGTTGTTGTATGTAAAGGGTGGCTAAGTTTATATGCTTAGCGTACCCTTGAGAAAGGAAATTTTAAAGGAGACACGTGATCCAAAATGGGCAGGCCATCCTAGAATTGATAGAATGTTGACTTTATTGTCTTGTTGGTATTATTGGCCTAAGATTGAGGATGATATTGAGGCCTATGTGAAGACTTGCTTAGTTTGCCAACTAGATAAGTTAGAGACGAGGAAGAAAGTAGGCTTACTACAATCATGACCTATACTAGAAAGACCATGGCAGTTCTTCTCCATGGACTTTATCACCAGTTTCCTTAAGGTAAAGGGTTAGCTTTTGTTTCCATTGTTGTTGACAGATTTTTTAAGTTTTGAATATTTATTACTTCCCCTAATGCTTGTCTGGCTGAGATTGCTGCTTATTTGTTTTTTCAGGCATGCAGTGAAGTACTTTAGAATGCCTGAAAATATTATGAGTGATTAGGACACTTGTTTTATTTGCCAATTTTGGACTTCATTATTAACTTGATAGAAACTACATTGAAGTTTTTCATAGCAAATCGTCCCCAAACTGATGGTCAGATAGAGAGGACAAATGCGATGTTGGAAGAGTATTTATAGCACTACATTTCAACAAACCAAAAAAATTGGGTGGAATTACTTGAGATGGCTCAGTTTTGCTATAACGTACATAGATCATCAACAATTGGCTTAAGCCCATGTGAATTAGTTTATGGTTAACAACCCCTGGCTCCTTATGAGATTGCTTTGCAGAAGATAAGAGATGAGTGCCCTGCATCTTAATATTTTGAAAGGGCAAGAAATGACTTGTTGGATGAGGCCCGAGATAATTTGAACAAAGCTCAACATAGAATGAAGAAATATGCTAATATGGGTAAATAGGATGTTCAATATAATATGGGGGAGATGGTTCTTTTGAAGTTGACTCTATAAATATGGAAAAAGATTAGTTCAAAGATGGAATTTCACGGTTTAATGCCGAAGTATGATGGTTCATTTAAGATTGTGAAAAAAATCCGTAATGTGGCATACAATTGAAGCTATCAGATTGATTAAAATACACCCTACCTTTCATGTAAGTTTTCTTAAGAAATATTTACAAGATGCTAATGCTACTCAAATGCAAGCTGTACATGCTCCGCCAATTATTTGCCAATAGTATGAGAAGGAAATTCAGTATGTGCTAGATCATTGAACAAAAGGACAGAGGAAGAAAAATAAGTGAATAGATTACTTTGTTTAGTGGAAAGGGGAGTCTAAGATGGATGCAACTTGGGAAAGAAATGTAGATCTTTAGCAGTTTGAGAGTTTGATTGAGACATATTAGCGGTCAAGGAAAACACTATCATTGATGAGGACATCGGGTTCTTTCGACCAGGGTGGTTTGTTAGTCCCTTATGTTATTGGATGCTATTAGCATAACGGCCTTAGCATGCCAATAAGCAAGAGTGTTGGCATGGTACGGCACAACTATAGCCAAGTGTGGGTTCTTACAGGCATCAATTGGTTGGTTCACTTGATTGCTTAATGAATGAGCATGATGGGTTAGACATCATGTGGACTGTCGGATCCTTGGCTAAGTGATGTGCACAAGTGATTGGGAACTCGTGCACACTTTGGGCAAGGCAGTGATGGGCGTCCGAGCATATGAGCAGGGCACGTACTCGGGCTGGTAACAAGTAACAGCACACATGCACAAGTGGGCTAACTTGATTATATGGCATGATGACTGGACATCCAGCTGGCATGCCAGATCATGATTGTGGCATACTCTAGCATGAATCCCACATGGATGATGGTTACCAAAAGCAGCTTGCAGACTAGTGGGTGATGGTTATAAAGTTGTTATCGGGAGGAGCTAGCTTTTGTAGGAAAAATTATTTAGATACTAGTTGGGCTGTTATTGGTCCAACTCAGCTTAAGCAGTTAGGGCTATCAACTACACTATTTTACCTTGTATACGTTGAGATCTCACAAATGAGTTGTGTATAAAGGCCGTGGTAAATTCCTTATATTGTTTTACTGGTGTTAATAATACGAGGTTGGGTTTTCCTGTATATGTTATGTTCTTTATCTTACCTTATCGTTGCTTAAATTATTTACTTGATTTGTGTATTGGCTTACTACTCTCAAACATTGAAACTATTGTCGTTGGTTGGCTGCTAATTGTTGGCGCAATTAGGCCAACATAGTGGGCTAATTTGGGCGAAACGAACCTTAATGGAATTGACCCCTATGATATTAGCTATATGGTGTGACCTAAGAGTATTTATAGAATGTGATAGATGCATGTAGAAGTACCCCTCCCATGCTCTTCATATCTTGCCCACTTGCATGCTAACGTACATGCCAAGTGTAATTCTAATTTCCACTAATTAAAATCTAATTTTAATTAAAAAAATTAAAATGTCACCTAATATTCAAATGAACTCTTCCATTTTGATTTTTCCTCCAAAATGAGATTCGACAATTAATTAAATTTACTCCTTAGTTTAATTAAATCAACTTAACTCTTTCAGTTAGCTAAACTAATTAGATTGTCACATAACTCCAATTAAATTAACACCTGAATTTAATTGGTTTAATTTAACTCCTTAAATTCTTTAATTAATTTAACATTTCAAATTAATCAAGGCTTTTGACCAACTCTTAATTAGTCAACTTGGTCTCTTCCAAACTTGACCAATTAAATT
>JACGDI010000425.1:825465-838578 GCA_014898725.1 Jacaranda copaia | reverse complement strand
GCATCTCCATAGGCCCTCTCCACAACCCCTCGGAATTGTGAGCACCCCCAGTCCCCAAATATAAAAATAATATTTTTTCCACTCTTGCCCATAAAAAGAGGCGAGGGATACCAAGAATTTTTGTCAGGGTTGAGCAGTGAGGTAATAGAAGCCCGACTCTTTGCTACTGCTTGACTTCTGAGACATGGGAAGGTGAAATAAATTGGAGAAGTTGGCAAAAGTGGCGGGCTAGTCATAAAGGTGGATCAACATAGCAAAACTATATAGTATGGCAAAATAGTTGGGGAGGAGTTAGGTGATGCAGACCCCTAATTCTACGAGGAGGTCGACTATGGACTGAGCAAGTGAGAACCTAAGGCCACATTTTAGCCCCTCTTCAAATACAGTAATAAATCTCTATGGAGGTCGATGCATTCTACCCCAGGTCCCTAGCACTTCGAGCTCATACTCGTTGAGGATATGATACACTGCTCTAATTCGCACTAGGTCTGCAGCTATTATTTTTGAGGTTATTTTTGTGTAATAGTTGGGGGTAAATAATCAACCCTAACTTGCAGGCATATCAACAAGGCTAGCCTCACCCTCCGACGCTACCCTAACATCACTAGAACTACTGCTACTTGAGCTAGAGCTTTCGCTCGCAGAAGAACTGGACTCAAACGTGTTCTCAGCCCTAGTCTCCCCCCCACGGGCCATATTTTTTAACCTAGTGCTATCAAAATCCAAACTAACAGACATGGTTCTACAACGGAAAGGTAGAAAAGCACAAGAATAGCAAAGACACTTACAGTGAAAATTTCACAAAGGTAAAGTGCAAAGCTTGAAGGGCTTCAAAAATAGCGATTTGATCAGAAGTTCAGACAGCAAAAGTGTAAATGAAACCACTTATCCCCCTATTTATAGGCAGTTGCCATGGAGATCTGTGTAACTACTGTGATGACAGCCTATCCTAGTACGCTTCATATTCTGCACATTAACAGTCACATTAAATGCAAAGAAACCACCTCAAACCCTGGTCGGTAATTCAAAAACCCGAGTCAGAAGTTCAAAAACCCGAGTTGACAATTCAAAAATCCTAGTCAAGCATAGTACCCGCTATGGTTGAAATAAACTCCTTGTTCTTTCTCATCAGCAAGCTCGATTAGGACCGCAAGTTGGGGAGACTCATGATATGGAATAACTCAACGGGCCCAACAGGCCCAACATCAAATGTGACAGCCCAAGAGACCCAACTGTACATATGTTTGGTCGACCGGTATCAACCTCACTTGGTAGGGTCTGCGGTCAACCTGTATCGACTTTAGGACCACTCTAGAAGTTTAAATATTCGAGCCTAGTTGACATGTATCGACCTCAAGACCCACTTCGGCGTTGACTCGGATCCCTACCATGTTTAATAGTCTAACAAGTTGTATGCCCCCACATTAATGACACGTGACGATCGGTACAACTGCTGCCACCAACTCTGATAACTTTGACAACCCTACCAACAACTTTGGCAGAGACGCGCCTCCACTGGCATTGTTTATCTGGAAAAATAGGAGATTTAGCCACCTGACACAATATCGAGATCTAGACATGGACTGAATCCCAACCCCCTGGCAAAGACAAAGGCCAGTACACCTAATAAGGGTACTTGAGTTAAATCAACACCTACAGAAAGCTATAAATACTCCAGGCCCAACCACGCTCAAGGTAATGCCACATACACCACAAGCTTTGTATTCTCTATATTCTGTTCGATCTCTCCATCTGGACCAAAACTAACTTAAGCGTTGGAGTGCTTTAGCTGGGGGCATCTCGGCTAGTTTAACGTGTGTTGTGGTTGCAGATCTCAAACCCTAAGTTATATACAATCCTGAGTACTCGACCTCCCTAATCGAATTACCAATAGCACAACCATCAATTTCTCTATATGCAGCTTTCAACAGCATCAACTATAATTTTAACATATTTGTTTAATTTTTATGATAAATAAAAGGAAAAAATAAGATGAGATAAAATCATAGAAGGAAAAGAAAAAAGTGAACAACTAGAAAGAAAAAAGGTATTGGAGAAAAGAAAAAGAAAAATACTTTAGTAGTTAAGAAATTAAAAAAAAAATAACACGAAACACAATTAAGAAAATGTCCGTTGGTGCGGTTAATTAGCCACTTTGACCTTTTTTTTATATTTGAATAATCTAACTATTTTCCTTGAAAGTATTTTAAATGATAATAAATAAATATTTTTATTAAATAAAGTAGGATAAACCAGTTAAACTAAATCAAACTAAAAATCCAATAGTAGCAAATCCATTTTAAAAAATTGATATCAAGATTGGTTTAGATTTATATGGTTTTAATATTTAAATGTATGTATTATTCTCATATCTATTATTTAATTATATAGTTTTTTTTTAAGATTTATCAAAACTGAAAAAAAAACCAAAATAATCTGAATTTGGTTTAATTATTTTGTTAATATTACTTTAAATTTTTTGAGTTATGGTACCAAAAATTAATAAAAAGTTGGTTAATATTTTGCTTTGATATTTAGTATTATATTGAATTAACACCTTTAAATAAAAATAATAAAAACTATTTTTTTTAACTTTTCATTTGGAAATATTTATAATCTATGAACACCAATTAATATTAAAAACTTAAAAAAAGTTGCTACCACTTTCTTTTTGGGGTGGGGGGGTGGGGGGGCTTTGTTTTGGTATTTTTCAAATCCTCCCCCAAAATTTCTCCTCCCCCTCCTCATCTTTTAATTTAAAATTGATATTTATTTAAAGAAAATAATAGTTCATCAAAATTTAATTATTGATTTACCTTAAAATTCAATTTATTTATTTATTTTTTGTGATCAAATGTATTAAAGCTTAAAAGATTTTATCAATTGAATACTTAATATGCACTTGATAAAAATTTTAAAAAATAAGCTTCTATTTTTGTAAGATTACTTTCATATTATTTCATTAGAATTTACTATAATCACAAAAAATTATTCAAAAGTAAAGGTATAAATATATTAAAAGTTTATTGGAATTATAAGTGATATATATTTCCTATTTATAAACAAATCAAAAAAAAGAAAAAAAATAAAAATGCTTTAATTATAAACTCACCTTAATCGCAAAAGTGAGAAAACGTTCACTTTCACCACCCTAATCCCCACTTCAAACTACTTTTCTTCTCCAATCCTTGATCCCTAATTTGTAACACCCCTAAAAATGCATTGATTATGGTATTTTATTTTAGTATTATTTAATTAATTTTCAAAAATTTCATGGGTTAAAATGCGAATAGGAAGGACTTAATTTCATCTTTATTCAATTTTGAGGGCCAACGTATAAATTTTGTGAGTTGAGTGGGCCAATGTGGAGGACTAAAAACCAAGTGGATAAATTTAACATAATTAAAATCTTTGATTCAATTGCAGAGTGGCCATTAAATTTGAGGTCAATCTGCAATTAAGGAAAACCACTTTTATAAATATATGAATTTTCAATTTCAGCCCCATTCTATCTTCTTCATCACCGAAATGTCTCTCTCTCTCTCTCTCTCTCTCTCTCTCTCTCTCTCTCTCTCTCTCTCTCTCTCTTTGGCGATCAACATCAGCGACGACACAGAGTTGAAAATTGAGTTGACCATCATCTTTCCCACAACCTCAAGAGCACGACAACCATACATACAGGCAAAGATAATCGGTGAACCATTGGGAAATTTTGAACCGAAACCTAGCCATGGAGGAGCTTGATAGGCACACCATTTCATCAACTGTTTTACATGACCCAAGTGTGGGTTTTGTAGCTCTCAGTTTTGGGATCATGAGGATGGCCTTGGATTGAACTTTGGTGCAGCGGTAATAGTGGAAATTGGAGAAATTAACACAGTGGCAGGTTAGATCTAGCAACTTTGAGGCTTCAATTGGACTTCAATTCAGCTGTAATTGGTGAAATTGAGTTGGGAATTTGGTTAGTCGAGCTAAAACACATCTAACGACGGTGGCAACGTGACGGCAGTGAATAGGTAGTTTTCTCATCTTATCGAGTGGGACACATGCATGGAAGCTAATCGTGAAAATTCTATTCTGATGGCAAGGATTTAGGTAAGTGATCAAAAAAAGGATAATTATATTGCATACATATGTATACATGTTCAAATTTTTATAAACTCGGTATAATCGAAAAGATCTTCATAGATTGATCGAAAAATACAGCCATACATGAGAAATAAAACATGCATACATGTTACTTAAGCCGAGTGAACTCAGGTTTGTATTATTTTATGGAACCATGGTTAGTTAAGCTAATTAGGTGAAGAAAATCCTAATTTTATGTAATCGTAACCTAAGTGACCAATTTGAATTATTAACGATAATTGGGCTATTATAATCGATATTGTGTAACATTTAAGGCTAATTATGTAATTTAAGAATATGGCTATATTTTCTTTTGCTAATATAATATGAACCCCCTCCCCCAGAAATATTTTCATACTAACAATGAGATTAGCATATTTTGTAACAATAATACTAAAACAAAATCTTAAACTACCATATAAGTTGAGTAACTATCAAATTTGGATTGTTACTATTATGATTGTAATTATTAGAAATTATTAGGGCTAAATAGTGATTTTGATAGTAAGTTTACTCTTGTGGTTAGGTGACGAAAACTTGGGCCTCGCAAATCAGTAGGTTTTGATTTCATTGCTAAGGTTATTAAGGTGAGGATCTACCAATGTGGTACTCAAATTGATTATCGTACTCTATTAATTATTGTACCCCTGTGAAGGTCTACTAGTCAGTAATTGTTTTGTATGAGCTTATTAAATATTTGTTGTTGAACCCTGTGAGGTTCTATTGATCCAATACATATCTTGATTATCATTATTGTTACTATTAATTGTTGCGCCTTGTGAGGTTCCACCGATTAAAAATTGCTTTGTGCATCCATGTGAGGGTTTTATCTATCTTTCTTTGATACTAACCGTTTCTCGATTGAGCTCTATGATCCATTTGAAATCATGAACTATATTTGTTATTGAATTGTGTGCCCTTGAGTAGGTTTGTTGTTCTTAAATTATTCTAATAAAAAACTGATTGTCATGTTCTAGCGCCATGAACTTTCATTGTTTCATTTGCTATCATCCAGATTGAATCTATATTATATATTGTTGGTTAACTATGCTGGCTTCAATAATTCGTTCAGTATATCATTAATCACCTTGGTGGTGTATTGAAACTAATTGAGTGTTTATTGTTCTGCCTTGTTGGCAATTGATTGTTGAATAAATTGAAAGAAAATCGTACAGGAGGATTGTTGGGCCGAGTGCCTAGCCAAGCTATCATACTTGAGCCACTTTATTGCTGAGTTATCATGCTCAAGCTACTGTTATGGTTGAACTGTTGTACTATTATGGAGGCGTAAGGGTATTTTGATATGCATGCTATACTCATTTTGCTCGAATTGCATATAATGTTTGGGATTGTTATTCTTGATTGTTTTTTGCATATGGAGCAATAAGGCTAGAATGATTTCCTAGTCTAGATTTTGATGATGTCGTGGGCTAAGTAAGCCAACAAAAATTCCTCCCGAACTATGATCAGTTGAGATGCTTTATACCTCCCGAACAAGGTTGATCGAAACCATCTGATTGTTAAGCTAATGATTGCCGCTCACGACCTAGCATTTGCTAGCAGTTTGAAAATCATTATTTTCTTTATTTTGGCATATCTGTGTTCTTCTTGTATTCCATGTCAATAAATTACTCTGTTGAATTATTGACTCTTGACAAACCATGTATTGCTTTACCTTATCCTCATGGAGTCTTTATGATTCACCCTCGTATATTATTTATTTCCTTTCTAGACAGGTGTGGGATAGGGAATGGTGACGAATGATAGGTTTGGTAGAAATCATCTGTATTAGTAATTGGGTGAATATATGTATATATATGAATTCACTATTGGTTATATTTAGTTTTAGAGATGTAGTAATATTTGTGACGACGTTTTAGATCTAATTGGTGTTAGGTTATTAGCATGAATCATGACACTCTAATATTATTGTATTAAGTTTGAAGCATGTTGTGAGATCATGATCTTTGTCCTTTATCAGAAAATTTTGAAAAAAAAATTATGGGCCTATCAGATATGATATTTTCATGTTAAAAGATTGATTGGGTGGCATCCCGATTTATGGGCTATCTCGAGTAGGGTGCTACAAAATTAATGCTCTCAAACCCTATTTCTTTACTCCAAAAATTGTATTCAAACACTCCATTCTGTGAATGTTGTGATTTTCCATTAGAATTGTGGAGTGTGGATACATAAGAGGGTTTTGCATTGCATGAGAACAACGGCTGGCTCTCTTGAAAACATTCAAAGTAACACCAATTCTCCGTATAATTAATTTTGTAGAAGGTGTGTTTTTCATAAATTTTTTGTTTTCCCCCTTTTGGTATCTTTAGAATTTTTATTTTTCCTTTGTCATGTGGCCCAATGCTAAAGTGAATTGGTGAAAATTTAAGCTTGTGCAAACACAAGAACCCAAATTAAGGTGACAATTTCATTTTCTTCATGTAAATGATGGTATATAATAGGCATGTTTGCCATTTGTTTTGGTTTAATAACTTGTTTCCAAGAAAAAAAAATCCAAATTTGGTGTTTGGTCACTTGAAGAAAAGATATATTTCTTTGATTTGGTGTTGCAATACCTCTTTAGCCCAAAGTTGAGATTGAATGCATTCTTAATCTAATAGTCTTTAGTTCCTAAAATTTGTTCCAAAGCCTTATTATGATAAATGTAGGGTGCTAAATCAAGCAAGAATTCAAGTAAGTGCTATCTCAAAAGCTTGTATTATTTAAAAGACGTTTTATAAATATAATCATCAAATTGAGAATATTTTATCAAATGTTGAAATGATAGGAAGCAAATTGAATCAACAAATTCTTGAAACCGCAAATAGGGTTTTCAAAGCTTTTCTGGCTAACTAATTAGAGGATATTTTCGTGAAAAGAAATTCAACTAATTAAAGAACGCAGTTAAAAAATAGTATGTGGTTACATAATTGTGGTTGTGAGCAGCCTTCTTTGTTTAACTACCTAGGTGTCACAAGGGTATTTTCCAACTAAGTATCCAACACCAAGATTAGCCCACTATGCAGCCTAATTATGCACCAATTAGTAAGCCTTACTCATATAACAAACTTTGTTTGAGTGAAAGTTAAACATAGCAATAGCAAGTCATGCACATTAGCTTGTCAAATGCATGAATAATAAAAAGGGACAGTAAAACATAATATTTATGGGAACAAGCCCAACCTTGAACTATTAATGCCAAAATAATGTCACAAGGATTTCTTTACCGTAGCCTACACACACACACATTTTTGTGAGGCATGGGCCTAATTAAAAGTCCACCAAAACTATTGTAGTTGATATCCCTAATTGCCCAGGAAAAGTCAACCTATCAAAATCCACCACGTAGATCGGCAGTTATCATTGCATTCAATTAGCTATAACTGCTATGCATATATAGTACATTCTAGACAATTGCCACAGGTCACTTTATCTGGAAACAAGTAAAGCATTCCTATTAACCGTCAAGTCAGTTTCTCACCAACATCGAGTAACCATATCTTTGTCTCGAGTAATCATCTTGCACACGTGCGTTGTTGCCCCACACACACGCCAGAGTTTCCCACCAACGCATTTGTCCAACCTTGCGTGAGTTTGCACAACATTTGTGTGCCCGACGTCCAATTCATCGTACGTGCAACGAAGCAACCAATTCGTAATGTTCCAACACTTGGTTCCATCAAATGCCCACACTTAGCCTAAAGGCCATCATGCCACATAGTTCCATCTGTGCCACACCATGCTGACACTAAAGCTCGCCGACTTGCAAGGGCCATCATGCCAAGAGCATCCCACACTTTAAGGGACTAACAGACCAACCTCATTAGAAGAATTTGACGCCCTCGTCAAAGTCGAGGTTTCTTTTTTCTCCCAGTACTTATCAGTCAACTTTTCAAATTACCACAAATCCACACTCTTATCCCAAGAAGAATCTGCATTGGACTTTCCTTTCCAATTAACCAAGTAATCAACTCTCATATTTTTTTTACTTTGTCCTTTGATTTGGGAATCAAGGATATAATAGGCCTCTTTTTCAAACTCTCACCGAATAAAGGGTGATGCTTGGTTTGCCTACATTCAGGAGCTGTCAGCATCATGTAAATACTTCTTAAAAAAACTTACATCAAAAGTTGGGTGTATCTTTAGTCTATCTGGCAGCTTCAATTGGTACCCTACTTTGCCCATTTTTTTTTAAACTTTGAATAGTCCATCATATTTCGGCACCAACCTATAGTGTACGACCTTTAAGTTTATTTTCTTCCAAATTTGTAGAGTAAGTTTCAACAACACCTGATCTCCCACATTAAACTCCATATCCTTTCTATCTACATTTGCATATTTTTTCATGCAACATTGTGCCTTGGCCAAACTGTCCTTAGCATCATTAAGCAATTCCTACCTCACCTTTGCAAACTGGTAAGCCACAGTACACTTGTTTCCTATGTGTTGCAGAGTAATCTCATGTGGCACCAACGATTGTTTTCCATAAACCAATTCAAAGGGACTCATCTCTATAGCTAAGAACTTATGCAAGTTGTAGCAGAACTGGGTCATATACATTCATCCTCTCAGTTTGACCGTTTGTCTGGAGATGATTCACTGTAGAGAACTTCAATTCTGTGCCCATAAAATTAAATAGTTATCTTCTTTGAATATGTCTTTCATGTCCAATATCAAGGAACTAAACTCTTTGACATAATCCCGCACTGCACCTGTGTGCTTCAGCTTCCTCAATGACTCCCTCGCATTCCATAAGGTGTTGAGAGTGAGAAATTGATCCTTTAATTCCTTCTTTAACAAATATCATGATTCGATTTTTCCCTTACTCGCTATGGTGTCATCTAAGAGATGAGTATGCCACTAGAGTTTTGCATCACTAATCAAGTACATACAAGTGATCGAAACCTTTTTATCATTCGACACCTTAGTAGCCTGGAAATAAATTTCCATATCCCACATAAATTTTTCCAACTCTATGGCACTTCGCGCTCTGCCAAACGGCTTAAGTCTAAGGACTTTTACTTAGACGAAGAAGTTCTTTCATTGATAGAGCCAAAACCAACAGCTCTCTTGAAGACATTTATCTTTATGTTCAAAGCATCAAACCTTCCATTAACATCATCCATGAGGACCCCCAAATCCTTAGAAATCATCACTACCATACCTTTTACAAATTTTGGCAATCCATCCACCATCTTCTGCAAACCTTTTATCATTCATTATAATTCATAAATTTGCAAAAGTAAAGACATCGTTCATAGTTTAGGGGGTTATCTCAACAAGCTCTCTATGCCATTTGATTTTCCAAATCAGTGATACTTTCCTACATTTGATTCATCATGACTGCAAAATTTGCAACAAAACTTAGAATCGAGCTTTGATACCACATGTCGTAGGGGTATTTTCTAACTAAGTATCCAAAGTCAAGATTAGCCTACTGTATGGTCTAATTGTGCACCAATTAGTAAGCCTTACTCATTCAACAAACTTTGTTTGAGTGAAAGTTAAATGCAGCAATAGCAAGTCATGCACATTAGCTTGTTAATTGCATGAATAATAAAAAGAGATAATAGAACATAATATTTACAGGAACAAGCCCAATCTTGAACTATTATTGCCAAAATAATGTTACAAGGATCTCTTTGTCATAGCCTGCACACACACGTTTTTGTGATATCTGGGCCTAATTAAAAGTCCACCAAAACTACTGCAATTGACATCCCCAACTACCTAGGAAAATTCAACTTATCAAAATTTGCCATGTAGATCGGCATTTATTGTCACATCTAATTAGCTGTAACTACTATGCACATGTGGTGCATTCCAAATAATTGCCATGAGTCACTTTATCTAGCAACCAGCAAAGCATTCCTATTAACCATCAAGCTAGTTTCTCGCCAACATCTAGTAACCATCTCGCTGACTTGAGTAACCATCTCATGCTAGCTGCAAGCCCCCCGCATGCGCTATAGTTTCCTACTAGCACATCCATCCAACCTTATGCGATTTCCCACAACATCTACTCGCCCGACACCAAGTGCGTTGTGCGCGCAACTAAGCAACCAATCTACAATATTCCAACACTTGATTTCATCAAATGTCCACACTTAGCCTGAGTCTATGCTACACCATGCTAGCACTAAATCTCGCTGACACACAAGGACCATCATACAAGAAGCATCCCACACTTTAAGTGGCTAACACAAGGAGTTTTCCTTTCTTGTTTTTTTGTCACTTAAATTATACAAATTCAATCATTCACAAACAATATCAATCATGAAGCCACAAATATGATACATACGCAATCTAAAAGGATAATGTAATTCACACTAGAAGAATATTTAGCAAAAGGAACAATATGTTGAGAAATTTTAGATCATGATCTTAGATTGTTGTGCATAATCAAGAGATATAATGAAAATTTTATATCAAAACTTGTATATTTAAAATATGCAAATAATCATAAAATATTCAGAAAATAATATAAATTCAAATAATTTAAGTGGTTGGCCTGTAAGAGTCACATCACTTGACATTGTCCTAAGATCATGATGGCCTCCCCTCTGTGCAAGGACTGGCAGTTCACCACCATCCTAAGATAAAATCCAAAAGGTCACAACCAATGCCTTCTATTGTGAGCGCGATCACAAGAAGACAAGTGAACAAGACCTTATCTTGTTGCCCAAACTATATATCAAACTAGAAGAATATTTAGGGAGCAAAAGAGTGCAAGAAGATGAAAGAATGTTGTGTCTTCTTCCTAGACTATAAGAGACCTATATATAGTGCTCACGATGAATCATGCAATTGATGAGAATAAAATCAAGTTATTGCATTGTTGGGTGTTACAAAATAATGGGGATGTTACAGAAATCAATGGGTGGGTTACAGTTTTAAATGAGAAAAAACTGAAATCTTATTTGAATTTTGAAGTTTTGAAACGTCAATTCATAACAGAAGTGGTCATAATTTACTATAATGTTTTATATAAAAATTTCTATTTACATTATATTTTTATTTGTAAAGTTTATCATTAAAAAATTTACATGAACTTAATTAAAAATTTCAGTTTACTTTTTTAATAATTTTAAAATTTAATATCTAACAAATCTCTAGTTTTGAATTTTTAAAAATCAATTATAGAAATTTGAGGTTGTAAACCTAAAGAAATATATATTTTAAGCTGGACTAGAGTCCAAACTTTTCCAAAATTAAGTTGGGCTAGATTACATTTTTCAAAAGTTAATGAAAAGCATAAAATTAAAATATAAATAAATAAATAATATTAAAAAAGTAGAATTAAAAAAGAGAGAAGGCATAGCTTATCAAACTAGCGACGCCTACAAAAGTAATAAACTCCATCGAACCTTCCCTTCTTAATATGTGTGTATATATAAATAAATAAACTTATTTCTTAATTAATATATATACATACGCATAAATAATATATACACATTTTACTTTTCAAAAAATAACTTTTCAATATTTAAAAAGATATTGCCATTTCAAGCAACAAGATCCTTGTATTTATATATATATATATATATATATATAATAAGATTGACACATTTTTCATATATATTCTCTTTAAATAATAAGTTTTGAAAGTGAGATATTGCTACCTTAAGTAGTTATATCTTTTTATTTTTATGAAAAAAACAAAAATCTGACACATTTGAATTCAATAAAGTTTGGGATTACATTTGTCTTTTAAACTTTATTAATTTTGTATCTATTTTATGATTATAATTTTTTTTAAATAGTTACTAATTCATATTGATTCGATAACTATGACTCCTATGCTGTAGAAAGCCCCATAAAATTTGAGATTTCTACGGTCAAGTAGTATCGCACCTATCTAACATATGTCAACCAATAATAAGATATCATCAAACATTTAATACAATTGACATATTGATATTGACAACACTTGAAAAGATATAATGACATGTTTGATCCCTTCTCACAAAGCAATGCCATGGAATTTGTAGATAAATATACTTTCTTTATTTATTCTTAGTAAAATCAACTATCAGCATATATGCACATAATATTGCTAGCAATACAATAAAAACATGAGTAGTGATTTAATTGAAAAAAATATTATAGTTTGCCAACAATCTAAATTATTTGTCTAAAAAAAGAAGTCCCTGGGTGAGGTAGCATTTTATGGGGAAAAAATATAAAATATATCAAATATGTAGTTGTTTGGAGAATTTGTTTCAATCAAATCATCATTTAGAGTAGCGGAAAAATTAATGTAATTATTTAGACAAAACAGCGATGAAAAAGACAAACGTGTTTGTTATGTATTAAGTGCACAGTACATAGACAAGCGAGTCGATATTGCCATGGAGGAGTTTTAAGCAAGAGATTTTCAAAATAATTGATATTTTGAATAGCAATTACTTTTTTTGGTCGTTAATTTGTATGCAAGTCATTGGTTTACATGGAAGATCAATTTTGTTATTTATACTTTTTTTAATGGTTCAGATTTCCTTGAAATAATTGTAGGATTAGGATAATAAAACTTTTAAAATACTAAAATAGTCGGACCAAACAGCGCATAGCCTCAGCTCCCATTAAAGCAGGGATGCCGTTCAGCCACATCCTAAATACGTTTCGGCTCCACCCACAACAGGCATCGTTTTGAATATGAATATTCCCCACGTCTTTCCCGCATATTTTAACAAACGACTGACAACAAAACCAGCAATTATACACTAGTATTACTACTCCACGCACACATCCTGCGAAAACCTCACCCACAAAAACTCATACACTGTCGCCAAAAACCCCACCTTCATATTCAGGTTCAGTCCCTCTATTGCCAATGCTGCCCTACGCCACCGTAGAAGCGGCGGAAACCGTCCTTGGTAGATCTCTCTCGGCGGCGGAGACCCTGTGGCTCAAGTACTCCGCCAACAGGTCCGACTACTTCCTCTACTGCCACAACATCATTTTCCTCTTCCTCATTTTCTC
>JACGDI010000425.1:772119-825365 GCA_014898725.1 Jacaranda copaia | reverse complement strand
TGGATTGCATTGAGGCAGATAGAGGCTATCGAGACTCACAGTGGGTAATGCACTCAGCATGCTTCTTGCTCATGCCTTGATTTGATGTTGTTTTATGAGAGGTTTCCAGCTTTGATTGATTAATTGTTATTTTATCTGCTTAACTTTTGCTAATTTGACCAAATGATGGTCAACAGTGTTATTTGTTCAGTCTCTTCTCAATCTTTGCTTTTGAGATCTCAATGTAATCCACTGGAAAGTGGATGGATTGGTGGGAGGAGGTCAATAATAGTGGCTTAACTTTTGTGCACGAGGAGTACGTTTAACTTTTTGCTCCTCCTTTCCTCTTCAATTCTTTTTGAGAAATAGTTGATTTACTTGAATTATCATTTAGTCACTTTTTAGGTCTAATTAATCATTTTGTTTTGTGTAAGCTTGGCATGAACTCATGTTTTGCCCCCTTTAATTTATTTTGTAGAGATAGTACTAATGCCATAATTATGAGACATTTCACATCTTGCAAGGCTTTTCTGGGATTCTCCTAGCAAAATATTTCATCTAAGGCTACCTTTTATCTCTTGGCAATTGTATGGGTAGGTAGATAATCTGTTAGTCCCTAAAAGTCATTACATCAGATGTTTAGGTATGGAAGTTGCTAGATCTGTCATTGCCAGTTCGAGTGTTCATCGTTTATAGATATCAAACAAGTTTAATCAAATTATAGGTTTTTGCCCTTCAAAATTTTATTGGACTTTAAGAGTAGTTACAAGGATTATAAACAACTTAGCTAATGATGCTTGTCAAATAAAAATCACAAATCATTTCATTCTGTTGGATAAGGTGAAATAATTAGATGAAATTGCAGGAATCAGCTAAAAGACTGAAAAATGAAGATACACAAAAAGGTACGGTTTCTTAAAGTATTATGTAATTGTATGACATAATTTTTCTGTGTTTCAATGAGAACAAAAGATCTTAAATTTTTATTTGAACTCAATCATTGAAGATCTCAGTTTGGTAAAACATCATACTTGAATCTGAGCTTAATATGTTATATCTGTATCAGTAAATTAATTAAGGAAGTATGCTAGGACCTAATATACGTCTAATGCACTGAGTATGTATGAACTAACTTCATTTTTGCGGTGCAACTTTTTCCTAATGTTATTTCCAGCATGCATAGTTCAAAATAAACTGGGAAAACGTCATGTCTGTCCACCATTTCTGCAGTCGCTTAAGACTAAGTCATTAAAGTTTGGTAGATATCCTGCTTGGGGCAGCAGTCTAATCTTAAAGTTTTTCTAAATTTGTTTGTGCAATTGAAAAGCATGTCAAACACATATATTGCATATGACAATCTTGGGAGGCAGGAAGAAGCATTTAGGGTTTAGGAGATAAGAAGTGCTCTTTGATCTTATGAAATGGGCATGTGTGCTTTAGTATTTCTTGTATGCATGTTAGATTGTTTTTTGACTAATATTCTCCTCTCATTGTTCTCTGTATCAGGAAAACCACAGATAAATGCTTATTCTGTTTGAATGATGGTGAAGTTTGATGTACATTTTTATTAGTTTTTCATTACCTGATCACTTTCTTTGTCAGCAAATTTGTAGCATAAGCTTGATCATATAATAGGATTACTTGTTTTCTTCTGCTGCTTTGCTCATTAAGGCATGAGAA
Source organism: Jacaranda copaia (assembly GCA_014898725.1). Classification (NCBI taxonomy): domain Eukaryota; kingdom Viridiplantae; phylum Streptophyta; class Magnoliopsida; order Lamiales; family Bignoniaceae; genus Jacaranda; species Jacaranda copaia. Next base: position 823,706 of record JACGDI010000425.1, on the reverse strand, counting down.
GACGTTGTAACTACTGTGTCATCATTGCCAATATTACAGTTACAACTTTCCCTGGACTCCAACAAAGTATATTCCTTTTTACGGCGGTCCTGACTACCATGATTACCATCATTATGTAGGTGGACAAAGCCAGAGTAATTTTGCATCAGTATTTACCTATTGTGATTACGTTTATGGCACTGATAAGGCGAGTTTTAGAATTGATAAATATGTTTTTTTAATTAGAAGGTATTTTGGTCTTCAAATAAATTGTGTTCTAAACACCAGCTGTGGTTTTCTTTTTCTTTTCTTGGCATGTTTCACAGGGATACCGCTATCACAAAAAAGTCCTAAATCAGGTATGCTACTCTTCTTCTATCTAAATGATGGATCAGATGAGCAAATATCGTTCAGAAAATCTGATTCCTACTAATTTTCTAAAATGGTGAAGCCATCTAACTCTGCAGAAGTCCTAACATTTGGTTTCTAGATTATGGTTGTAATGATTTTTTTCCCCTACATTTTAAGGAACATGTGAAGTAGGTGTCGTTTTGCATGAAAAAGAAATGCTGCAACCAAATGACTTCATCTTGACTGCAGCGTTTTACTTAGTTGCTGTTATGACGTTTTAGATGTAAGAAAAGTTTTTTTGGATGATTCCAGTTGCAGGAGGGCATGAAAAGCAATGGGAAGCAGCGGAATGGAGAATTGCATGACGTATCTGCACAAAGTTATAAAGAAGATTAACTTTGGGATGTCCAATAGCAAGAACTAGTTCAAAGTGTGAGGTTTAGAGTCCACCTCCTATGCTGCGTTGCGTTGCGTTGAGTTGAGTTAAGTTGTGTTTGTTAGCTCCAGGTGGAAGGCTTCTTCGTTAATGTCTGTACTAGCCTTAGTCTTGGGGAAGATTTAATATGCTATAGAGTATTAATGTGAGTATGGGTGTGTTGGTGCTCAAAATTAATCCACTAACTTGTTGCCTGATTATGCTACTGTTTACCATTATTCAATCACCTTCTGTCAGATCGAGAAGAGTGGTTTCTTGAAATGAAAACATGCCCCAGTTCCCGTGTCATAAAATGGAGCTAAAATCTTTTTAACCCTCTGTTATTCAAAATAGTCAATTTTGTCCCCTGTGAAAAAAAAGAAAAAGAAAAAAAGAGAGGGGTGAAATGCTCCTTTATATTCTTAAAATTTCGATCACTGTTCCCTTCTATCTATTTGAGTTGAATTTTACACTGAAAGGATGAAAATATCCTCATTTATTTATATAATTACTCCATCTTTATGTTTTTCTTTTTCTTTTATTTAATTTAAATTAAATAATTTTATATTTATAGAATACAAAGATATTTACATAAATTAAATGCTATCTAATATTTATAAAATTATACATACATATATATACATATAAAAAATTATATTTAATCTAAAATTAAATAATTTTATATTTATGAAATATATAACATATTTATATAAATTAAATACTATTTATATAACATATGTTATATATTTCATAAATATATAACATATGTTATATATTTCATAAATATATAACATATTTATATAAATTAAATAATATATAATATTTATAAAATTATATATACATACATACCTATATAATTATAAACACTAAATAATTTCATATTTATAAAATATATAACATATTTATATAAATCAAACACTATATAATATTTACAAAAAAAAAGTATATAAAGCATATATAAAATTATGTATGCATATACAAAATTATATATAATTATTTATATTTATACATTATATAATATATATATATATAATTTCTACCTCCACCCCTGGAATCGACTGCCATGGCAGCCAAGTTTTTCTTTCCTTTTTTTCTATCTTTTTTTTCCTCCTTTCTATCTATACGCAACCGGTGGCCGTCAGAGACTGCCGGCTGGATCTGGTTGCCATGGCAGTTGAAGCAAGCTTTTGTTTTTTTTTTTCTGTTTTTTTTTTAATATAAAATGGTTGTTGATGGCTGAATCTTGCCAAATCCGGTTGGCAAGGTTGCCATGGCAACCAAAGCAAGCTTTTCTTCTTTTTTCTTTTTCCTTTTTTATATATATAATGGCCTTCGGGCGGATCTAGCCAGATTCGATTGGCAAGACTGTCATGGTAGCCAAAACTACTGTACATATATAGATATATTATATATGTAATATGTTGTAATGTACATGTATATAAATATATAAATAACTTTTTATATATATTTTTTATAAATATTAAGTACTATTCAATTTAGACCGTTCATTTAAATGAAAAAATCCAACGGTTTATATACTAAGGGTAAAACTATCATTTTATGTATAAAAAATCATAGCCACTCACCTTTTTAGACACGTGCATTCTACTTACGGCCTCAAGGGATTTTTCACGCATTTTTTAAAAACATACAGGAGTATTTCACCCTTTTCTTTTCACATAAAAAATAAACCACGAAAATGAATTTTTAAAGAGGCTAAAAATAGATTTTTCCCCTAAAAATGGTTCAAGAAGGGGGCACTATTATGGCATTAATTTCTATAAATTGTGATAATTTAAGATAATATGGCATTAATATATTTTATTGATCGTGTGTGTATATATATATTTATTTATTTATTTATTTATCTTTTGTCTTAATTTAGAAAATGTTAATTATGTGATTTTTTTTTCTTTTGGAATGTTGGAATATTTTTACTTTCATTCATGACTTGGAAACTTTGTATACTTATTTTTTTTATGTTATAGTGTTTCAATTTAATCGCTACATAATGATGTAATTAAAATGTATTGATTCAATTAAGGAATAATTTCATTCAAACTTCAACTTCAAAACTTTGATGAGCTCTCTTGTGTTGTCCGACTTGTTTCCCCACTTTCTTTAGTCCACCGTACGCCCACCTTTTTGAATTTTGAATACTTCTTTCACACACAAAAATTTGAGATTGGTTGGCCTAAGAAGCAGTTATAGTGCGTCGAAAATTGTCAAGGGAGCAAATCTGTAACCGCAATGCACTCAATGTTATTGTTACCTCAATAGCACTTAGCCTGAGTAATTTTTAGATTAGTAGCCAATAATTGAGTGGTATGCCTAACTCCCTTCTCATTTATACATTTCAAATCTAAAATTCAAACATCAACAGCTCTTAATACGAAAAAGCACGACTAGTTTTGGGCTTTTTTATTTCCATTTTCTCATAATAATTTTTTACTCAAGGAAATGAAACCAAACGCCCCAAATCATCCCTAGGGGCACTTTCCAAAAGACCAATAAAATATCCTCACAATATTTTTTTTTAATTTTTAAAACAAACATAATCATTACATATATACATAACTTCTCGTATTACAATTATTTACATCAAAAAATATAAATATAAAATCACACTTTCACTAAAATAGTTTTATTTGACATTTACAGAATAAAAAATCTCCGAAAATAAAATTAAACACATTATTCTTTCACAAAACAATCTTTGACAACGCCTTAAAACAAAATTCACATCCATCATGTTTTGGCAGCATAAACTTTCCAAAGTTCATTCTCCAATAATACCCAAAATATAATCAAAAAAGCTTTCCATTGAATGACCAATTAAATTTTAAAAAAGGGGTTAAATACATATTGCCCCCTTAACGCATTGTTCTAGTCACATTTATCCCTCTAAACTATAAAATGTAACAAACCCCCCCTCACAAATGCAAGCTACTAGGCTCTGTTTGGTTGCATTTTTTGGTGAATTCTGGAAAATATTTTGGATGAAGGTGTTTTGAGAGTTAAAATTAGAAAATGATTTCATCGTTTGGTTTTGTTCTGGAAAAACACAGAAAATGGAATTGTTTGTTTGGAATTATTTTGCGAGAGACAAATTTTATTATAGATGTCAAATCCTTAACTTTTTTTATTGAGTTTATACGGTGAAATTGTATTTTTAAATTTAATAAATACATGTGGTGAAGTGATGTCATAATTAAAGAATATTATTTTTTTATAATTTTTATTAATTTCATCAAATTATTATGTCATAATTTCCTTAATTATAAATTTTTAAAATAAATTTAAAATTAAATTAATTACACATCACTTTACCACAACATATATCATTCCTTACAAATATATACATATATTCATCAATTATCCATATATATTCACATATATTTATTAAATTGAAAATTGCAATTTCTCCATACAAACCGAATAAACAAATTATTGATATGACATTTACAGAAAATTTATTTCCTGCAAAACAATTTCAAATAAACAATTCGATTTTTCATGTTTTTCTAGAACAAAGCCAAGCAATGAGATCATTAACTTTCAAAATACTTTATTCAGTATATTTTCCAGAATTCACCAAAATGCAATCAAACAGAGCCCAGTAATTTGCATCCGTGGACGGGGGGTTTTGTTACATTTGATAGTTTAGAGGGATAAATATGACTAGTACAATAGTTTAAGGAGACAAACTGCATTTAATCCAAAAACTTTAGAAAATAAGTTGGAACTAAGATTCAATTCAGTTTTGAAGGGCCATTAATGGGAGGTGTCAGGCCCGTTATGTTTAGGTCTAAACCCTGGATCCCTATCAGTTTAAACTTAATATTTTAATAATTATAAATTGAAAAATTTTGAAAACGTTCAAGAGTCAAAAGATATTTTTTAGATTTGAAGGAATAATTAAAAAAATATTAAATACAATTTGCATAAAAAACAATAACCAAATAAATATTAATGATCATATTTATACGTAAAATATAATTTCATTGCAGCAATTGCACATATATTATGGAATTAGCATCGTTTATATACAAAAAGCCGTACACAAATGTATGCACATATATGAGATTTGGATCCAAAAGCATTAGGTGGTTCAAAAATGGGTTTGAATACTTCTGTGTTTAACTAATAGTAAAGAGATCCACTAAAAGTTAAGAGCGTAGGATACTGAAATAAAATTTAAAATTGGACCATTGACAATGGTCATGCCATACTTTGAAAATCAGGGTAGGGTGTAAGGTATAAGTTTATAATGTGAGATGCTACTCTCAACAAGTCCGTCTAGGCAAGGCTCTTAAGCTTGTGGTCGTGGGTTCGAGCCCGACGGTGGGCGAAAGTCTGATCTTTTTCTGTTTTTCCCAACCGGCAAAGGTCGGTTGTTTCATGTTTGGTGTGGTCCCTTCGTTCCAAACTTGCGGGAACCAATTTCTCAGAACAAATTAACTGGCGCGTCGACCTGTAGCCCATGAGTAAGAGTGAGGTGCCATTTCCAAATTTTAATAATTATTGGATTTGAAAAGAATTGTCCTTTCTTTAGGTTATTAAAAGTTCTAGAATTTTGGTAAACTAGCAATATTAATCTTTTCTAAATCTGCACGAACCATTTATTAAAACAATATCTTTCCAAATGCGCCTCATCTTATCATTTATGGGCCTGAAAAAGAATTTCTTCACTTTAGGTCAATAAAATTTCAAATTTGGTAAACCAGCTGTGGAATTAGAGTCATTTTCGAAAGTTAGCAGATTTTTTAATTTTTTTTCCTGGACAGCAAAGTATAGAATATGAGCTTTCGATTTAGCGTACTCAATTTGCCTTTAAAACTTGAAATTTATAGTATATTAAACCTTAGTGGGCTTGAGCTAACTATGGCTTGGATGTCCTTTTAGGGTATGTTTGGTTTGTTGGACATTGCTTGACAGATAATTTTGTCAAAACATATCAAGTGTTTGAATGTAATGAGAAAAATTCAATATTGATACAAAATTCGGTCATTTATCCTATATTCAATTGATAGTTAATCATCCCAAGGGGGGCCTGATTGTATAATCCAAATGGTGGTATGAATAAAAAATTAGGCTTTTGACAATTATACCCATCCAATAGAAAAATTAATGCAAATATTGAGATTTTAATTTGTCCTATTATAATGGGTATTTCGGTAAATTCATTAGTTCAATTATTTAATCCTTGTATCTAAACAAGAGGTTGATAAAATAAATACATATCCAAAATGTGTAATTCTAATCACCAAATATAGTATTATATTATCTTCAACAGTGTAATCCCACTATATTATTATAATTTTATCAATCCTATTTATATATCAAAACGTGCCCTTAGAGTGTATAATCACTTTGACTCTTTGGCTTTTGTATTTACTTATTACTTTATTAATTGGGCTTTTTTAATTCATTTTACTTTTTTCACTTTTAGGGACTTAATCTGCCAAATATCAAGGTCTTATTTTAATTTTCACCATGCCAAATATCAAGGTCTCATTTTGAAAATATAACACAAGGTCTTATTTTAATTTTCACCATGCCAAATATCAAGGTCTCATTTTGAAAATATAACACAAGGTCTTATTTTAATTTTCACCATGCCTTATTTGATTAAATTTCAATAAGGTAATCAATTAATTTTGTTATCTATAGTTTTGTGAAAATTCGAAGCAACTCAACTGTCATCTAAGTTGAGGTTCTTCACGTTCCAAAGTCTGGCAAGTTTGTAAGAGTGTTTAGCCAACTACTTTGCATTCATCTAAGGACTTAGCAAAATGTTAGCAAACTTGAGATAGAGAAGAGGGGGCTTTTATGAGAAGTATTGAGATGAGTTCCCAAAGTAACTTCTTTTATCCTATGTTTTTCTATTTTTATTTTTTCTCCTTTTTTTTTACTTCGTTTTATTTTTTGTGAATTTTTTTGCAATTCGTTAGAGCCAGTAAAATTTTTTTGGTTTATCAAATCGAGTCATGTTACATCTTGACAACTAGATATTAGGAAGTAAGACCTAATTTAGTTAGAGTCCCAATTTTGAATCAAAGTCCACAAAAGCAAGAGGTTTGCCGCCACTGCCAAGTAGCCACTGACCACCTTTAAGGCCACTAGCGTGGTTGTGATTGGCCAGTGCCCATTGCGTGGGCGGTTGGCATATGTGTCCATTGCGGTGAGCGCCATCTTAGGTGGTTGTGTCCAATCTAAATTTCTTTGAGTTCGTGGAGTTCATCCTCTTCGCGATGTTATCTTATTTTCTAAGTTTATGAGCTCTTCTTTGGGCATGTCCTCAAACCCAATGATGAAATAAAGCCTAGAGTTTGATGATCATCTTTGAACCCCTAAGTCGTTTTCTACATTAGAGTTTAGTCTAAGTCCATCATAGCGGATTCTTCACGATGTCATCTTATTTTCTAAGTTTATGAGCTCTTCTTTGGTACATCCTCAAACCCGATGATAAAATTAAACTTAAAGAGTTTGATGATCATCCTCCAACCCCTAAGTTGTTTCCTGCTTTAGAGTTTAGTTCTATGTTCAAGATAAAGGATTCTTCTAAGGATGGGTGTGAAGATGCTTCTAACAATAATAATAGTTTTGTCAAATTGACAACATTTCTTATTCACTGCCATTCAGAGAATTAGAAATTATAAAGCTTTCAGTTTATGTTGTTGATGAGTTTGACTTTCTTTTTCCTTCATCAAAGGACAATATGGTGTTATCTCGTAATGGATACTTTATAGTATTTTGCTACTATTTAGTTGTGGATTCTCTCTACCGTTAGATCTTTTTATTGTTGGACATGGAGTTATAGGGTATGTTTGAGTTAGTTGGTCTCTAACTTATTTGCACACTTCATGGAATTTCTACATCGCTTGGCGAACTTAGGTCTTCAAGTCTCCTTAGATAGCTTTCATTCTTCATTTGGGCTACTCAATAGTAAGTTCTTAAGTGGTTTGCCTTCTTTGCAACGACCTTGGAATGAGATGCTTTTTGGTTAAGGCATTCCTTGTGAGTAAGGTAGTTCATCATTGTTAGTGCATCAAGGTAAGGTTCATCATGACATTCGTTAAAGCTTCAATGAAGCAAGTTTATATGATTTCCCCTTTGAAATGTGACTTACATGTTCTCTCATAATACTTAATTTATTTTCTTCATTGACTACTCGTGAATATATTTTTGTTACTACTATTTTGGATTCTCCTTAGTGTTTATGCTTGATTTCAATTTCTGGATTCTTTGGTAGATAAGAAGATAGACTTAGTAGTAAACTGCTCTAGAGAGCAGATGGAGGTTTGCATGAAAGGTGTACAATGGAGTTGCATGACGGGGAGGCATTACTGGATAGGTGGCATCCAAGCCCTTATTGTTGGTGATCAAGAAAGGTGTATACTCAATTACCTTTAGCTATGCATCAATCTAGTGCAAGTGATGGTTCTGAGATAATGATCTTTGGACTAGTTAGAAAGTAGGTATAAGGATCAATAGTAGGAGGTACTTTTTTGCATGTTCCATTCTAACAAGGGCAAAATACTCTTTGCTATGGTTTACGCCAAAGTTGCGGCATTAGTTCACATCAATACGTGGATGAGATCGCTTTTAGCATTCATATTTTGTATGGTACTGTGGTGAGTTTGATTAGGGAAAGTTAGAGTTATTCTCTTATTCTCAATTGTTTGAGCTTGCTACTATAGAATTTGCTCAAGTAGGTGCTCATTACATCACTTAGTTTGTTTTGTGTGTGAGTTTTTCTTATCATCATATCTGGTTATTTGTCCATTGTGCTTTATGTTCTTTTGGGTACAAGCTTGGAACTTAGTTATGCAAATGTTTAGTTGAGAATAGGGGGCAGCAACAGTGATATCGCAGCTTAAGAAAAAGGCCACTAGGTTATCTCAATCGCAATCACAAAATAAAGATGAGTTCGTGAAGCTGCCGAAGAAGCATGAACTACTTAAAGTGTGTTATGCAAAAAAAGTGAAGACTAGGAGGAAGTTCCTAGAGTTTTTTGTAGATAGACAATCATTAACACTGCTTGAAGATGTGGTCAAGGAATTTAAGGGTTTAGACCAGTTCTTTAAGGAGGTTAAGGTAGAAGAGACAGTATTCTATGAAGAGACCATCTTAGGTTGTCGCTGCGTATTTAGCAAGATTAGGTGATACCCTATCGAGAACTCATTGCTCTTGACCTTAACATCTCAGTAAACTTTTCTACTGGAGACCCTAGTGGGGCTTCGAAGACTGGTGTTGACGCCATCGTGGGTATAACTTTACAAAAATATATAATATCTTAGAATAAGGACTTTTTTTTAGTTGTTTCTTTTCTTTTACTTAGGACTACTTTGCATTTACTTCTACATAAGTAATAGTTTGGATCAGTCTTAATTTTGTTTTTCCTTTATGAGGCCAAGTGTTGGCTAGATGCTTTTTATGCACTTTAATATTATTGAAATTTGCTCCTTCTTACTTAAGAAAGTTTTTTCCATTCAACTTTGTTTATGCACTTACCCAATTGAATTTTATGTTGATTGTTATGTTGCCAAATTGTATAAGTGAGGTTTATAAACCTTTCTCATCAAACTTAATTATGCGCTCCTTTTGGAGGTCTTATCATAATTTTTAGTCTCTAAAAGCTTTTCCTTGAGGGCTCTTACTGTAATTGTGTAATGCAATGTCAAAGCATAATTGGAAGCCTCGCTTCAAAGGTTTACTAGAGTAGTTTGTCATTTATATTGAATTTGATTACGAGCCTCATTTGGGAGGTCTTGAAGCAGATGTTTGATGTGTCGGCCACATACCCCCTAAGGAAGCCTAATTGTAGGCTTTGGTGATGTAGCCACATATCCCCTGAAGGTCTTATAGTAAGGTTGTGTGTGGCGACCACATACTCCTTAAAGGGCTTATAGTGGGTTTACACAGAGACAATACCATTGAAGTTGTGATCGTGTACCTTTTGGGAGGCTTGATGGTGGGCTTACGCATTACAACTATGTACCCCTTAGGGAAGCCATATAGTAGGTTTACACCAAGATGATGACATTGATGTTACAGCTATGTACATTATGGAGACCTAATGGTAAGCTTACATGTGGCTCTAGGGGGCTTTATAGTTAGTTTATGTTGAGACGATTCCATTGATGATGTGATCGCGTCCCCATTAGGAGGTGTGATAATGAGCTTATGCATGGTGACCACATATCTCCTAAGAGGCCTTATAGTGGGTTTATGCAAAGATAATTCCAGCTTCATAGTAGGCTTACACATGGCGACCATGTATCTTTTGGGGAGCTTTTAGTAGGTTTATATTGAGACAATTTCAATGATGAAATGGCCACTTACCCCCTAGGGACCTGATAATAGGCGCACATATGGAGATCACATACCTCCTAGGTGCATTATAGTGGGTTTATGCCGAGATGACCACATAAAGTGCTGTTCTACACAAAATAAAATTCAAGCAAAAGATAATATAAAAAGTAATTTATTAAAATCATCAAGAAATAAATAAATGGTGTCAGATTCCCAGTATTGGTTAGCTTTATTCATATCTAACTAATATGAAACCTAGTCGAATGAAAACAATACTTCAAAACTTGAAAGAGGTACTATTAATTTCTATCATAATTTAACTAAGGAAAAATAAAAAAATATGCAGTGCAATTGACGATGCTAAGTTATGCTAGGGGATGGGTTCTGGCATGAGTATCACCATGATGTCAACATCACGAACTAGGTCTTTACCCTTGTTTTTCCTTTTGCCATGGCACTTTTTTTGCTTGATTAGTCCTAACAACATGAACCTCTATTTTCTTCAAGATGCTAGCATAGCATTCCCTAGTAGCATATTGGTCGCCAATAATTTCACCCATTTTGGTATGGGGAACTTCAGCTTCATTTAGTACATAATTGGTATCATTAGTTGGAATACGTTTAGGATAGGCCTCCACAAGATGATGTTATATGCTTACAAGGTCTTGCCACCATAAACTTCACCATCTTCATAATTCATCAAGGATGAATTCTTAGAGAAAAAGATAGGGAAACTTCTTCTTGTGCTTTTACTACTTCGCCAACAAACCTACTAAAGGAGTTGATCTTTTGCATTTGAGCATTATCTACTTTAAGTTGAAGGAATGTATTATGAAAGAGTATGTCCATCAAGTTGCCACTGACCACCAGTATCTTTTTTACCCAAAAGTTTGCAAGCATTACATTATCCTCTTCTAGGCTCTATGTTCTTTTCTCCAAATGCAATGTTGGATAGTGAAGGACGTACTTCATCGATCCCTAATATATGGTTAACTGAATGAGCTTAAGTTTACCTCACTGCTTGCACCAATGCCTTCCTTAGCTTTGAGGTGTTTCTTCTTGGTAGCTTTCCTAAGATTATTGAGATGGCATTGACTATGGGCAAGTTCTCCTGGCCTCATTGATGATGCTGGTTTTTTAACTTTATACCATCGTTAGGTTGTTGTCTGTGGTCCTTACTTCCGCTAGCCCATGAATCCTCTTTAAGACTGCTTTGCCTCTAGACGATGTACTCCTTGCGATATCTCCTCTTGATTAGCCTCTTAATTTCATCTTTTAGATGCCAAAACACTTCAGCAGTGTGTTCACGATCATAGTGGAAGTGACACCATTTATCAGACTCTTGTTCTTTAGGTCATCTTGCATATTTTGAGGGGGTGCTAGATTAGGCCCTACTGCAACTCCACAATTTATTTCTCCATTTTGAGGGCCATCACTGCAATGTGGCTGGAGAAAGTTTGGAGAGGACTATGTCTATGGTCTTCCCACTTATTTTTATTGCTCTTTTCGCCTCATCTTGTGTTTGCTGGCATCTTGAGGTCACAACCTCCTCAATCTAGATGTATTTCTCCATGCAAACAAAGAGCTCCTAAAATGCAATTAAAGTTTTTCAAACTATGGACTCTTAAAACTAGGGGTAGGAATCAGATTTGGGTATTGGGATACCCGATCTGACCCTATCGAGTACTTCCCCATTTGGATTGGGTATTTTTAGTCCCCCAAGCCCGATTGGATATTTATGGGATTAACCAAAAATTTTCAGGTGGGATATTAAGTAGTGCATTTAGGTACTTGATACCAAATTGGGTGCCCACATTTTTATTTTAAAAAAATATAATTATACATTTATACTAACAAAAAATAATACACCTTAATACACCATTACACAATTGCATTTGCATATTTGAAGGAACTAAAGCCTTGAAGTGCTATAGTCTAATGCCTATGTTATTATTTTGTATTTTTTGTAATACTTTAGATATTGAATATTTGATTTGGTTTGTAATGTATTTTGGACAATAATTATTTTCTTTGAAAACTTAGTTGGTTTTATTTTGAAATTTGTTCAAATATTAGAATTTAATCATTTAATGCTAGAGGTGGGCAATGGGTTCAGGTATGGGGGTACCTGACTCAATCCCATCGGGTTTTTCCCATTTAGGTTGGGTATTTTTAACCTCCAAACTTGACCCGGTAATTAAGAGGGTACCCAAAAATTTGGGGGTCGGGTATTGGATATTAGATTAAGGTACCCGATACCTGATCGGGTACCCCCATTTAACTTGAAAAAAAAATTTAAGTTTAATTTATGAAATGTTTAGGTCATTATTTTGGGTTTAAGATTTAAATATGAATTTGGACTCACTTTAATATCCCAAGCCCAAATCAAATTGGAAAAGGAATTTAGTAGCTCATTAGGCCATTATCCAATAGTCTAATACCCATTAGGCCATTACCAATTGATCATTTTTATGTTCTTTCTAAAAGTTATTAATGATCATATTTAAATTTATTGTTAGACGTAATATATCAAACTTCACAAAATATTATAGAGGATATTTTTTTTAATAAAAAGGCACGTCAAAGATAAGAAATAGAGAAAAAAAAGAAAGAAAGAAAAGGAACAATTTATTAAACAGACTCAAAGTTTTAATTCTTATATTATAATATGAGACTTTATAATACCACATTAGTCATTAATGTTTATATTTAAGTTTTAAAATTATATATTAGTTGGTATTTAGAACTTGTGAATAATGAAATGTAGTACCATCAATTGGTTCACGATGAAAATAAATAATAAATTAACAAAATTTTAATTTTAATTTATTAAAAATATATAAAAAATTAGTGGGGGTTTGGGGTATCCCCATCAAAGGGGATCGGGACTCAGGTATCAAAAAATGATACCCAAGCCCTCGGGTACCTGAACCCCGCCCACCCCTATTTAATGCTTTTGTGAGTTGTGAGTTGTGACTTGTGATGAAATATTAAAGTGATATTATGAAGTGTGAAGTTGAATTGTAAATTTGTGATGAATAAGGGATGATGATGATATTGAAAAAATATTATTGTCAATATGTGATGTATATCATACATTAGAAATTAATGTCTATTTTTAAGTTTTAAAATTACATATTAAGTGGAATTTTGAGTTGTGAAGAATGAAATATAGTGCTATCAATTGGTTCACAATAAAAATAAATAATCAATTAACAAAATTTTAATTTTTATCTATTAACAAAACATAAAAAATTTAGTGAGGGATTTTGGAGGTAATCAACCTTAAGGGGGTACCCTCCTCAAATGGGGTTTAGGAATTAGGTATCAAAAAATGATAGTTGAGTCCTCGAGCACCCACAGTGGGAGGAACCCCTAAAGGGGGTACTCGATCCCTTCCCACCCCTACTTAGAACTTTTGGTGTCTCAAGTTCTAATGGATAATGTTAGACATGAGCTCTTAGTTGATATGGGGAATCTTGTGCTTTGCCTGGACGAAACAATTAAGATAGTCTTTAAGGGATTCTCTATCCTTCTGTTTGATGGTGAACATGTATGCTATCGTCTAAGGGTATCTATGATTGATGGAGAAGTTATAGAGGAAACATTGTGCCAACTATTCCCAACCTATGATCAAGTTAGCTGTCATTTGATTAAACTACGTTAGGACATATTTGGTCATAATGGTATGGAACACCTTGCAATAGATAGCCTCACTCAAGTCATACAACTCTATCCTTGCTAGAAAGGTTTCAAGGTGCTCTTTGGTGTCTGCTGTGCCATTGAACGCCGATAGGTTGTCAATCTCTGTTCTTAGATGAAGTACCTTCATCAAGTTAGTTAGACAAAAAGGATTGCATCTAGAGAGAGCAATAGCAAAAGGGAGGTATTGACTCTTTGCTTTTCCCGATGGCTAAGGCATCAGTAAATAGGTCTATAATCTAATCGCAGTGGGAGTTATCGAGATGAATTTGCTTGACGGGATTAGTTCATGTCCACGTGTTGAGCTAAAGGGAGAAGAATGAATGTCTCGCTTTGAGTTGGTTCTCCATTCTATCCTTTAGGATGTTGAAGCCCCTTAGCTCCTACAAAAAGATTGCAATTGCTACTATGGTGGAGCTTTTCGACATATTGGGTGATTACTTTGGTTGCAACTTGAGTAGAGGTGTAGTCATCTATAGAACTAGTTCTCCAAGAGGTGGTATCCGTTGCAAGGGAATTTTCTTTGGTGTCTGATGCCTTTTTAGGCTAGTCTCCAGCACCGAATGTGATTGTATCTCAAGTTAGTGGCTCCGCACATTCTCAGATCTTGAGACAACTTGGTTATTGGAATCTTGAGTTGTATATCTTATATGCATTCTCAACATTTCTTCTTCTCCACAGTTGGTGCCAAAATGATATTGCTTGGAAACAAAGTTAGAGAGTCCTTTCTCGTTTCTAAAGCTAGGGTCTTTTCTCGAAAGTTAGCGAATTTTTTTAGGTTCTTTTCTCTGGAGCGAAATTGAGAGTCTGAGATCTCAATATTTTTTTTTCAAATAAATTTTTGTGCCCAATTTAACTTTGGAACTTGCTATTTATGGTGCATTTAACCAATGTAGCGTTTGGCACAGTAAGGTTTAGATGTTCTTACTGGTGAGCTTAATCAACTCCGCTCTTTGGCCTTTTATTTACTTATTATTTAATTAATTCGACAATTTTAGATTATTTTTATTTTTTCACCTTTAGGAACTTAATTTGCCATATCACCAGCAACAAATAATAATAATAATTTACAGTATCATTACTTTCAATATCGGTGCTAATGATGTTCCTATTTTCTTATATATATATATATATGTATGTATTATTTGTTGTACTTTTTTAGTAAGTATTTGAATATCTTTACTAACTTGAGTAGAGTAATACATATCAATGCACTATGAATCTATAAGGTCGATTGGAGAGAAGTTGGACAGTACAAGTAAAGATTCCGTGCAGACAAAAGTCATAACCAAGCCAATTTCATCCTCCCCTTTGGCCCAATTATATCACCCCTTGTTTAAGTCATTGTTTGTCACAAAAAACAATCTGGATACATTTATGGGCATGTTGCCATTACCCTAAACAGCCCAGGCAATATTTCTTGAATTTCAATTTGCTACTATAAATAGAGACAAGTACAGTATGGGCATCGATTAATAATTCAGAACCTACATTAAATTCTTCTTTTTTAAGCATTTTTCGTCCCATTACATTATCACCACATTATGAACTATGATGGACCTAAATCACCATATCTCTTTGGTTTTATTCTTTGTGTGTATCTTGATTGGGCCTTTTAACTCACTTATGCTTTGGTTTGGGTGACTTTTCCTCGTTAAATTTAAAGAGTTAATTTCATTGACTTAATTTTTAGAAATATATTTGATGAGTTTAGTAAATGCATGATCACTACAGTAAATGCTATTACTTAATTCAAGTGTTGGCCTTTCAAAAATCAATCTCAAATAGATGGGGGAAAACACAAAAGGATCAGCAAAATATATTTTGGCAAGTGCAAAATAATTAGAGCTTTAATTCTAACAATTTTATCTATATTATCTTTTGAAAAGATAGCATTCTAATTAATAATGAAAAAACATGATGAGAAATGATAATTTAAAGTTTAAATGAATTGTTTTGTTAGTTTAATATTCACATTATCATAACCAAATATATCTGAATCAAGAATGCATAAGATCGGCGGTAGAATGTAGGAACATACGTGGTAAAGTCATACTATAATGATAGCATTCCTATTCCAAGTATTTTTATTCGGCATATTGAAAACACGTCCATCATTGCAATAATTGTATATATCTTGGCCAATATCACCGTGCATATTTCAAGCTTTTAGACATGCCTCAGTATTGATGTTTAGAAATTACACCCCGAAGAAAAAAAAAAGAAAGAAAGAAAGAAAGAAAAGGAGAAAAAAGGAAGAAGGAAGGACATGTCTACGGTGAGATAAGATTGTATTTCACTCATATGAGATACCTTTAAATTAAATAACACATTTTTTACGATAAGTTGTTGTCAATTTCACAACAAGTCACTGTATGATGTTAAATAATAAATATGTCCAGGATAATATAAATAAATTTAGTTGAATTTATTTATTAATTAACAAATAAAATTAAAAAACTAAAAAAATCTAAAACTATCATTCTACAATATAATTTAAATAATTTTAAATTGTATACTAAATAATATTAAATAGGTATATTTAAAATAATTTAACTAAATTTAGTTAATAATTAAAAAAATTTAAAACAAGAACAATTTAAATTTATTATTTCAAATAATATAATTTTAGTAATTTTAAATTGCATACTTAATAATATTAATAATAAATATATATTTAACTTAATTAAATTTATTTTTCTTTAAAAAGTAAATATATACAAGAAAATAAAAAACCAAAAATATCTTCTTTCTTCTAAATAGGGGTGTCAAAATCAAACCTAACTCAGTGACTAGACAATGACCCACCTAAAAAAAATTAGGTTTGGATTTGGGATTTTTGAGTTAGGGTCAAATTGGGTTAGACTTGAAAATGACTCGAGAAAAAAAAAAAATGGGTTGTTTTCAAGTCAACCCATGTAACCCAAAAAAAATAAATGGATGACCTAATAATTCAATAAACCTGACCCAACCCCACCTAAGTCACCTAAAAAATTTAACTAATTAAAATAAAATATAAATAATATATATCTAAAAATCTAAATTTTGAAAATTCAATTACAATTTACAAATTTCCAAATTATAATAACATTAGTAACAAATAAGTATTAACACTTCTATTCTTCCAATTCAAAGATAGTTGACCAAATCACCAAACATAACTCTCCACATCTCCTGCTCCAAAAAAATAGAAACCCTAGCCTCTTCTGTTGTGTGCCCCCTTAATTATTATGCCAAATTTTAGATTTTATTGTAAATCACATTTCTACTCAATTATGATGTTGGAATTTATAAACATGACAAATAAAATAAATAGATTATGTTGGGTTGGGTTTATCATATTGTTGGGTGATCTGACTAAAAATCAAGTCAATCCAAACCTGACACGAAATTTTGTGGGTCAGGTTAGGATTAATCCTTTTAGATTTAACATTAAGTTGGGTTGGGGTTGAATTTAGTATTTTTATATTATACCCTGCCTCAACGCAACTCAAACCCACCCAATCTGCACAAATTGACATCCCTACTTTTAAACACCTATCCAACCATGCCACTTCCCATCACACTTCTGCACTCGGCTACCCCTCCCACCACCCCTACCCTACAGCACCCACCAGTTGGGGTGGGGTTATATTTATAAATATATATGTACCTATGTGTATATATATTGTATGTATACATATAATGTGTAATATACATATATATTCATATTTATATATGTAAATATATAAATATTTTTGAATATATTTGTAATAAAAGTCAATTTTATCATTTATTATTTAGTTTTTATTATTTTTAACCAAGGAATTTAACTAATATGAAAAGAAATTATCTAAATAATATTAAAATAAAAATATGGATTCATGTTAGCCAATACATTAATACAAAATATTATAATAATATAGCTGAAAATTTAAATAAATTTGAAGAATTTCAATTGAGAATAAATTCTGACACTTTTTCTAAAATAACTTGTTAACGTAATTTTTCAAATATATTAATATATGTGATATGTAATTGTTTGACATTTCTATCAAAAATTCAATCAATTTATCATTGATTTAAAAATAAAAATACATTGAGAGTTATTAAAATATAATATGTATTGAAATTAAAAGATAATATATAGAAATATAATAAATATAAATATGCCAATCCTATATTTTATGGGTTTAATAATGAAAAACCATTTAAAGGAAAATCTAATTTAATAGGCCCAAAATATAAATGGAGCCATTTAATTGGAGAGCTCAAAATAAATGTTTTTTTTTTATTATTGGTAGTAATTATTTTACTATAATGTACTCTCAACATACAAGTGAAATCCACTATCAATTACTTATACATGTTGTAGATTAATATACTTTATTATGTTGCCAACTAATCATCAAACAAAAAAAAAAAAAGTTATGATTTCACATTTTAAATCAACAGTTTGAATTAAATACATTCATACATCTTTCACACGAGGTATTTACAATTATAATTGCACCGTGACTACTCAAAAAAGGAAAGAAAAACTATTCACTAAGAATGATATGTTTTAATACATGCACGTGAATTGTACACTTCAACGCCTTGTAGCTTAAAGAAATAACTAATTTAATACATTTTTTTTTATTTATACGCATGCATGCCCGGTATTGTTAGGTTTAAATTCTTAACTTTATATTTTATGTGTGAAATTTATATCATTGGGTTAAAGGCCACTTGATAAAATGTTAATACATACATATGATTAGTTAACATAAGTAATTTCCAAATTTTTTTTGATAAGAAGTAATTCTAATTTGAGATAAATCGAATGATTTGATAGTAGATTTTTACACTTATGAACAAATTGATTGTGAGTCAAAATAGAAAAACCAATAATGATCTCATTTTTTAAAAAAAGTTCTAGTTCTAGAATCAAATTGAGATCGTCTTAAGTATATTAAATAAAAATATTTTATAATTTATAAGCTCCTTTAAAAAAAATGGACTTTCTTAATTTCATAACATAAATTAAAAAATTATCATAATTAACATCTAATATTTTAAATAAATTTAGGTAAATGCCCACCACGTCAAAATAATTTTTATTGGGTTTCTATAGCATCAAATTATGATATGTATATATATACACCTAATTGCTTCACTTAGAAAGAATATTTGAATTGATAGGGTTAATTTGTGAATAACCTGTGTGAATTGGAAAACAATGTGGAAGGTGTAGGTAATTGTAATTGGTCAGTCACTGGCCCATACTACTTTTACAAAAGTAGAAAAGGGAGAGAATTACATACGAGCCTTTCTCATTATGTCATAGACTTTTTATAGCTTTCTTTTCCTGAGCATCTTTTGGAGAATTATTGTCATCTAAATCTGCACCTTACGCTTGCCCCTACATCACCCTAGTTTCTATTACTGCTTGTACCCTACATACCAAAATATATATGAGAGGGGTTATTCATTCATTGTTATGGGGTTTGGTGTCGGTTTGGTTTCATTTTCAAAATCCCTTTTTTTTTTTTTCTATTTTTTATTTATTTAAAAAATAAAACATATTACTTTATACACATTTTTATTCGATATAATTTTTATTTTCATTTTCAAACTTTAACGACTTATATATCTTCTCTCTCTCTCTCCCACACTATTTCTATTTTTTTTCACCCACAACCTATTACACCCAATATAATCATTACTTTTCTAACAATTCATCCAAATACAAATTTATTTTTAATGCATTTTCACTAACTACTTTCTAACATTTTGAAATGATGGAAATGGAAATTGAAAATATAAATAAAACAAATAGGAGAGTTCGCTTTACTCAATTCACTTTTAATCATTAAAATATAAAAAATATTATATTTTCGTTATTTGAAATAATATTTCGTGAATTATGAGTGTGTGGAGAGAGTTTGTCAGTTTCTCAAAATATCTTATAGGATAAGACATATAAGATGTTAAAAAGTGCTTCACAAATTTAAAAAGAAAAAAGAAACTTATTAGATCATAAAACAAGATGTTTGGACCTAAGTTCATTTAAAAAAAACAAGGAGAGTGTAACTTCTTTTTAAAATAAACATCCTAATTTTTAATCATTTTAATTATAAAATTGTCATTACTAATATCTTATAAGTTTAAAAAAATTATTTTATTCAAACAGTTCAATAACTTATTTTAAAAATGAGATATAATATATTATAAACTTCAAAAATATTTTATAAAATATAAAAATTTATAAAATCTTTTAAATAAATTTTACCAAATATCTTGAAAGTGTAGAATTTCACCCCACAAAAATAAGAAGTCAAATGAAAAAAAGTTTTTAGTGTTACTAAGAGAAAGGAATTGGACTGATTTTTAAATGTATAATTAAGGGCATAATTAATTAGGTTTTTGTTGATTGGCGAATGATACCTAATGTTGTACGAGAACAAAAGCATGTTTAGATCTAAGCTGTTATATGATCTTTTTGACAGGACAATATTTATTTGGCATATATGTATTTTGCACTCATCATTTGAAATCTTTTTGCTAAAATTAGTAAACCTTCTGGTTATAGCAATAAATTAGTATTTAAATTTGAATTTGAATTTTGAAGAGCCATTAAGTCCTTAATTATATATATATATATATATATATACAGACACACACACACGCACTACATTCTGTTTCAACTTTCAACTTTCAACAAATAATTATTGTTGTCTATAGTGTGAGCTCTTGAAATAGCAATTTGGCAGTGAATTTGGTGTGAGGTTTAGGCCAATCAGAAGCCTAAAAATTTGACCGGATTTAATTATTCTGTTTTAGTGCTTCATTAGCGGAAGTAGCCACTATGACAAGTACCATAGTCCACTTGGGTATAATTACTTTATGAAGGTTGAAGAAGGAATTACACATAGTTCAAATCAGCAAATTTGTTTGCACTTTTTTAGGAGAATTTTGAATCTCAAATTTGGTTAAAGTCCATGAAGTTGATTCTTTTGAATTTGAAATCTTTTTACCACAATCATAGCAACCCATTCACAAATAAAATATAATATTTGGTAAAATTTTTGGTTAATTTCAAATGAAAACTTGGTGTAAGGATCTATCCAATAAATACGAGGTAGTTTCTTAAAAATTAAATACAACATCTATTTTTTTTTATTTTTTATTTTTTATTTTTTATTTACACATGTGTATACCTCAAGAATTTGTTGGGGTTCAAACCCCGAACTCAATACCCAATTGATCAATAGCCACTCGACAATATAATATCCAAATTTGTTAATTGAGCTTTCATATCTTAAAATTCATAAATTTTATTATCTCATCGATTATAAAAAATGAAAGAAAATTTAAGACACAAGAGTTGTTGAATCAGAATTAAAATTTTCTAACATTATTTGATTACAAACTATTAAAATTCGTAAGTCGACTCGAACCTTATTTGACCAATATTTTGTATGTACAATGTAAATTAAACCCACTCAGCAATTACAAGTATGTATGTATGTATGTATGCATCAATAATTGACTTTCCAATGACAACACAACTTACAAGGTTTGGGAAATTAAGGTGTAAGAAAGATAAAATTGTGTTGAAAAGCAGGCGCGCATTGTGTTCCCAGTTAATTAAGGTTAAGATGGTGTTATGTTTTTGAGGAGGGAAAAAGCTGCCAAAAAGCCCTCCATACTCCATAGAAAAAAGTGGTAGTAAACAAGTCCAACATCAATATCATATAGCTAATTCCTAATAATGACAATGACAAGTTTTGAAAGATCATTCAGTCTAAATCTGTCAAACCCCTTCACTTCAGTTTCCATAACCTTCTTTTAACTATAGTTTCATTATATATGTTACTCTAGTTTATATAATTTTCTCTAATATATATACATATATATAAATATTTTTAACTCCCTCAATCCCAAAATTGTTACTCCTTAATTTATCATAAAGCTGAGTCAAACTATTTAATATTTTGATCAAACTAGTATATTCATTTTTAATAATTTTGACATTGCTAAACTTCAAATTTTGATATTTATTTTGTTATGTTATGCAATGTTATTCTGATTTTTTAAAAAATTTTAATTAAAGTATTTGTTATTGTACAGAAAAATAATTAGATTGACCATTCAATACGCTGCGATGGAACTACTAATCTTAAGGTCAAAGGGGCTTTTTTTTTTTTAAAAAAAAAAAGAAACGAAATATCAGTTTGGTTTTCATTAAAAAAAGTATTTGCAAATTTTGGTTATTTTTTGAAATTTTTAAAGGCAAAACATATTTTTATTTTCATACTGGAGCTTCTTAATCATTTCATCTTTTAAATTCATTTCCTCATAAAAATGTTTTCTACAATAAATCCAAACTCAATTTATGTAATTTTAAGATGTTTAACCAAGAATCTACATATATGTTTTGTATTATATAGAGGTGGGTGGGTTGGATGAGTTCGAATTGGATCAAAATAGAGGTATTACATAAATTTGTTCAACTTATTTAATTTTCAACTCAATAAATCTAAATCCAAAATCAATCTTAGTTAAATCAATTCAACTTTGTCGATCTTATTTGAATTGAATTGAATTGACCCACAAATGCGAAACCCATACGATCCTGCTGATCCATTTGTGAAATTAGCATTTATAAATGAAAGACCTTTATGAAATGCAAATGATATTCATGTTTATTTGAATTTCCAAATATGTATTTTTCTTTTTCAAAATCATTTAAAAAAATATATGTAATTACGATTCAAATCATCAATATTATTGGCCTTTACTACTGAACTTAATTTTAAAGAAGATTATATAGTCAACAAATAATTTGTAAATTATTTTTAAGTATTATGTTAAATATACACACTAACTTAATTGCAAGAAACAGTCATGTAGATAATATTATTTATATATATATATATATGTATTTGCAACAGAATATAATAAAATCCCATCATTCAATCGCCAAGTCAATGGTAATTTTATTCAAATTGGTGTATAATTAGACAAAGTATGAAGCAAATAGACAACCATTGAGGGCAATCCAAAATTTGTTCTTTTTTAATGTTACGTGGGTTAGGTTGATGAATTATTCGAAAAGTAATTTTAGGATGGATGGATGGATCAATCCAAACCTGTTCAATTTTTTTCGATTGTGTTTCTTGTAAACTTGATTTCAACCCAATTCAATAAAACTCAATTCAAATTTATTAATTTTAAAATTTTATATTAATTTCATATTGAGTTGCCATGTCAAGTTAAAAATTATCACTGGTGTTATATATTACTATACCGGGCACGAAGCAACTCGTGAAAATCAAATTTTGTAGGAAATTTTTTTTTCCTAGTAAGTGAAAGAACAGTAGGTAAGAGAAATATTGGGAAGGCATGGTAGGGGTAATAATATATGTCACTAAACTTTGCTAATTATGCATCTGTATGGTACTATCATTTTAGTTAATCATGTGAAACCAAGGCATAGATAGAATTATTTTTCCCACAATTATGAGTTCTCGTGCGTTGATCAATGTTATCTAAAGCCCAACAGACAATGACTCATGACTCATGAGTTTGGTAAAAAGACCAAACTGCCCTCCTGCCTGTCAGTTGTCAGAATCAATGAATGCCACCAACTCTTGAACCTTTGTTTTTGAAAACTTGTGGGTGGTTTGATTGCCAATAGATTTGGTGTGGCTTTCTTGCAGAGGCATTTTTTATATTCTTAGTTTGGTCAACAGATGGTGCCCCAGGTGAGAAGAGAACAATTCTTG
This sequence comes from Jacaranda copaia, assembly GCA_014898725.1. NCBI lineage: Eukaryota > Viridiplantae > Streptophyta > Magnoliopsida > Lamiales > Bignoniaceae > Jacaranda > Jacaranda copaia. Next base: position 800,189 of record JACGDI010000425.1, on the reverse strand, counting down.
AATTCCTAGGTTGCCCCTATTTGTTTACGACAACACATGTAGAATCAGGCACGTATGGAAACCTGATGGAGCTTACGTATTGGAAAAAAAATAGGAAAGCCATAAACGTATATCAAACAAGATTCATAAATGAGAGAGAGAGAGAGAGAGAGAGAGAGAGAGAGAGAGAGAGAGAGAGAGAGAGAGAGAGTAATAATAACATTTATTTAAAAAAAATAAAAGGAATTGTTTGGTTGGAAAAAGGTAGAATAAAACAAACTACAAAAGGACTCTTATGCCCCACAAAAAGACCCCAACAACAAAGGCGAAAGAGAAAAGACCAAGGGAAGGAAAAAAAAAAAGGGGCATCAAACAAAAATACCACCCTCAAATTGCGTGGGTATCCCCTGCCGTATGACCTTTTCTCCTAAGCAGTACGAATTACTTCCATTACTTCTAACTACATTAATTAGTTGTTGTATTTAAATAATATTTGTGCTGTAATTGTTTCATACCTGCGTTTTGCATTTCTAAAGTGTATGTCCTACACCAGCTACCCTCTTAAACATTCGAGATCTCTAATTGCCCCCGTTTATCAATTGAATTTTTTTTCGAGTACAAAAACTATCCTCAACTTGCTATACTGTTTACACTTGTAAATTATGACATTCTTATCAATTATATTTTGAATTATTCTGTCCCAAAATTACACCGTATAATCTAATCTCAAGAAGTGACTACTAATCCCAAAAATCATATTGAATTAAAGTCCTAAACCCAAACCAAATAAATTTCATAACAAGTTGGCAATTTTATAAAATTTCGAAAATTACAAATTAAAATAAACCAACACTGTATCTCTAACTTAAGTTAATTCATTTTTAGAAATTAGATCCCAAACATGGTGATAACACCAATAACTGTTGCACCAAGTCTCATTTCGAAAACCTTCGATTCTAATCCTCATTAAGAGTAGGTTCCACAGCCTTATCGTGATTAGGTTCTTCATCTATCAAAAGCAAATTTAAAAGGTAGGTAGTATAAGCAAAGAACTCAATAAATAGTCAAGCGTGTGCAACTTAAGTTCATAAATACAGCATAATTTAAAGTGTATCATCAAATTTATAAAAGTTCAAGAAATATAATAGTTAACCAGTTGAATGATAGACAGTTAAAACATAAGAAGCTATATACTGATATAACTAAAATTAAACTTAAGGACGCTTTAACAACTTGAGTAAACAAATAGACCCTAAAATTAATTAACTAAACAAATGGGTTAGAGAGCCCATAGAACAATCTAAGCTCACAAAGAGGGTAGAAAAACCTTAATAGGCCTAAGCCTAACAAGACTAAAATCTATAAATATCAAGTCTCGAAGAGAAATAGGAATCAATAAATTATTTGCAAAATTTCTCAGAGTAGAAGAACTTTCGATAAGAGCAGATCTCTCTACGCATGTTTATGAGAAGATGAACCAACACCCTACTATTTTTTAGAAAAGACCTTGCTCCATTTTCTAGCTATATTATTTCGGCACTGTCTATGGAAAATTCAAAGGAAGAAAAAGGAACACAGAGGATGTAGGGGGGATTTGGAGTTCATTGAGTTCACCACGTCTATAGTAAGTGGCTTTGACATTAGAGGATATAGAGAGTCATCAACTTTGAGTACTGCCATAGTCAAAGCTAGTGCTAATCATTGATGCACTACTACCTGTGCTTGTAGAGACACACACGCAACTAATGCCTTATTATGGAGATCCTAGTTTACCTATACCATCTCTAAACATGACATCGCTCTTCATTCTTTACCTTAGTAGTGATATATACACTTTTCATTCAGAGCGGAATCTACCTTGTGCACTAACATACATTGGAGTTCATATTTTCTATTCAACACTGCACCCACCTGGAGTAATAAGAAGCCAATACCACATTTTAGAGGCTATTCTCCCTTGAAACAACTATTTCTGTCTAGCCATTTTAGGAGGGGCACTCTCTTGAGTAAAGATAACCCACTACTTGAGGTATGGTGGCACTAAGGCTCAGGAGCACTTAGATAATTTTTTTGCAAAGATAAAGCTCTTTAACTTGAGTAAAGGCATAAGCTACAAGTTGTTCTACGCCATACTCATTAAGCATGTTGTGATGTGGTTCAGCCAGACTCCAGTTGGATCCATCACTGGATGGGAGGTGTTGGCATAGTATTTTCTTCAAAACCTCTCTATCAATCGTAGATACCCCAAGAATTTCTTCATCAATCATAGATACCCCAAAATAGTGGTGTACTTGTTCATTACCAAGTAGAAGGGTGGAAAGTCCTTGAGGACTTACCTCAACCATTTTTTCCAAGTAACGTATGAGATCTCCCATATTAGCCAAGAGCTCCTACCTAGCATCATCCAATAGAACCCAAAGTACTTGAAGTTTTGGGAATCAATCAATGGAAAGCCTTCTGCTGCCTTAGAAGAGCTATTGATATGCATTGAGAAGTATATCTATGTAAAGGAAGCTATAGTTTCTCAAGAAGCCTCAAAGCGGAAAATACATTACGAATTGGTAAACACCATAAGAAATGTAGTCCTCTTTGTGTAGTCGTCGTATAGATATCCCATATTGTGTCCACGACTAAGATGTTGACAATAGCATTGTAGCGTGACCTTACCTAGCAACCACCTAAAAAGCCTCTATAGATCCTAAGAAGTCAAAGCTAGACAAATGGTATTACTATCACCACATTAGTGAGCATAGCACATATGAGTGTCTCAATTTGAAGGACAAAATTGAGAGAATAATTTAAAAAAGGAAACTCAAGAAATGCATGACTCAAAAGATGTCTAACCTAAAAAGAGTCTTACTAGCTAAGAAGAGTGAAAGAGATGGGCAGAGATTAGCAACTCAAGAAGCATCGATGCTGCCAAAACCTTTGCAATCTTCCTACAGCAAGAGTCATCTCAATAATATTTAAAAGACTAGTAGGACAAGACAAAGGCGCACTTTTGGAAATTGACTTTGTAGACAAGTATACACCCTCAGATGCTCTTGGTGATGGCCGAAATACGTCGTTGATGACACCTCTCTATGATAAGTATTTACTTTAGTTTATTTTCTACTTTAATTTTTGTCATTAGCTTTCTTTCTTTCAAATGTGAATAAATCCTACCTATGTGAGAATGAGACTAGTTTCTTGTGGATTTTTTTTTTTTATCAATGCAAACTTATTCATATTCTTCATAGTACTACTATCACTTCTGTAACCTTAAACTTTGTAGTAGTAGCGCGTCCTTCTATGGAGTGTCTTTGTAAGCTCTTAGGTGTAATCCCACTAGTGGCTTCCGTTGGGTATACATAGCAACCAATTTTAAAGATCCCACTACAAGCTCCCTTGAGAGCTAGGCTCCCTTCGAGAGTACGTGACAACTTTTTTAAAAGAGCTCACTATAAACTTCCTTAGGAGCAAGGCTCCTTTCAAAAGTATGTGGAAACTTCCCTGAAGAAGTCCAATATAAGCTCGATGAGGATAGAGGCTTCTTTCAGGAATAAGTGGTAACCTCTCAAAAAAAGTCAATTATCAGTTCTCGTCTAGAGTATTTGGCATTCTCTATAAAAGCCTATTATCAGCTCCTTTCAAGAGTTGTGGCATCTCTAAAAAAGTCTACTATAGACTTCTTTCTAGAGTACATGCCGTTCTATAAAAAAGTTCATTGTCAACTCTTTTCAAAAGTATGTGGCATCATTTAAAAAATTCCACTATCAACTCCCTTTGAGAGTATGTTGCAACCATTTTGGAAACACTTGCTAAAGAACATCTTAGAAGATACCAGTGTCATCAAGTGAAGGAAGCCCATCTTAAATCTTCAGAAATAGAAAGGTGGAAAATCTCAACACTTAACAAATATTCAAAAAACATTTCTAGGTTCTAGCAGCTTTGTATGTTTTTACGCATTATGAAGCCTCCCAAAAGACCCATAATTATCCTTGTTCTTATCTTGACACTTAAGCTCTAGTTAATTTGAGCATAAGATTGACTTTCCTCTTTCAGATGGCTCCAATTTACACAAGGCAAACTAACAAAAATACTAATGGGGACTCCACGCCACCTTACGATAGTTTCATCACATGCTATACTCACAATCACTTTAACTTCGTGAATGCATTAAAGTTCCCTGGGGTACTTTGTCACCTTAAATTCTATAAATCCTTGAATGACCATTAAAGGCATCACATTATTAGCAAGCTTGACAAAAAGAACATAAAAAACCACAAATTAAGAAATGGGAAATGACATCCCATGAAGAGGCCCCATGTAGATGCCTAAGCTTGGCACCTCGCGAGTGCTTGGGATGGGCATCCAAGAAACACCCAAGATGGGGTGCCTTAGCCTTGTGCCCTTAGGGCACCCTAGACAAGCACCTAAAGGGCATCCTAAGCTTAGTATGGCATAAGTACCCAACTTCAACACCTATGTGAGTGCGCAAGTCCAGTGCCTCTGCCCAAACATTCGAGAAGCAATTTCTATGCACTATTTAATATTAGAATCCCTTTGCCTCCTATTGCCCAATTCTTAAAATGCAAGTATAAAGGTCAAAGGCCATTCAATTGGCTAAGTACTTGTATGAACTATAAAGAAACAGAAATAAAGAAACTTTACTATTTTACTGAAATCAAATAAGAGAAATAAAAAGACGTCCGGCTAACACTTGACAGTAAAAAATAAATGACAATGCACTTCTCAAATTGACTAGAAGATGCTAAATAGTGTTAAAATCATAAACAAAAATTTCACTTGCTACCATAGATGTAACATCTTACTTGCACCCATTGGTTATTTTGTCGTTGCCTCTATATCTACTGTCTTAAAAAACTTGTTAGAGCCATGATACTCCTTAGTCGTATCCTTATGAGCTACATTCAAAAGTATCCTCTTGGTATAGGAATATAAGAATTTCTCCTCACTGTTCACCTCTTTAGAAAATCTCACATTTGAGTGCTTATGCTACTTCAACAACTTAGTTGACTCTTCCTCTTTCTAACTTTACGCTGAACCAGTTGGGTTATCTTTTCTTTATGATGTTTCACCTTTTCCATAGTTCCTTCCATTTGGTGAGACCTCTGTCCTACTAAGTTTTGCCCCTAACTTCACTGGAAACTTTAATCTCACAAAAGAAATAACTTGACTTTCCTCAAAACTCTAATTCTTACAATAAAGATACAATATTCTTCAATATGAAAAATATAAAAGCACTTTGGTTTTGGCTAATGTTTAGCCATTCAAAAGCAAACTAGAGGGCTTATAAAAACCTCAGTTACTAAGAGCCCTTTTGAAGATACTTACTAAAAAATACTCTTATAGAGCCATGCAAAATGGAAGAATCTTTAGATACAAAGGGTCATCTTTGCAATAAAACCTCTATAGATCATACAAAACAACATTATAAGGTCACATGTCTTGAAGTATCCTTGAAAAGACCCATCCATGAAGCACTTTAAAAGGCTCCCAAAAATAAATTAACCTTACATGCGAACCTAAGAGATGTTTGAAAATAAATTAATCTAAGTTATCCATTGAGTGAAAAACTTTGTCAAAGTCTTGGAAAATCTTTGCAATACCAACCTCCATTAAAAACTTTAAGTCATGATAATGGTGCCACCTAACTGTCTGGATAAATCCTCAAGCAGCTAAATGCAATGCTAGGCACTTGAGTGTGATTCTAGCTAACCAAGCATAACATTAGGCTCCCGAATGCAGTGCTAGATACCTAAATCTATCACCTAGCACCCGGCCAAGCAAGCACTGCCTCTTTGCACATATGAACACCATCTTCATATACCTCGCAAGCGTCATTCTTGCAATGAACTTATGAACTCCAACACAAACTTAGTTAGGGACTTTAACTTAAATCGCATCCCTTTTCCTAATGTCCTACTCTTAAGACATGATCGTTTTTCAAATTGATGTGCCCTAAGAAGTTTTTATCTACCCAAGTGAGTTAGATATAAGCCCGCAAAGACTAGGATAAAGTAAAAATAAAGAAAAAGAGAAAAACATTGCCATGAGAGCTTGTCACTTAAATTGTTAGTGAGATATGTTCTTTACAATCATCCCTTTGGGAAATTTGTCTAAGTTCTAGGATGAATACAAGAAAACTAGTATGATGACACCTAAAGAACAACAAGATAAGAACACATATCAAAACTAAACATAGGCAAAGTTGAGTAAAAGCTCTTTAAGTTAATAAATGAAATGACCTTGAAAGATCTCTCAAGTGTGAAATGCCTATGCCAACATTCCTAAGCTATTCATGGAGATGGACTTTTGGCAAATGTCCTTAACATCCTTTGAGACACTAGTCTTAGCACTTGGAAACTTTTCTAAATCTTTTTTTTTTTTTAGCACAAGAACATTACTAACCATCTTAGAAAATTTTTGAAGTAGAGAAATTTTGCAGCAAAATCTAAGTTCTATGTGGATATTGAGACCAATGTGGACACCATGTTCTAGTGCCCACTTAATTCCTAGGGGGCGCCAATAGCAGGCACCTGATGTTGGTACTCTCTTTCCATCTCTCTTTGTCAAAGTTAGATTTAAACCTCAATTGTAAGTTGAATCGATTACAAATTCTCAACATTTCAATCCTTATGTTTTCACTTGAACATTCGTTTAAGTTTTAGGACAAGTACCATGAAAAATTTTCCTAAGTCCTCATATGAAGGTAACACAAATTTTTTCTATATTTACCTATGATGCCATGCTGTCTATTAGTGTAAGAATGACTAAGTTCCACACTAAGAACACTTTAGCAAAACATTTGCATGTTTCCTTGTGCAAACATGAGCACATTCCTTTGAGGGAGCTCACCTTGAAAACCACATTATCATGTGCCCATCTAGTGCAACATGACAATATTAGCATCATAATAGCACCCAAAAATTTTCAGGCCCTTAGGTGACTATAGAGTAAAGCTTCTAGGGCTCCTAAACATTTGACACATCAAATTCACCTAAGTCCTTAAATGAAGGCTATATTAAACTTTGCCAAGTCTCTAAAGACATGCCATTAACTCCATCTATAGTAATTAATTCAATAGTATCATTTTTATAAATTAACATAAGATAGCAATCAAAATAAAATGTATGTAATATTTTCAGTGTAAAATTAGAGATTTCCCACCTACAGTAGGAGGCTTGTTAATAAAACTAAATTGCACTTAAGGGCATTTTAGTGAATTGCCTAAAAACAACAATGGACTTTAAAATTAATTAACTAAGTGAATGGGTTAGAGAGCCTAAAGGACAAGCTAATCTCTTAAAAAGGGTAGAAAAATCCTAATGAATTTAAGTCCATCAAGACTTAAATCTATAAGTACCAAGTCCTAGAGAAAAATGGAGAACAAGAAATCATTTGCAAATTTTTCGAAGTGAAAGAACTCTCGAGAAAGAAGATCTCTCTGTGCGCAATCCTGAGAAGATGAGCTGACACCTTAATATTTTTAGGAAGGGACCTCGCTCCTACTTCGAGTATCATCACATAGTTACATTGTTTCAATATCTAAATGTCAATAACCAGTTTAGTAGTTATCCATGATAATTCTTATCACTTCAGGTAAGTAGTGCTACTTTATAAAGAGTGCCCAAGTTTTGGTTTGTGAAAAATCCAAACTCACTTGACCCATAATTGGCTTTTGCTATACATTGAGAGGATTGATCCATGGGGATTTGAGGTTTGACTGATAAGGCTACTATCACCACATGGATCATCTTGCATGCTCAAAAAAATTAAATCAAATTAGCAATGGCAGTGACAATATCATGCATAAGCATTGATCATATTTAACACTCAGTTCAAAAACATAATTTCAAATATAACAAAGGCTTAGAAAGAGACATGTTTCCTTGCAATGTTGTTAATAAAAAAATAATAATGAAATTCTTTGTATGCAACTGGATATATCTTTTCTAAAGATAGTGCAAAATGTAGAAAGAATAACTTTTAATTCATGCTATTGTATTTATCTTTTTAGTTTTTCTTTCAAAAAAAGATAATATATAGTTATATATTTAAGATCTTAGAGCATTGGGTTACTTTTCAATCGCATAGGTCATGAATTATTTGTTGAAATAAATAGTTGTTAACTTAATTAATATTTCAATCCACAATGAATAATAACTACCTGAAATGATCTACATGATACTATTTTAATAAAGAAAAATGGCATGCATTATCATCAATTCATAATTGTGAAAATAATGTACTATTTATTTTATTTTTTTAATCCTTGTATATATGTTTACAGAACTAATCAAGAAGTTCTCCTGTTAAACATAATTTGGTAATTTGCTTCTAACTTTCTTTCTAAAATTTTGATTAACTTGATTCATGCATCATAAGAAAGCTAAGAAAGAGGACTAGAATATTTTTATTCATGTCACAATCCAAATTGGCCAATATTCAAGACAATAATAGGGTTAGAGAGGTAGTAATTGTAAAAAAATGGACAAACTCAATTTTTGAAATTTTTATTGATGTGGTACATCGTTGTATTTTGGTCATAACCTTTTATACATATTGCAAATGAAGATGATTCAAGATCATATAGAAATCAAAGAGATAGATCTATAATTCATCAATTGGGTACTTTTTTAAATTCACTCAGGAAGTAGGAGAAAAATCTATTACAAAGTCCTATTCATGTGAAAATAGATAGATTCATTTTTCAGAAAAAATTTTGATGTGGCAAATCATCGTACTTTGGCCATGATTTTTTCACATACATCAGATGATGAAGGTTCAAGATTCTATAAAAAATTTACATATAAATCTATAATTGGTTAAAGGCCAAGATGGAAGATTTCATGAGACTCTACTTATCAAAGGGATTGATTATTTGGGGCATCCCGTCATTGTCATACATCCTTTGCTTTCATTCCATTGATATAGCTTGTTGTATGAAACAACAATAACAATAGAGCTTTCCGAATATTTGTAATATGTAGACAACATCTTACTTCAAACATAGGAGCATCTAAGACTAAATTTTAGGAATTGTTGGGCACTTTTCCAAATTCACTTGGAAAGTAGAAAAGGTGCATTACAAGGTCATATTCATGTAGTAAAGAAAAGAGAAATGAAAAGAAAAAAAAGTTTTTAGAAAAATTTCACTTATCTCAGTTCAATGAATTACTTGTTTTTTTGTTGAAACTCTCAACATAGCGTTCTCCTAATGAGCTAGCTGGTACCTATCGATATCTGTATGTGATCTATTACGTTAAAGGAGTAGACCTCTAAATATCTTAGGAATTGCTAGTTTAGTCAAACTCTACTACTAATTACTTTTTTTTAATCTTAAAAATTTCAATGACTGTAAACTTCTAATTTGTTTAATATTTTTAAAAGTTACATATACATACAAAAAATTAAAATTAAAATGAGATTACACATGTACATAAAATTCAAAATCAAGTTTAAGAAAACAAATTCAAAACTAGACTTGGAACTACAATAAATTTAGAAGGGTAGGAAACTTAAAAAAAACATTAAATTTTAATCATGAATAAAAGTTAAGCACTACAAAAAATATAATATTAGTCACAAAACAATAAGTTGGCAATGTAAAAACTATTAATAATAACATATATATTAAATAACAGTAACTTTTATTTTGTCGCTAGTAATATATTTTTTATTTTGTCACAATATGACTAAATTGTGTCAAGAACTAATGTGTTGAGTTGTAACATTGACAATTAGTAATACACCAATAATGACAACCTTGTGAAAATATTTTCATTGTTACTGTATTATCACTATAGTGTATTTGTTAATTGTCAATGGTTAACTTGTCCCCATCATATTGGTAAAAATCATTATGGCTATAAAATAAAAGTTTTTGTCACTTTTAATATATATAATTAGTAACAAGTGTTAGGGTATCCTCCTCAATGATTTTGATCATGACTAATTTGCAAACATTTCTTAAAATATCAAATCTACTCAATCTTTATGATATGTAGATTTGCTTCATAAAAAGAAAGGTACAAATCATATAATTCTTGCCAAAGAAGATAATCAGTATGGAGATTCACATACGATGGGAAAGTATCTATTGCACAAATCATGACTAATATTCTCACCTAAGGAAAAAGATCTCCATATGACAATACACCGTTACATAAATTAAGGGAAACGATTCCTTAATTCAACCTAAACGGTAAAGGAAAGGATCCAATTGATTTGGGGTCCTCTATCAGTATTTAAAGAGTACACAACATGAATAATTGGGTGCTTTCAAAACTGAGTGAAAGAAAAGTACCACCTTGATACAGTCACCCTCTCCAAACTAAGTAAATTGTTGTTGATGTTAGGGTTTTCTGGTTGTCTAGTGAAGAAGGTTTTTGGAAAATATTAATGAAGCAAAGAGCTAAATCTTAGCTCAAAGGTAAGCTTGGAGGTTGAACTTACAACCACAAAGCCTCTTTGGGCTTGTCGAGGTAGCTCTCATTTAATACTCTTTAATGCTTAAGTTAGTAACTAGAGAGAGAATGATAGCTAACTTAACTGGGGTAGAATATAGAATCAGGGGCATACCTCTTGAGATGGATTTCCAAGACCTTCTATACGACTTTTCTTTGAGAATTTACCTTTGTATCATTCTACTGGACGATTCCTTTCTCACATGTGGTGAGGTACTAAAGGCCATTCCTCCGATACCTATTTGTGGGGCCCTCACCATCCCTATTATAGGGACTTATTCTTGTGGCTAGATAGTTTTTAGCACTAGCCTAAATATGTGGCCATCCTTTTTTGTCATAAAGTAATTAACAATTTTTCTAATGATGAGAGGGCATTAAATGCTACCACCCAAGTGGAAGTTGAGGTTTTGAGGCCACTAGTAGTTAAAGCAAGACTGATTCATTTTTGTCATGGATAGGTCAACATGGATAGGAAAGATATTGGCAAATTCCCCTATACAATTAGTCCCTTAGCTTCTAAGTTTTGCCAAGTCCTAAACTATCGTCAACTTGCTAAACCTGGGAGGTGATAACTTAATGATCCTTTTACTTACTAACCTAAATTGCAACACATAATAATGCTTACACGCAAAATATTACCTGGCGCATTAAATTTACGCTCCTTAGACTAGGTGAGTAGACACATAGCACATCCTTAAGAGATGTTCAATGATGTTGGCTTATTAAAGAATTTTGCACTTTTTAAGAATGCCTCGAGGGGATGCCAAATGTCTCATCTAAGTCCTATAAATGGGCATAGGGAATCTTTTTCTTTCTTTCTATATTACCAAAACTCTTATTGGCTTTTGCTTCTGTGTTGCCTCTATTTTTGGGTACACTCAACTTTGCAAATACTTTTCACTAAACTTTTTTTATCAACCAGTAAGGATTTTTGAATTTCCCGAGCCTGACTTCTTAGGCCTTTTTATTTTTATTTTGTAGGCTCGATATTATGTCTAGCCATGATTGGTAACTTTCTTATGTGCTTGCTCGTACAAGGGGCTAAACTCCTTCAGTTCCTATGATTAATTCCTTGGCAATGCTACCACCTAATGTCTCTCTAGTGACTTAGGGCCCTAGGTCTTCTAGAACCATACCACCACAACTACCTTTATGGTCTGAAGGTAAGAGACTACTAGAGAAGGGCATTTCTTCTATAGTACCCAAGTAGTAACACATCGAGGTTCTTGCAGATAGTCTTAAGATAGATTTGAGCGAAGCTCTACTAAAATCTATAGATCTTTACCCTTTTGCTAACTTGAATGAAAGAATAGCCCAAATGAACTTTTTAGACAGAGTGGACCCTCTCCCTTTTCTATAGCCCTACTTTTTTAGTTAATAATAAAGAAAGCATGCTCAATGGGGATCCCTTCTATGGGGTCAACTAGGAGTTGTTTAATGCATAACTATTACATCGAGACATTGATGAGATGATGAACATCCTGAGAGCTAAGTCTATCCAGATATTCAATTTCTACTCTAACATAGTAAGCTTTTACATCCCTTCAGTCATTGTTTGAATTCTTTCATCTACTTAGGAGATTGTTCTTTCATACAGTGTACCTAGTTGGCTTATGCTATGCATCGCCGCTTTGTGGTGGTGATGTAGGATGAAAGAGATTGGATTTACATTAGTAGAAAATTTAGGAACCCTGATGCTAGCACCGATGCGCTCCATTAGAGTGCTGTTGACGCTATCTTGCTTCAATCTTTAATAAAGAAGCTAACTATTGAGCTGCCTAACCTTTGATACTTATATCTAACTCATAATGGAGAACTCTCTACTTACTATAAAGGTTGGTAAGCTCCAATAAGAGGTAATCAAGTTAAAGCATGAGGTGTAGTCAATCGAGGCTTAAGGTTATCTCTAAGGTATTGGTCAAGCTTTTGATGATGCTTATCCATTCTATGAGAGCAAACTCCTAGAGTAGAGGAAGATTGCCATCATTGATTTTATTTATTCTCTTACTTTCAAATAGGCTTAGTTGCTTTTGGGAGAAAATGATGCTCAATGGGGTTACATTAAGGTGCTGAACAAGGTGATGTTGTTGGGGATCCATTTCAACAAAAGAAGGCTTTATACTACCTTGGATGAGAATTCACAGCCTTACCCACAGTAGAGATCTATGCTTTTGAGTTGACTGAGTATGACTTTATTTTTCCATTATTAAAAGCTCAGAGTATAGTGGGAGGTTAGGAGGACTGGAAAGCCCAACCAATCTGAAGGTCAAGATCTTGGGTATGGAGATCAATCGGGTTGGTTCCTCCAATATTACTTACTCTGAAGAGTCATAAAGGATCCCTTGATTAGAGGGTGTGTGCTACTCAAAGAAGGATTTCACCTTAGCGAAGCACTAGAGACTTGATTTTCCAAATCTTCAAGTGATTAAGCTTATGCAAGATTCTAGGTTTCGCTAATTTTCATCTTTGAAGGTTTAATGGATATTGCTTCATTGGGCTACTTTATCTATTGTTGTTGTATGGAATCTTAGTTTTTCTCTTTTTTTGGACGTACTAAGCGGCTACTTTGGAATTGTAATGAAAAATTATATTTTTGCTAAATGCTTGTGCTAGGCTATTTATAGTCTTTTCTCATTTCCATATACCCTTTCCTCGTCCATATACTCATAGCAAAATTGGTCTATAGGTTGTTCTATTTGTGTATGAATGATGCTACATAGTTATGTTATCTAACTTGAAGCATGCTAGTAATTTGAGTACCTGTATGGTAGTTTGCATATTGATTTATTTTGTTATTTTGAGATGCAGTTGGCTAGTGGTTGCTTGCTTGGTTGTTTACCTAAACATGTTCATAGTGTAGGCCTAAAGGCAGCTTATAGATTGGTATCAACTTAAGGATAGTTGTATCCTAGTAGTGTAATAATTTAGCATGGGAGGTAGCTAATGTGTTTTTTATAGAGACAACCTAAAAATAGTCATGTACAGTTTTGAGAAGCATGGTATGATTTACTACTTGAGTTTGATATTATACATAAAATTTCCTTACATTGATGGCATTCTATAACCTTGGTCATTTATTCCCTTTTAAGCCTTCTAGTCTATAGGAATTGTTTATAGCCACTTTAACAACTCGATAGTCCTTCCTAATTGGGTTCTAACTTGTTGACTTGCTTAGAAGCTTCAATTTTTTTTGACACTATATCACCCAGTTGAAAGTTTCTGAGGTAAATTATTTTATTGTATACATTAGCTATTGTTGTTTTGTAGTATTACATTTTGGTATAAACTTATTGCAACCTCTCTTCAAGGGTGTCAAGGTCGAATAGTCTTGCATCCCTATTGTCTTTTGGTTTATAAGTTAGAGCTTTGGTTGTCTCATGTATGATCTCTTCTGGGATTGTTACTTTTGACCTGTGGACCAAGCTATACAAGGTCTCCCCTGTAGGTGTTCTCAGAATAGTTCTATATGCCCATAAATCCCTTGGGAGGTCATCAACCTATTTACCTTGCCGTCTATCTAATCAAGTCTTTAGGTATTTGACAATTGTTATGTTGGTGACCTCAATCTATCCATTGGTTTGTGGTTTTGCAATGGAAGTAAAGTATTGTCGAATCCCTAATTAGTTACGACAATCCTTAATTTTCTTACTTCAGAATTGAAAATCATTATTTTTAAATTATCATTTATAGAAGGTCAAAATGATATATGATATTTTTCCAAATAAAGGTCTTTATGTTGACATTCATGATCTTCAGTATTGCTTCGACTTCAATCCATTTTCAAAAATATTCTACCACGATGATTATAAACCTCCTTTGCCTGGGTTCCATTGGTAAAGATAACATAATGTTGATACCCTACTAATTGAAAAGCCAATAGATTGGTATAGTGATTATAGCCACCATAAGGTGGTATGGTATGTTTGAATGGAATTGGCATGCTTCACATCTCTTGAGGAATAATACTACGCTGGTTGCTAGTATCATCCAAAAATAGCCTTGCCACATAATTTTATGTGGCAAGATTGCTCACATGAATTTTCTCTAGTATGGTCAAAGTTTGAGATGGTGCGAGGCACCTCAAAGGTGGTCCAATGAAAGACTTTTTGAAAAGAACACCTTTCTTTAATAAGAAATACTACAATGCTCAAAGTTAAAGTTGCTTGGCTGTCGTCTTATTTTTGGCATTGTCCCATTCTGAAGGTATTCTATAATTTCATCTTGCCAACTAGGTTTGAAGCGTACAAGTAGGAGAATGAACGTAATGGACTGAACTGAGTAGTTTTTTGAGATTTTGAGGTGATCTATTACTAAGAATGCTATCATTCGATCTCTAGTACCTTTACTGGCATTAGCGAAGTTGGATAACGTATTAGCCTTTTCATTCTCAAACTTAGGTATCAAGCTAAGGGTGAAATCTTTAAACTTGGATTGTAAATCTCAAACTCTAGCCAAATATTTAATCATTTTAGCCTCGCTAGCTTTGTATGAACTGATGAATTAGCTTGCAACTAGGTATGAGTTTGTTAATGTGGCGAGCGAGTTGACCCCATTGGCAATGGTCATTTTCATTCCTACGATTAACACTTTATACTCTGCCTCATTGTTTGTCACTAAAAAGTTTAACTTTTGGGAAAAATTTAATTGAACACCATCAATAGAACAGAGTGAAATTTTAGCCCTGCCGCTTGTGTTAGTGGAAAAGCCATCTACTAGTAAGGTCCAAGGTGTCAAGCAGTAACTCTCATTAGGGAGTCTAATTTGCTCAACCAGAAAATCCACAAGGACTTGTGCTTTGATAGCCATTCTATCTAGGCTAGTACCTTATGTTGAATTCGTTAAGTTTTATAGACCATTTGATGAGTCTACATGATATGTCTGGTTTGGTAAGGACTTACTTCAATGATTGATTGGTCAAGACTATGATGGAGTGTGCTTCAAAATATAGGTAGAGCTTGCTTGCCAAAGTAGCTAGGGCAAGTGCATATTTCTCAATTTCTAAATAGTTGAATTCAATGCTTTACAAAATATTGCTAACATAGTATACAGGTCAATGGCTAGTGCCATTTATTAAAACCAAAATAGAGCTAATAGCATTAATTGAAACTGCCAAATACAAAAATAATGTTTGCTAAACCCATATTTAGCTAATAGCAATGGGGGTAGAGAGGTATTCCTTGAGATCTGTTAAGGCTTTATCACACTTCTCAGCTAACTAAAAGTTTTTTGTGTTCCATAGTATTTTTAAGAATATATGCTTTTGTCGATGAGCCTAAAGATAAAATGGCTAAGGGAATAATCCTTCCAACTAAGCTTCACATTTTCTGGATGTTTTTAAGAGTGGCAATATCTAGTGTCATTTTTTTTTAGGTTGGCCTCTATTTTTCATTGGCTTACCATGTAACCCAAGAACTGTCCTCCATGTGCGCTGGAGGTGTATATAGAGGGATTCAACTTTGCATATAGAGGGATTCAACTTCATACAATTCCTTCTAAGAATAGCAAAAGTGTTTTGAAGGTCTGTCAAGTAGTTGTGCTCTTCGGCACTCTTAACTATCACATCTCAATGTACGCTTCTATAGAATAGCTTATTTTCATATTAGATATATGGTTGACCAACATTTGGTATGCGGCCCCTACATTATTTAGACTAAATGGCATTTTAAGAAAATAATAAACATTATTATGCATAATAAAAGAGGTTATGTCCCTATCTTCTTATGACATAAATATCTAATAATATCCCTAAAACACATTTGTCATGCTCAGTAATAGGGGAAGGGGTCAAGAAGTTGTTGGATGTAGGTTACATAGTTGAAATACAATTCACAGAATGGCTTTATAATGTGGTGTTAGTCTCCAGGAATGAAGGCAAATGGAAAATGTGCAATGACTTCACCAACTTTAACAAAACTTGCCATAAGAACCTATATCCATTGCTGCAAATAGACCTCTTAGTTGACTTAACGGCTACTTGTGTGCTCCTTTCATCGTAGAAGACCTTTTTCTTTTACTTAATTGATTTACATGTCGGGTCAATATTGAGCCTGTGAACTATGATGTTGGGGTCAATCCCCTGGAGGTCAAAGGTCATCCATGTGAAGACAACCTTGTTCTTATTTTAAAACTTTATTACTAATCCTCCATGGTAATTAGGAGTAGAGTGCTAATCTTCATGACTTTTTTATGTTTTTAGGCTCGATTTCTATGTACTTGTGGTCTTCTCCAGGTTGAAAATGGGTGTCTTCAAACCTTTTTTGTTGTGGACATCTGACACATATATGGTTAAGGTATGTTTTATTGTATTGCGGGTGCTCTCCTTGAGTAATGATCGACTGATTTAGCAAGGAAAGTGCATAACATTGCCAGGCCTCTTTCTTATCACATACGATTTGGCCTTTCCCAATTGGTATGGGGAACTTGATTTGTTAGTAGATGTGGAGATGATTATTTGGATGATATGATAGCAGAAATCCCAAAAATGACATTATACGGAAGCGTTATGTCAACAATCGTGTGTTATGTTATTCTCAATTTTCTGAGGGGCTCTTGAGTTATAGATATTGGGAACATAATTTGTTTGATTGGAAATAGGTTTATACCACTAAAATTAGTTAATGGAGTGATAATGTTGGAGAACTGAAGCTCTCCTAAAGCTATCTTTTGTAGAATGGCATTTGAAATACATTGATAGAGCTGGTTGTATCTACCAAAATTCTCCTTACTAAATGGTTTGCTATATTGGTAAGTATGATCATTGGGGATAGTGGTGTTACCTCAGTATTGGTTGCTATGTCCATAGGCTCGCTGCATGAGAAAAGTAGAATAATGAAGGTACCTACTATTGCTCGATAGTGTTCTGAAAAGTGACCCATTGACGGGTTAGCCTTTTCGTGAGTTGTTTCCTAATTTTTTTAGAATTGCCTCTGGTGTAGTCTCCTAAGACTATAGTGATGCTCTAGCCTATAAGGCTAGCTTTCCAGGTGGGAGGATTTGGATTTTTCATTATTATGCCTATTATGCTCTCTTCTAGCAAGCTATAGGTTTTGTTTGCTCAAATAGTGCCTAAATGATGTAGTGGTTTTCTAATTGTTTGGTGAAGAAGGCTCCTGAAAAAGATTGATGAAATCGAGAGGTTGAATCCCCAGTAGGTTTATCAAGACGACTTTTGGCTCCTTTTGATGCTTGAGAGAGAGAGAAAGAGAACAAACTTAGGTAGGGCAGAATGTAGAATGAAGTGCATACCGCACGAGATGGATTTCTGGTACCTTTTATACGGCTTTTCTTTGAAAATTTTCCTTTGTATCCTTCTATTAACTGATCCTCTTCTCATTTGTGGAGGGGCATTAAGGGCCATTCCTCTAAGACTTGTTCATGGGGCCCTCACCACCTTATTATAAAAGTTTATCCTCTATGGCTGGACAACGTTTAGCACTTGCCTAAAGATATGGTTGTCTTTTTTTTTTTTTTTTCAAAAAGTGATTGAGAGTTTTCCTAATGATGGTGAGGCATTAAACACTACTACCTAGGCGAAGGTCAAGGTTTGGAGAGCCACTAGAGGTGTGAGCAAGACTTGTTTATTTTTGTCATGGATAGATCGACATGGAATAGGATATAGACCAACGAACTCCTCCATATCAACTGTTAGTTAGCTTACCCTCTTTCATAGAGGACTGGTATACAAAATTGAGTCTTTATTTCATGCAATATGTACTAATTTTATTTTTAAGTAAAGTACATGTTGAAAATTCTAAGTTTAAAATTTAGGTAGTGGATGTAGGCTTTGAACCACTATAACTATTGTTGTCTCCCTATTTTTCATTTTTTTTTGTTATTTGAAATCTCTCTAGATATTCCACTAGATTGAATTATGTAAAAGTGTCAATGCGTTAGGTAAAGATTTCAATTCAGCCGCCTTTTGATCTTCTTTTACTCTTTCAACAACTTTTGTATAATCACTTACAATTTTGTAACTTTTTATTTTTATTTTTGTAGTTATTATAAACAAATTTGTTAAATTTTATAATATTCTAAATGAATGAATCATGTAGGCACTAATAGATTGTATGAAAATAAATATGCCATCTTTTCACTTTTTCTTTCTATAAGTAATATTTGCAACAAAATGTAAATATTACTCAAATAAAAGAAATTCTTAACATAATGGATAAAAAAAGATCAACTATAAATATCTTATCGATAACTTATTTCAAAGTTTGCTAAAGTTTTTGGTGTCAAGTCCAAATAATTTCAGTATTATTGCTAAAACTATTTGGGCCATGTGACATATTAACTAATAAATTATTAAATATAAGAATTTTAAGATTCATAAAGCATTGGGGGAATGAATTTTGTATCTACTTTTATTTCAAGGCTCACTAAAATAGGTAGATCTATTTTATTAAAACAAGGTAAATAATTGCATGCCCTTTGCATTCACACTAATTTGTTGATTTTTAGTGCTCATATCATTTTCCCCTAAACTTTCAAATTGAGTAATTATTAATTGAATTTGGTTTTCTTTAATTATTAGGCTTAATTTGCTTTGGCCTATATTCCAAAATCATATATTGTTTACTTTTCAAAATATAGACTTGATAGATTACTTAAAATTTGGTGCTGTAGGTATTAATAAAAAGATGAGCCACCCGAACATTTTGGTCGAACATTTAATCTTTGGCTACTAAGGATGAGAGATAAAAATGACAACCTTATCCTCTTAATACTTAGATGTAATTACATTATAACATTCCTGTGCAATATATTTTCTTAATGGAAGCAGATTTATTGAACGTTTTGACATTGGCACCTAAACACTAACAAACTGATGCCTACAACATTGGCGCACAAGCATTAGATTGCTAGCACAACATTAGTACCTCAGCTTTAGTTTTTTAAAGCAATGTTTCATGTAACATTTGATATGCTTAGTGCCCAAACACCAATTCTCTACTACCTCAAAGATTTTATTTTATGTGTAAAGAGATTTTGGTTAATTTATATTCTATCCAATAAATTTCATCCACGTATATAAACATGTATTTAAAATATCCATATCATCATTCATTTATTCCCAAGTAGTGAATATAATATATTTGAATAATTCTGATTGTTATTGTCATTCAAAGGTTAATTCCATGATTTAATACCTCATCACCAAACTAATCGGAGCCTAAATCTATTAATATTGGGATTGATAGAAATGATATGCAATAAAATGTACAAACACAAAACTCAAGCATTTTTTATTTCTTTTAATACTATAAATTTATGGGCATCTTATTAAAAGTATCAAATCCCTTTTTCACTTTAGGATTTAGTCCCACCCATCACTTTTTTAGTTTGAACTCTTCATCTCAAGTGTCATTTTTTAAGTCAACTCGACCGCCATCTAGAATGATGAAAATGTCACCATTTTAGTTTTTTTTTCCCTAATCCTTGAACCCATTTATGTTTCTTCCTAGTCGCTCCTCTCTCTCTCTCTCTCTCTCTCTCTCTCTCTCTCTCTCTCGTCTGTTTTCTATTTTGCTCCTATCAGAACAACATAGTGCCTTCATATCTTAGTAGGAAGAAAGCCTAATTTGTATCCACAATCACACAATAAAGCAACATTTTATTCTTTCGAGAGCAATAGTTCTTTTATATCTTTTTGAACTTAAAAAATATTAAGTAGTGGAAAGAACCTCAAATTCACCTATTAGAGAGTTGTATGTACAATGGGATACTCTATATCATATTAATTTTTAAGAGCATAACTCTAATGGGACTATATTTCTAAATTTAAAAAAAAAATAGTGCAAAATTTGTCCTCAATTCTACATAGTCCGATATCATGCTCTCCATTAGAAAATGTATGCGACTTTGACTGTTGACAAGGATGTATCCAACATGATTCAGCTATATTTGTGATTAAAAATGACCTTAGTAGACATGAGGGTTGTCCAAAAAAAGTGAGCGTAGTGGCTGGAGAAGACGAGGCAACTATACTAGCAGGTAAATGCTTTATATTTTCAATTTTGTACTGCATTTTATTATTTAGCATACTTTCATTGTCACTAATGGTACCTCTTTTCATTATTAGTTATATGCAGTTTGTTTTAAAAAATACTTTATTTATGTATTTTAGTACTTAACCTTTTATGTTAAATATTGGATTTGCTCATTTCAATAATTAGCTCTTTTATGTATAATACTGGATATTTTTATTTTTCAATACTTAGCTCTTCTATGGTAAATACTGAATTTGTTCATTTCAATACTTAGCTCTTCTATGTTGAATAATGAATTTTCTCATTTTTCAGTATTTTCTCTTCTTGTGTAAAATATTAGATTAGGTTATTTCAGTACTAAACTCTTCTATGTGAAATATTGAATTTGTTCATTTCAATACTCAGCTCTTTTATATTAAATACTAAATTTATTGATTTTTCACTGCTTAGCACTTCTATGTTAAATACTAGATTTGGTCATTTTAGTATTTAGCTCTTCTATGTTAAATATTGGAATTATTCATTTCAGCACTTATCTCTTCTATTTCAAATGCTAGATTTATTCATTTTAGTTCTTTTACATTGATACTACAGCATTTTATTCTCAATTATTGTGGGTTTGACTATGTTATTTCTTTGTAATGAACACTTATTTAGCAATGAAATAGAGGATGACATTTTCTTCATAAATGAGTCACAATATGATTTAGCATTACAAAGGAATTTAGTTGATGCCTAGAGTCATTGCAAGAAGCAATTGAAGAATATATGAAAAAAACAAAAAATGAGTCAAAAAATATTATAGCAACTTGTAGTGATAATAATTGCAAATGAAGAATATGTGCATTAGGAATTGAAGTTGACAAACTCTTTGGCATTAGAAAACACAACCTGGAACATACATGGAATGTGAGTAGTCTTTGAACGAGGGGATGGGGACATCCTAGAGCTAATTTTGCTTGGGTTGCTAATGTGGTAAATAAAAAATTGAGATAAGAGCCTAGTTACCAACCTATCTACTTGGTGAAATATATTTATAGAGAATTTGACGTAGAAATTGGATACCATAAAGCATGGTTGGATAAGGAAATAGCTATTTGTGATATTTATGGGGCAAACCAGGGATCCTTTGATAAATTGATATAGTGTTGTAGGGCTATGAAATAAATAAATCCTGGAAGTATTGCAAATTATGATATTCACCCTATAATGTAGAAGTTTCACCAACTATTTATCTGTTTCATGGCCTATCTAGTTAGCTTTCTCAATGGATATAGACCACTGTTTTTCTTGGATGGCACTTATATTAAGAATAAGTATAAATGATGCTCACTTAGTGTTGTCACTAAGGATCCTAATGATGATTTATTCACATTAGCATAATATAGTTGTTTAGCTAAAAATAATACTAATTAGAAATGGTTCTACTTGAAGTTGAGGAGCATTTTAGATTCTTACAATAGCACTGAATATAAAAGGCTCACTTTCTTTTCTAACTGACATGTTGGGCCAATTAAAGCCATCCCATGGTATTTCCTAATAACCATAATGCATATTGTTAGATAGATGGACAACTTAAAAAAGCAAGTAAGAGTTTTTATAATTTTATTCAAGACCATGATATGATCTAATTTAATGTTCAAGTAACATTTCAAAAAATATAATGATAATATAATTTCAATTTTAAGTAATAAGAAAGCACCTCTTCCATAACTAGAAACATTGGGCATTAGTTTTCATGAAAGATGTATACGATCTAAAGAGACAAGAATATACTCAGTATATAAACAATATAGTAGAGTCCATACCTCTCACTAGAGACTTCATCATGCAAACAAAACCCAATGTTGGGTAAATTCTTTATTTGTTAGGCGATAGATGTGGTGTAATAAACAATAATCATGCGTAATGTTGGAATAATTGGGTGAAATAGATATGATTTATGCCCATTACAGCTATATTGATCTTATATGTAAACAAATCATAGTTAACAAGAAGAATCCAATAAACTTGCAGGAGTATTGTACCTGAAGTAGGAGAGGAAACTAGCACTGAACTATATGGCCTATTGTACACTAGAAGTGGAAATATCTAGTGGTTGAAACTTTGAGGTCATTGATCATGATAAGTTTTATACTATGGATTTGCAGATTTAGAGTTGTTCATGTTGGGCTTGGCAAGTTGGTAAAATGCTATGCAAGCGTATGTGTGCTTGTATTGAGTCTAAGTCACTTTCAGTATATGACTTTACTAACCAATACTGGGTTAAGATGTATCTAAAAGCTTCCAAACTTATACTTAACCCCATTTCTACTTTTGATAAGAACACATTCCAATTAGAGCAAAACAAACTATTAATTCACCTTATGTGAGACCTCAGTAAGGTTATAGAAGGACACAGAGAATTTCATCTCGAATTGATGTTCGAGTTATGAGGTGTAAATGGTGTGGTAGATCTAGCATAATCATTGTACATTGGAAGAAGCTATAACTAGCTAAATTAGCTAACCTTGATGACATATTTTCTTAACATTTTCATATATATGTTTGCTTGCTATACCTTTTTATCATTACTCTATAACTAATATCTATTTTATTATTATTATTAATCCATAGGAAGAGGGTGCATGGAGGGGATACAATAAGGATTGCAAAGGATTTCACGATGTTCAGAGACTAGTAGCAGAAGATAAGTTTTGCTTTTTTAAAAGATTTGTTGGATTTAGACTATTTGGACTGTTATGTATTAATATTTGTAGAATTTTTGTAGGATTATTTGGTACTACATTTATTGTAATATACTAGGATTTATAGATGTTATATCAAGATTTCTCCATATTGGGTAGATTTATCTTTTTAGCTGTTGTGCATATTTGTATCTATAGCTATTGTACATATTTATGTGTGTAGTTGTTGCGTAGGTTTATATTTACTTGTTGTATAGGTTTTTGTGGAAATTAGTATAATGGTACAAGTGGTTAACAGATGAAGTATTTTGCAGAGTATATAGATTAACATATATAGTACTAATCATGAAAAATACAATACTGCAAGCAATTGTTTATTTTTCTCAAAGTACATGCAATATTGACATACTCATTTATTGGGTAAATTCCTTTGCCTTTCTTATCTCCACCAATCTCAAATTGTTTGTACCTTTTACTAGCATGCAAAGAACATGTTTGCAATGGTGGATATATTAAAAATAATACCTTAAGTTGATAAAAGTATAATTTTTATATTTCAAAATGATACCATAAATGGAGAAAAAATGCCCTTTTTTAGAATTTTATACTTAATCTTTGTAATATGTACTTAATTGGCCTTCTTCTATGCTTATTTGATGGTTGAAACAACACATAAAACCTTCTAATACTATAAAATCATCTTTTCTTCAAGTAATGATCGTGATACTACATGTGCAAATGGTTGCGAACACAAATACCCATATCAAACCACTTGTATTCTCATTTATACTAATATAAATCATTGATGTATGAGGTAACTATATCCTTTCAATACCACTGTCAAAAACCAATGAATCTCTCATAACTGTATAAACCTTACGATTAATAAATCATGGTTTGATAATTATGTAAGGGCTTAACTAGTTAGGTTCAACTTAATCTCTTATATATTAGGAATGATACTTTAAATCGAGAAAAAGAATATAATCTTTTAGATTTTTATACTCGATCTTTATAATAATACATGGAATTAGGGTTGTCCTATACTTATTTGGCATGTTTTAATAGTTACTTCTGTTTTGGCTGAATTTACCTCAATTTGATTGGTGAAACAACACATAAGACCCTCTAATATAATAAAGTCATATTTTCTTCAAGCAACGGTCGCGATAGTATGTGTGCAAATGGATGGAAACATAAAACCCATAACCAACCACTTGTGTTGTCATCCGTACGAGTATAAACCATTAACATATAAGATAAATATATCCTTTCAATACTACTATTGAAAATTGATGAACCTCTCATGACTATATCAGTCCTTGGACTAATAAATCATGATTTAATAATTATGCATTAGCTTAATTAGTTAAGTTCAACATAATCTCTTATGTATCGGGAATGGTACTGTAAATGGAAAAAAAGATACCACTTCCATTAGAATTTTATACTTGATCTTTGCATATTGAACTAAATTGGTCTTGTTCTATACTTATTTGACATGTCTTAGTATTTATTTTTGTACTCATTTTTCCTTCTATCCAGTATCATTTCTTTTGATTTCGTACTAGTTATCTAAATATAGATATCATATACATCTTGAAATGTACTACATTTTGACTAGAATGTAAAATATATATCCTTAGAGTATCTATATAAATAAATTTTCGAATTCACTTCAATATCCATATATAAAAACTAAATTCATCCAAATAAGAACTACACAAATACCCATATCCAACTACTTATGTCCTCATCCATACTGCAACTTACACTACTAGTTAGAAATATAATACTTCATCTTTGGTTGAATATACTAGAAATACTCAGATGAATATTGCATTACTAGTATCTAGTACTGAAACCTACTATCTACGTATTGAATCTAGTTTGGCCATCATAACTTGGCTGCTTGTGATCACAACTTCATGTCCTAAGCAGATAAGCTATCTTTTCCCTTTTTATACTAGGTGAGCTTGGCCTTATTTGCCAGAAATGATCCTCATATTGTATCAAGCCACACAAATCAAATTTTTTGAGGAACATATCGAGAGAGAATTTGATTTTGTTAGATAATGTGTGGTTGGTAAACAAGGATTGATTTTTTAGAAAGGTATGAAATGTATCGTGAAATATTTAATATGATTCCTCAAAATCTAGTTTCGATCAAGTAACGGATTCTAGCTAACTGAAAGGATCTTCTTATCAATCCAGTATTCATTTAGATTCCATTAGTAACGAGCATTCGGAATATCACACATTGATTAATTAGAGAAAGATTCAAAGAAAGATCAATTCTTTGGGATCTTTCCTTTCTTCAAGTGGAAGGAATAGAGATAGAATCAGATTGATTCTTGAAAATGCCTTTTTGGATATTCCTTAACATCCCAACTATTGACACTATCCTCATATTGTATTAGAATGCAGCAAGCTATGCTAATAGCTTAAAATCTTGGCAGATATATGCACTCGATATGGATCAATAGAGCAGATGTTTGCATAGTCCCCAACAATATTTTTGGTTTCTTGCATAACATTCAGCCCAAAGATAGCAATGAACTCCACAAATATCGCTTACTTGTTGGTGGTAGTATGCACATTGGAGTTCATTTTTTCCAACATCATACCCAATGAACACTTGAGGATCTTGCTATAAACTTATTTTGCAAAAGGTAATTATAATATCATTTATTATTTTTTAAAAAACTTGTTTACATGAATACTTTTAAAATACAACAAATTTATATAAACTCTTGCTGTCACTTTTGATATAAGGACCAAGCAGAGTTCATCTGTGTAAACTTTTCTACAGATGCATAAGAAACCAACATGAACTAATATAACTTGCAAATAATTGGAAAAATAATAAATCGATACCTAGTCAACACATCCAAATTGAGCTGCTCAAGCATCTTTTGTGGACTTACACACATTTGCTCAAGAAACATTAGATATTGTTGTGGTTTATTGTATGTTTTTTGTTTAGCATCTTCAACTGGCTCAATATTGCAATTCACCAATTTTATTTGTATTAGTACTCATTTTATCATGTAGAGTACTAACTAGGTTATAAATTATTGACTTGAACAACAGTAGACATATTACCACATTCCATGTCCAGAATATGTCTTGAAAGAGCTGCTACACAATATCATCAAATAACAATCAATTAAATCACACACGAGCTCCTAACAGATCACATAGTAGATCTCCTTTGATGAAGTATCCTGGTCCATCCCAAAAAAAGACACTACAAAACATTTAAAGATTATCACTTAAGAGATCATTAAAATTTAATATAAAAATTACTTCAAATTATCTTGAGATAAAAATAAATCAATGTTGTTTTGTTGTCTGTCAAGTATGTATTCCAACCTTCATTATCTTTTCTCGCTTGAGATTCATTGAGGCGCATTACAGCACCTTCAACATTAACATTTCCATAAAAAACAAAGCACCTTTTGAAATATATATATATAATTTGCATTAAAAACAATAGCATGTAGTATTCTTTCTCAATAAATTCATTATTCAAAAACCTCATACAACATTACTTATATGTAACCTTAGTATTTATATAAAGATATAAAGTACTAAATATCAAATTCTAGAGTATTTGTATTCACTTTTGCATTATCAGGCATTTCCTTTCCAGTCTCTTGAACCTCTTCTTTAGCATTATCACTCAACTTAGTAGTGTTTTGCCTCACCTTTGCAACATTTTTCTTTGAGGTCTTTTTACCTCTACCATGGCCTCTATGGACACAAGCTTTCATTCTCTTTCATTGTGTGGAGGGCGAGGTGCGATAAAGTCTTCATCTTTTCTTTTTTCGTTTTCCTTTTATTATCTCTTGTTCTCACACCTTTGATAGTAGAATAAGTGGCATCATACTTTATTTTGCTTCTTTCTCCACATAGATTGTCATCTTCCTCTTCTTTTCCCCCATCTCCCCACCATGATCATCACCGTCATGACCAACATCACCGTCACTTGGAGTCTCAAACTTTATCAAACAGATGCGGTTTCACATAGATGTCTCTAGTACCTGAAACTTCTTATTCTCATCACTTCGATCATAAAATAATATTTATTGATACTTCATACATATTACTATTGCAACCTTCGAATTGGTTCTTGTTGATAATATAATGCTTTTTCTTGCAGTAGTTCTTCAACAATGCTTGTGGGACATGAGGATTGCAATAACCCTTTAAATGCAAGAATTACTGCAACCTCATAACTTATTGCAATTTAAAATTAGATTTCATTTATCACAAATGAATGTATATAATTATTCGGCCAATGCTCATAAATAATTCACTTTTCCAGTTCTTGTCTACTTCATATGGGTCATAAAATATCATCCAAACTAGTCATTAAGATATGATCAGCCAATTGATATCTCATGCTCAAGTCCTGGCCATTCCATGCACATCTAAGATTTTAGTCTCATCAACAGTGAATAATTGACACCAAAATATTTTTTTGATCATTTCTCATGTTAACATTTTTTGAGGGACTGGGAGCCGAACAACATCGCTGTTTGTTTCATTTTCTTTTCTTTTTTTCTGCCCCCCTTCTTATTTCATGATTTCATTAAGGACTGCCTCCTTGACTTTCAAAATCAAGTTAACAGTTTTATGGTACAATTAAAATAATGTATTATTTTTAGTAATTTAAGTGATTATGATGATTGATTATTATGTGTGTTAAATTTTTTTCTTAAATAAATATACATTGCATCGAGGTACTATTTTTATTTTTATAAACATTTTATAGAAAATATATTATATATATTTGTTTTAGATTTTCTCATTTCTTGGAAATAATAGTTATGAAAAAATTAAAAATAAAAATGTAAGAATGAACAATATAAGGAAGCCTTAGAACCTTCTATTCATGAACAGTAGATAGGCGCGTGTTTGTAATAACAGTTCTGTTA
>JACGDI010000425.1:748819-772019 GCA_014898725.1 Jacaranda copaia | reverse complement strand
TTTTTTTTTTTATATCATAATGGCTGCACCAAATGCCGCCACTTCAGCGGCGGTGGAATCCACCTCCGTCTCGTCCGACGAGCTGGCTACAAAGGCAGTGCACAAGAGGTACGAAGGTTTGGTCATGGTACGGACGAAGGCGATTAAGGGCAAAGGGGCGTGGTACTGGGCGCACCTCGAGCCGATTCTCGTCAACAATTCGGACACGGGCTTGCCTAAGGCGGTGAAGCTGAGGTGCTCCTTGTGCGATGCCGTATTCTCCGCCTCGAATCCGTCGAGAACCGCCTCCGAGCATCTCAAGCGTGGCACCTGCCCGAATTTCGCTTCGGTGCCCAAGCCCATTTCTTCGGTGCCTTCGTCTTCTTCTGTTTCGGTCGCCACCGCTCCACATACTTCTAGTGTTTCTCCGTCTTCTAATCAGCCGCCCCACAACCACCGCAAGCGTAGTTCGTCTTCGGGCGGTAGTCGCGGCGGCGGCGGCGGCGGCAGTGGTGGAGGAAGTGGAAATTCTGGTGGTACTGTGACGACATTTTCAGCCCACCACGTTGTTCCACCATTGGCTATTGTTGACCCTTCAAGATTTACGGTGGATTTAGCTTACCCACCAGTGGTTTCAATCGCTAGTACAAGTGTGGTTATTGCTTCTGCTAGCGCGAGTCCCGCCGGCGGTAGCGGTGGTTTGTACGATCAACAGCAGCAACAGCAATTGGTTTTGTCAGGTGGGAAAGAGGATTTGGGAGCTTTGGCAATGCTGGAAGATAGTGTGAAGCGGCTGAAGAGCCCCAAAGCATCATCTCGACCGACATTGAGCAAGGCCCAGGTTGATTCTGCACTTGATTTTCTTGCTGATTGGGTTTATGAGTGTTGCGGGTCAGTTTCATTTTCAAGCCTTGAGCATCCAAAGTTCAAGGCATTTCTCAATCAGGTTGGATTGCCTGCGATTTCGAGGAGAGAGTTTGCTGGGTCTAGGTTAGATGCTAAATATGAGGAGGCCAAGGCCGAGTGCGAGGCTAAAATTCGCGACGCCATGTTCTTTCAAATTGCATCGGATGGTTGGAAGTCAAAGGATTATGGTCATGTTGGGGAGGAGAATTTGGTGCATTTGGCTGTGAATCTTCCCAATGGGACTAGTGTGTTTAGGAGGGCTGTTTTTACTAGCGGCTACGTCCCGTCGAAATACGCAGAGGAGATTTTGTGGGATACCATTACTGAGATTTGCGGGAGCGCGGTGCAGCAATGTGTAGGTATAGTTTCAGACAAGTTTAAGGCCAAGGCATTGAGGAATTTAGAGAATCAGCATCATTGGATGGTTAACCTCTGTTGTCAATATCAAGGTTTCAGCAGTCTGATTAAGGACTTCGGAAAGGAGCTTACCTCGTTCAAGAATGTGACTGAGAATTGCTTAAAATTGGCAACTTTCGTTAACAACAAGTCTCAAATTCGACATAGTTTCCATAAGTATCAATTGCAGGAATATGGGCATGCTGGTTTATTGAGGGTACCATTACGAGATTATGAAAGTTCAGATTTCGGGCCCGTGTACGCTATGGTAGAGGATATACTCAGCTCAGCCCGGGCTCTGCAGTTGATATTGTTAGATGAATCCTACAAGATAGTACTACATGAGGAGCCAATTGCCAGAGAAATTGAAGAAATCATGAGGGACCCACATTTCTGGAATGAATTAGAAGCAGTTCATTCTCTAGTTAAACTAATTAAGGCAATGGCTCAAGAGATTGAGACAGAGAAACCGCGCATTGGACAATGCCTGCCACTTTGGGAAGAGCTTCGAGTAAAAGTGAAAGACTGGTGTTCTAAATTTCACATTGTTGAAGGGCCCGTGGAGAAGGTGATTGAGAGAAGATTCAAAAAGAATTATCATCCAGCTTGGGCTGCCGCCTTTATACTTGATCCACTTTATCTGATAAGGGACACTAGTGGGAAGTACTTGCCGCCCTTCAAATGCTTGACACCTGAACAAGAGAAGGATGTGGACAAGTTAATAACTCGGCTTGTGTCTAGAGAAGAGGCTCACATTGCACTTATGGAGCTTATGAAGTGGAGAACAGAAGGGCTGGATCCAGTTTATGCTCAAGCTGTACAATTAAAGCAAAGGGATCCTAATACTGGAAAAATGAAGATCGCCAACCCACAGAGCAGCAGGCTTGTATGGGAAACTTACCTAACTGAGTTCAAGTCATTAGGAAAGGTAGCAGTTAGGCTAATTTTCCTTCATGCAACGTCGTGTGGTTTCAAATGCAACTGGTCTTTACTGAGATGGATTAGTGCTCATTCTCATTCAAGGGTGGGAATGGACAGGGCTCAAAAGTTGATATTCATTTCTGCTCATTCTAAGATGGAAAAGCGGGAATTTTCCAGTGATGAAGACAAAGACACTGAGCTTTTTGCCTTGGCAAATGGTGAGGACGATGTGCTCAATGAGGTTTTTGTTGATACATCCTCTGTGTAAGATTTCCGTTTCCCCCCCCTCTTTGTATTCTAATTTCAAGGGTTCTTTTCTATTTCACCAATTTTTGTCCTTGGAATTCTTTCAACAATCTGGTATATATATCTTGAGGCTTGTAGAAACTTTTTGGGGCAGTTGGGCGCTAAAGGGTGATATGCATCTTCTCATAATCAACTAATTATCATTCTTTAGAATCATTGTGGTTAGAGAATAGCTGCTTGTCTGTAATGTGAACTTCATTTATTCTAAAATCTAGTTAGATTTTCTAAAGTGTTTCCATTAGTTGTTTGCAATTTGATGAGCATGATTATCTTCATAAAAAATGATGACTTTTAACTCTTAATTGTCTTTCCTTGTTTTCTAAGTGTTTGAGATTCACTCCATCCACACTGCTTGGTCTTTCCATGCTTTTCCTTTTCTGTATTTGTAGGCCATTTGCTTATTTTTGGCGGTGTTAACTTCAAACCTGCAATCTACTGACACACAGTCAATTAGTTCTAAACTTAATGTACCAAAACATTTTGGTGAAACTTACTCTAACAGTATATCATCGGCAACTCCCTTTACAGCAATAATGATGTGTTAGAAATTTTACACTCTGGTGACTGCTGATTGGAGGGTTGACCCTTATCCAAATATGATAACTAATAGCCATCCAAATTAGCTGCAAAAGAATTTTGAGCTTCAGATAAGTTTATATGCATTATTTCTCTTCCCTTTCTCTGAAGTAGAATACCTGAAGATGTCCTCGGATCCCTTCTTTTTGCAATTGGAATTGTTTAGAAAGATGATACTATGTCCTTCATCATGATGATAAACTTATCGACTGCTTGTGACTTATAATTCTTTACTCCTTTTAATCCTACTATCAGTGTTGCTATGATTGTATTTGTGCTCAGAGTCTTGTTTCATGATGGAGCTCACTGTCCAAAATATCAAAATTTGAATTTTCTTTAGACCAGATTTTCCTGTATGGCTACTTAGCTACCAAACTAGCATTACTTATATCGTCCTTTAAAAATTTAATGTTGTTCTGCCACTGTTATTCCTGATGCAATCAAATCATCCTTTCTTTGGCTTTTCTCTGTGCCTTAGAAGAGCATCGGTGGTAGAGTTAGTGATGGTAGTTTTCATTCTTTGTCTGATGTTTTGTCTAAACTGAATGTAATGCCTATTTGATTTTTTCCTATTGCAGAAGCATTTGATTCGAACATCGTTAGACCGGTGAGACCTCCATGAGATTGTGAAATGACGGTTGTATTGTTTGGTTTCAGAAAAGGGCAGAGGTTGTTTGAATCTAAAAACTAAAACACCAAGATTTGTTTCCTTAATCAACAACCTAGGTATAAGCAAATCTGTTGAGCTGGAGCAGCGCTTCAAAACTATTGCTGATTAATCCCTATGTGCTGGATTATGTATTTTTGAGAGGAGTGGAGCCCCACCACAAAGTAAGTGGAAGTCTATTCCAAATTTTGGTTGTTAGACAGGGGGAAAAAGGGCTCCTTAATATGAATGATTTGTTAGGGTACCTTGGCCTTTAAACATTCCAAAGCTCGTGATGTTCATGCAGAGTCATCGAGATGATGCTCCTCATCAATGTAGAAAAGGTTGTAAGAGGACCCAAAGTTGAACAACATTGTCGGCATCAACCAGTGCAAGAAAGATGCCTTTCAGTGATTTCATAACCAAGATGAATGTCTAGTTTTGCTTGCAGGTTAATTCCATATATATATATATATGTATAGCTTTAAGAGATGGAAATGTATCAATCATCCGGTACTGGTAATGCTCACAGTTCAATCTGAATCTGTTACACACAGTAATCTTATTCCTTGTGTTTATAGCGCGTGGGAGTGTTGTAAAGCTTTTGGTTTTAAATTCTTTCTCGTAATCTTTTTGCTTTCTCTGTTTCTCCACAGTGATTTCTGTTGTCTAATTTTATGTATGGTACAAACATGATTCTTGTTGTCTAATATATGCATATAGACGCGCTTTTAGTACGTAATATGCTGAATTATGTTTTCATTTATCATGCAAGTGTGATATGTGGTAACGCAATTGACTAGCCAATTGAGTATAGGAAGAAGAGGATCAAAAGGGACAGGTTTTTGAAGATTCAAATGTTATTTTCTAGAAAATATATATTACTGCAACCTCTCTGTTTCTGTTTATGTTTTCCTAGACTGGGGGTTGTTGCATAACCTTTGCAGCAACATCAATTCTGCAATTCTGTAGCTATTTTACCTTATTTTTTCATGTTGAGTGTTTAACTTACCTATACAGCAAACTGAGAAGTATAGTATAAGCCATGCAATGAATAATGGGGTGCATGTTGTTCATCCTTTCCAATATTGGACAGCTAAACCTTTTTCTCAGTATGCCAATAAATTGAATAAATTTTTCAAGAAAATATACTGATCGTCACTACTGACATTATAAGGGAGACATTTTTGCTCTCTCTCTCTCTCTCTATATATATATATATACATATATATATGAATATGTATGTAATATTTCAAACGGGGAATGGTGGATTTTCATGAGAGACTCATGTATTCATTCATCCATCCATCCATCCATTCACTCACCTTGGAGAGAGTGGAAGGTGAAAACAGAAGATCAATTAGTGATTAACCTTTTTGGTTGGCTTAGAGAGAGAGAGAGAGAGAGAGTAGAAAAGTAGAATGAAAATGGAGTAGAGTATTATGGTAGCACCTTTAAAAGCTTTATGTCATCTAATTACTGATTTAGTGGAGAGACACAAATTCTTGTCGGCAGGGATTAGTTTCGTTTTTTTGTCAAACTGAAAAGCCTTCCTAATACCGACTGCCCACCTACTACAAAATTAAACACTCAAACACACACACACACAAACAATATGTGCCTACATGTGTGTGTATGTATATATACATATACATATGTGTGTGTGCGCGCGCGCGCTTGTGCTTCATTACATTGACATCCCACTTGTATAAAATTTGGCAAAAAGATAAAGGGAGACGGGTGAGGGTATAATGATTAATGTAGGACGACATCAAACTATCTTTTTCCAAGAATCTTTCTACCTCACTATGCTACTAAAGTTATTGCCCAAGGTGAAAATTGTGCACAGACAGCAAATTAGACAGCACCTTCTCAGTGTATTTGGGGAAGGGAATAATGATAAAATGGAGATTTTGGTGATTAATTAGTGCGTGTCTATCTATAATTGGTTGAGAAAGCACCTTAATTCTTACATACATATATATATATATATATTTTAATTTTCTTTTATTAAGTGATTATCCCCAACGGGTAGCTGCAATGTACAGTTTTGTTTTGGTCATTAAAGTTGTGTGTTTGAGCATAGTAAGTTAATCATTGTGCTTATAAGACAGCTATTAATTGTCTCCCACCTCATATTCATTTTGAATCTTTTATTTGATTTAAATTTTCATCTCTTATTCTAATTTACTGAATATATGTTATGTATATTAAATTTTAAATTAATTACTTTTTTTATAAAAATATTTAATATGCTTAACATGTATTCATAAAATAGAATACAAAATGAAATAAACATCCAAACTGCTTCACATAATTATACCCCTCAGGGCCTGAACACACTTCTCAATTCTTTCAAAACCAACTCAATAACTAATAAAGGACTTCTATGTTTTTCACTTTGGAGTGGAAAGAAGGACAAATTACCATGGGATTTACAAAAAAATGTGCTTTTCTTTTCTTTATTGTTTTTTGGAGTCAAGTCATTTTTCATCCGTTAATAGGTCACTGAAAAAGGCCCCGTGTAGTTTTTATCATGTATGTTGTACTACTAGGGATTTTTTTAAAAGGGAATTGATATTAGCACTTCATAAAATGATATAACAGTGATATCCGTTCTCCATTTTAATTTTATTTTTACATATATTTAATTATATAATTTAGAGGTGTTCATGGGTCGGGTTGGTTCGGGTTTGGGGGAAAAATGAATCCGAACTGATTATTTTTAATTGGTTCAGTTCGTGTCGGGTTTCATCAATTTTAATTTCTGAACCTGAACCAAACCAACCCAATCTAGATCTGGTTGGTTTGGTTCAGGTAATTGGGTTCAAGAGGAAAAAAAAGAGAGAGAAAGAAAGAAAGAAGGAGGAGGAGGTGGATAAGGAGAAAGCATTAATTGCAATTTCGTTAGTTCTTTAACTAAAAAATCATGACAATTAAATTATTTTCAAAATATTCATCAAAATTCAAAAGCATACAGTATTGTATAAGAGCACTACAAGTTATAATTGTTGTAAATTATCTCCTTATTTATCACAAGTCATGATTGATATTATAAAATCCCAAATTCAAATCTCGGTTGAACATGACATACAAATATAAATAAAAAAAGTCATAATTTAAAAAAATAACAAATTTATTTTAATTAGTCGGGTCAGGTTGGTGAAAGTGAAATCTTGAACCGAACAAAATGTAATTGGATTTGATCAGATTTTACCCTATCAAACCCGTTTACTTGAACCAAACCGAACTAATTAAATTGGTTTGATTTGGATCGTCGAGTTCTTCGGATCAGGTTGTCCGATGAATACCCCTATTTATATTGTTCGTTGATTAATAAAAGAATATTTTTGTATGTTTATATTTAAGTATATCCTTTTATCATCTTATTTCTTGTAGAAATATCAAAAAAGAAATTACCTTTTCCTACCTATCGTGGATCCCATAAGCGCATGCAAATGTCTTTCTTTACTCCTACATCTTTTTCTTTCTTTCTTTCTTTTTTTGGTTTCATTTTCTTAATACCTTCATCAGTTGTTTGAAATATTCTCCTAAATCCCACATCTTTTGTCTAATTTATATATTTGAAGCTAAATCATATTCACTTAATTGCCGCAATGTTAAATAAGATATATGAAATTCAATTCTAAAAGTATTGAAAAAGTTTTAAGAGATTTACGTCGGCCAATGTTAGAAGATGATATTCATTTACAAAGTCTAAATTTATCAAGTTTTATCCTTATATTTGATTTTAAACATGACATCATCGTCGTCGTCGTCATCATCATTATCAATACTACTGCTATTGCTTTGCAAGAAATGAGTATGATTTTTATTTGATGATTTACATTTTCATTTGCTCAATTTGATATGAGCAAGGTGACATATTTTCATAATTTAGTTTTAAAATAAACTTTTGAAGCATGGTTTTGTTTTTTGTTAGCTAAATCTTCTTTTAGAGATATTTGGTGCAAATAACTTATCAATTGACAATGATATTAGCATTTATTTTAACAAATCATTTAATGCCCGTGCAATCAAAATAAACCAATAAATTTGTTTATACCTTATGAATAAAAGATATAGCATTTTGATTTATGAGAGAGAGAGAGAGAGAGAGAGAGAGAGAGAGAGAGAGAGAGAGAGAGAGTATAAAATAAAAGGAAACTATATAAATAAACTTATAATTGTATCACTTGATAGTGATAGAGTAGGTGCTTTATTTTTGGTGTATAATTAAATCTATTCTATCACTTGGTCTTGTAGGTGCTTTATGGTTGGCGTTATATATTTCGTTGGAAGTGAATAAATAATTTTATATCATCTCTCATTGGCATGGATTGTGAATATAGTTATTTTGTATTTTAGGGTTAATGTGAGTATTTGTAGGCTGGAGTTTGGAGTTTATAATACCCGTCTTTTCAATATTCCAAGTAGGACTATTGAATCCCATATCATTTTTGTGGCAGTAGTCCGAATGTACTATTGGCCACTGCTTGGAGAGCAAAATTGGAGACATAAAGCCACTGAGAGAACACACACACACACACACACATATATATATATATATAGCAGCCACTTTCTTTAGCTAAAGAAAAATATATTATTCTTATCAAGTATTTTTAATTATTATATCATACATGTTTCTATTTATTATTTTGGGGGAAGTGCGTGGGCGATTATCCCCTGCTACTGTTGTTGCACATGGTTTCTTACTTCAATATTATTTTTCCTTTTTGTGGGCTGTGAAGCAATGACAGAAATTTTTAGTCCCCTTTTCGACTTATTGCAATAGTCGTCGGTCTTTGTGTCCTCTTTGAGGTTTTAATAAATAATATTTGTCTCCTGCCAATCTGGGTTTCAAACTATTACTTGTGAGTATAATCAATTATTTTCATAGTACCAGAAATGTTATTTTCAATTAACTATTAAGGGTATTTTCAATTCATTATCTTGAAAATAATTAAGGGTATTCTGAATTAATTCCCCAACTATAGATTTCATTTCTTCTAATGCACACGAACCAAACCCTATTATGTAATTTGGAAAAAAAACAAAAAAAACTATTCTGTAATCACAGTATAGAAATGTTGGCAATATATGCCTGGACTTGGCTTTGGGGGTATTTCGGAAGATTTTTTTGGGCGAATATGTTTTGAGATTAGAATAGGAGAATGTCATGTGAATAAAATTGCGTTTGGCTGTATTTTGTAAAAAAAGACAATTTTATTGTAGGTGCCTTTTCACATATATATATATATATATATATAGAAACATATATTTGCTTAGTGGAGTCATATCAAGTTTTTATATTATCATGTATTATTTTTATAGTTCTACAATAATTAAAAATATGCATTTATATTAAAATGATGATTGAAAAATATAAATATATATTTTTAATGGATGTATTGATTTGAGATGGTAGAAAACACTATTTTGATACCAAAAAATTGAATTTTTAATGAAATGTTTATTTATATTTTGAAATATTTCAAGAGAACAAATCCAAATAAGGTCCAAAAATTTACATCTTATTTTGGGGAATCTCATAAGATATTTTAAATAAATTTAGCTAAATATTTTAAAAAATTTACAAAACATTTTAAACAAGTGTAGCCAAACACCCTCTTATTACTAACAAATAAGGTGAGCGGTGCGTGCGTGTAACTATCATGTTAGGAGTTGGGACCATACGGAGCATGAAGAAATTTCAAAGAAATCGAGCAGCCAAATTGGTACCAGTTGAGTTGGTTGTGGAAATATTATATTACGGGTGTTATTGTCAATCCATTCGAAAGAGAGAAAGTTGTCTGGAAGAAAAATAGGAGTACATACATCAAAATTGAAAATTGGGATGTAGATAATATAGATAAATATCAAAAGTACCGGACCGAGAGCAATCAGAGCTATATACGCACCCTTCGTATGGAGTATTATTTTTAGGATGCACAAAAATCTTTGGCCCATCACCATATTGTTATTGCAATGTTCTTTGTAGTGCGCCAACTGTTTGGAAAAGATAGATAAAGAAATTATTTCTATAGAATTTCTAGTAGAGTATACGTAAGCCTATTCAAAAACACGCAAACATCAGAACATAAATATATTAATACATAGCAGCACGAGTTTTGTGCAATTTGTTTGTCAGCACACCTGAATCTATGTCATGGTGTATATACTTTAGCTGCACCCAAAAACAAAAAAACAAAATAAACAAAAAAAAAAACTTGTGCATACTAATATATTTAAAACATATTACATATACATTATATATATATATATCTATTTCATTATCATTCTAATATTAAAAAAATCACTCCATTCTATTTTCACTCCAAAAAACCAACAAAAAAACTATTAATTTGACTGCTATAACAAAAAATATTTAATCCAAAATAAAAATAAATATATCAAAAAATAACATTTATATTCTTCAATAATTTATTCTATTAAAACCACGTTATAAAATCAAATAAAAAATGTAACCAAACACTACCAAATATGCACATATTAGATAGATATTATTTTGGTTAAACTGTCCTTGTAATTTTCAACATCAAACATTTCAGCACCCAGGTTGCTGCGATAATAATTGTGAGGATGGTCCCCGAAATGTGGTCACGTGCTGCGCCGATGATTTGCGGGAGCAGAATCTATTTGCTGTCCGTACGCATGACGTAATAATTGTGGGGCCATTTCCATATGATGACGTATTAAGCTACTAATTTTAAAAACTAATTAACAAAATAATCTAATTGTAAAATGTAGAACATTTATTATTACCCGGGTATCATCTTGATCTTCCACTCTATGACACACGTAAGTTGAAGATGGCATCCACGAAAATTAAACAGTGCTTAATTCGCCAAATCGCCAACTATAAATACCTTTCATTTATTACTCAAAGGATCATTTTACAA
Source organism: Jacaranda copaia (assembly GCA_014898725.1). Taxonomy (NCBI): domain Eukaryota; kingdom Viridiplantae; phylum Streptophyta; class Magnoliopsida; order Lamiales; family Bignoniaceae; genus Jacaranda; species Jacaranda copaia. Next base: position 761,366 of record JACGDI010000425.1, on the reverse strand, counting down.
CATATGATTTCTATCTATACTTTGAAAGTCCCTACCTACCAACTTCGAAAATCCACGACATGCTCTATTTATATCCCCAATTAATGCTCATCCAAGCTTTCATCTCTAGTCGACTTCTCGCCCATTGATAAATATACTAATGTTGTTTCTTGCAACATCATGCCCATAAAAATAGTTACGCATTGTCATTATTATACGTTTAGCATGCTGTTAAATATTCAAAGTTCTGATACCTCCTTTTCATTGGTTAGAAGGCTGTGGGACATATTGGTTTGTTTGCTGGCTTAGTGCTAAAATAATGGACTATAAAGATTATTTGAAGAGAAGTCTCAATTTTTGAATTTGGTCACATTTTCAAGCCTATACTCTGGCCTTTTATTGGACATAGTTATCTCTTCATAAATTGTAATATAATATTTAATATAATTAATTATTTAGACCCTTGAGGTGTAGACTACTTAAAAAAAATTGAAAAAAGTTTTATAATTATTAAAAAACCTCTTAAAATTTACTAATTTCTTACAATTTATAGAAGCTGTTAGTTACTATTACTAATTGCTGATTTCATTCTTAAATTTTGTGGAACCTCAAATTTATCCTCAATATGCAGTTCATCAAACGTGATAAGACAAAAATACTCTTAAATGAGTTTATAATCTTTTTAATACCACAAAGGTATAAGTTTTTAACATCATTTATATACATGATATCAAATACTTTTAAGTATTTTAAAAATTAGTAACTAAAAACTAACTTATTAATTATGATTTAGAATTACTTAGCATGAATTGAAAAAATATATATTTACTTAAAATTCAAACTCTAAATAAATAGAATAAAAAATAATTTTTACAAAGATCCAAACTTATTATTTCTTGAACTAGTGTAACTTTAATATTTTAAATTACTCATAAATTTAAATATATTTAAATATTAATAAAATTTCATAAATATTTGGTATGAGTAATTAAGCTAATAAGGGTAAAAAAGTAATAAGACTGATAATGGCCCAATGGATCAAACCAAGATAATTAAATGAAATAGCCAAAGAAAAAGAGCGATAAAATCCTAATGAATTTGAGTTCATAAAAAAATAAACTATAAATACTAATTCCAAAGAGAACTTAGAGAAGAGGGAGAATCGTTTGCAAGAACTTGCAAAACTTCGAGAACATTCTAGAGTCCAAATCTCTATGCGCACGTCTAAACAAAGTCAAATCGAATACCTTGAATAAGTTATTATTAATAGAATTTTCTTGAATAAGTTAGGATATGTTTTTCTTTCATTTTGAACTAGTGATTTCATCTGATTTTGAATTATGCATTTTGGATTTGAATAAAATCAACCTACGTTAGGATGATTTTGAATTATGCATTTTGAATTTGAATAAAACCAACCTACATCGGGATGGTACCTCAATACTGCCATTAATTATATAAATGAATTCTATTCTTCTCACACTATTATCTAGGGGTAGTAATTTTCGGCACGACATGATAATAAAACATGAACCAACATGATATTATTAAGTTTGGGTTGGGGATTATTGGGTTGGATTGAAATTGGGCCGACCTGATAAACAACACGAAAATTGTGGGTTGGGTTTCGAGTTATCCAATAACAACTTGATAACACGATAATAACTTTATGTTTTTTGCATTTTAAGTACTGACTTGTTATTTTTGAACAATTTAACTCTAAATCAATTTGTAAGAATTAATGATTATTATTTACTATGTAAATCTTGACTATTTGGTGATGTTGATATGATTATTAATCATTGAATGAAACAAATTATATTTCTTTGCTGAAATTCGACTTCATTGTTATTAAAATCAAGTTGTGCAAAACTTTTGATTTAACATGAAAATTTGTATATTATTGATGTTGTAGGGGAAATTAAATGAAGTCCAATTATCAAATTGCTCTGTGGTACAAAAGTTGGGCTACTAGAGTATAATGTTGACTTTTTCTAAATTTTTTTGTATAAGTTGACTTTTCTCAAAATCTTGGTATAAATTGATAATTTTATTAAGATTCTAGTTGAACATAAAATGTGTAAGATTTTTAGATGAGTTATCAATGAAAAATAATCATATGTTGAAACGAATTAGGTTTGGGTTGACATGAAAACTTTCAGGTTGGCTTCGGGTTGAGGCTTATTGGGCTGAGTTTGGGTTGAGAAAAATTTTGTAATATCCCCATCTCAATCTAATACAAAACAATTCAATATGACACGATTACCATCCATATTATCTATTATTGCAAATTAATTTACTTGAGGTGCTTGTGCACAGCTCTTTCAGACATAACTTTTTTTTAGGTGTAGTCCACTATATTGTCCCTCTGGGGATATGTGATCTCCATACAAAATTGCATCATAAATCCTCAGTGGAGGTAAGTGGAAACTCTTCTTAAGCGTAATCCCACTATACGGTCCCTCTGGAGATACATGGTTGCTTTGCAAAAATACACCATTGATTCTCCCCAAAAGTAAGTGGCAACTCTTCTTAGGCAGAAACCCACTATATAGGTCCTCTGGGGATATGTGGTTGTAGTAGGAAAGCCCACCGTAAATCCTCCCCAGATGTAAGTGGCAACACCTTAACACTTTGAAGATGAATCACACCAATACTTGAATTAATATGGCATAAAAATCTGCTATTTGGCTCACCCAGTAAGTATGTGGTCACCATGCATAAGTCTACTAAAAGCTCTCTCTGGATGGATGTGGTATACCCTAATGAAAATAAAAGACATTTTGTGTAAACCCACTGTAAAACTTCTCCAAAGTACGTGGTTGCTGCACATAAGCATGCTAAACATCTTTCTTGGAGGCAAGTTGCTACATATTATAACCATTGATGAATTATTACAACACTTAAGATGATTTCACATAAGCTTATTATGGGGCCTCCTAAGAGGTATGTGGAAACATCCTTAAAATTGATCACTGAAACTCTTCAGTGTACATAGCTAACATACCACACCAGTTGTTGAACCCCCTGGGGGCGTATTGCTAATGCGCCACCCTTTTGGGGCGTATGTTGCCAACATGCCAAAATTTACTGTAATGCTCAAATGCTGAGCTCAAAGGCCTCCTAAATGAGGCTTGTTACAAAACATCAATATCATATTCAATTTTTACAAGGCCTTGGTAAAAAGGCACCTAACTGCATCCGCAAATGACAAAGTATCAATGAAATCTCACCTATGAGGTGTCCAACTAAATTTGAATCAATTGACTAAGTATTAGAGTAAAACCCTCATGAACAAGGCTTGCACCTTAATATTATTACCACATTGATGTTAGCCTTTAGACCTCTCGAATGAGGTTCTCGATGGAACCCATCATACCATCTATTGCTCATGTTAAGACCTCACTATTGAGGCATTTAATTGAATTTGATTTGAGAAATTGAGTACTATGATTAGCCCTCACAAGCGAATCACTCAATTGAGTTTAAGCTAAATAATTAAATATCTTGTAGGACCACCCTAGTAAGGTTCGCATATACCCTCACGCTACTTCAGGTGACATATGAAAAAGGATTTGTGAAAAATCTAGAAAAAAAAGGCCTAGCACCTTATATATGTGCCCCCATTGAGGTGAGATTATTATTGACAACTCAACAACACTTAAACATCATTCATTTAGCTAAGTGCATAAACAAAAATGAATGAACAAAAACTCCCTTGAATAGAGACAAAGTAAGCATCTATAATGACAAAAATGAGAAAGACATTTATCCAACACTCGGCCTCTAAATTGAACAACAAAATCCAAAAATGAGCTAAAATACTATTTAAGCTAAATGAAAATGCTAAATAGTATCATCTTGAAAAAAAAAAAAAGAGTAGAACTACATCTGTATTACTCATACTTTAAAAATAAAAAACAAATATATAAATATATAAAACTATCTATTCTTGTGTAGCTTCATTAATAGGATCCGCTACCATGGTATCTGCATTAATCTCAATCACTTGTCCAAGCTCTCCAACAAGAAGGCTGACTAGAATAGTAGGGTATAACATCACCAAGTCATTGGCTAGTACCTCTTAGTCATACTTAGAATATAGCAATAGTCATGAATGTTTGTTCATAAATCGCTGATCCTCTGCCTAAAGAATCCATAAGAACCGTTGAATTCTTTTACGACATCCTCTTGAGAAACACTAAAACGCATTTTCCCAATAGAAGAATCCAAAACTTCTTCCTCGTTTTCACCTCATTTACTTATGGTGCCTTTAACTATTTATGCTCCTTTAGTAGCTTCACGAACTCTTTCTTTTTTCGATCATGCATTCAAGTTGATTCAGTCCTTCTTAAGTTGTGCTATCATCATCATCGCTCCCTTTACTCGGCAAGACATCCATGCAATTAAATGCTAACCCCCTATACTTAGAAGTGCACAAGCACAAAAATAAAAAAAAGTACACATGATTGTAAAGAAAGAACAAATATAAAAAAAAACAATTGTTGAGACAAATACTTACCTGTGTAAGGTCCCCAACAGTTATCTCAGTGAATTAAGAATAACAATAAACAACTATTGAGACAAATCCTTACCTATGTAAGGTCTCTAACAACTATCTCAGTCAATTAAGAATAAAAATATAACTCTAACTTCCCTTGATCACACCCCAGCGACTAACTTAATCAATTAAGAATAATAGAATAATCTAGCTTCCCATAGTCATCCTCACTCACAAGCCTCGTATGTGATCAATGTTGAAAGTAGCCTTATCTACATCAAAGTGAAAGTTAATGTTGTAACTTGGCCATAAGTCATACTGAAAAAGTCCTTTATCCTCACTAGCATGAAAGGGACATGCTGATTGCAGATGAGTACCTTCAATTGATAATCCATGCACATGTTTTCCAACTATCTTAAAAGTTACCACCTTAAGATCCTTGTTTGAACTAGCTTGCTGCACCACCGAAGGTGGAGCATGAATCTCACTCAATTGCTTGCTGGGGGCACAAGCACTACCTAGCTGGTGACACTTCCCTATAATGGTACTCAGCCACACGCCTCTCATGTGTGCCTTTCTGCGCACTTTTGGTGTATATCTTAGCTACATCAACCTTTTTACCTACTGAAAGATAAGGAGCACAAAAATAAACATAAATATTGATGAGAATACAAATGAACAATACTAAGATACTTGCACAAGTAATCAATCAATTTAAAAATATGTTAAATACTTATAGGAACATATAATTGATTTCAAAAGGTTACTCAAATAACTTTGTCTCCTCGCAACGCTAATGATGGTCATGATAAACTTGACCTAATTGAACTAACAAAGAAAAACTACTCCACTCACAAGAGATATCCCAACCTTTATCTCGAATAAATAGATAGCTATCTTTTCATGGTCCTGTTGGAAAAGGTCAGCCACTTAAAACTTACTATTGTGTTTTGGGAAAATGTAGGAAAGAGGCTCATAAAGCATGTTATGCACTCTAAATAAAGAGCAAAAACTATTTAAGGAGACTGGCAAACCCAAATTAGTCAGACGTAGTTGGAACCTAATGAAATATGCAAAAAAGTTAGGCACAAATTGACTTAGACATACTCTATAGCTCCTCACTACATAGAATTTATGGTACAGAGAACCTACATGAAAAAATAAATATTGAATATGGTGAAATACCCTCTGGGATATAACACTATGTTGTCACTCGGCTGAGGAAAGAGAAACTCTAACTCCTCCGAGATATATATGTGATGTCTCAAAATATCTAGCTCCCCAAATAGGAGAGAAAAACCTCTACAATTTGATTAAAACTACTATCAATAAAGGAGCATCGTCAAACTCCTCATCTAAAGAACGCTCTGCTCCAAACTTAAACTCCAACAAAGAAAACAACTCATGAACCAAATGTTGACTCCTTAACATTTGAGATTTATTTTCATTCTCTAACACTTGACCAAACTATGAGTCCAATTGAAGGGATCACAAACTTAGAATATGCTGTGACACAGCGAGGGCACGACCTCCACCGATGAGAACAAGATAAGAAGAGCTATGACGGCCCAAGACAACCATCTACACATCTACTATTCTGGTGAATGGCAATCAATTGCCCTGAATAGGCACCTCAAGAAAATGTTGTAACACCCCTAGAATTCAATTGGCAAAAATTTAAACATCATAATTTTAATTTGGGTAAAAAAAAATTGGGGGTTAAAATGTAAATAGGAAAGGATTTAATTGCAAGAAATTTGAAAGTTTTGGGGGTTAATTTATAGATAATTTTGGTCTACTAGGTCAATGTAGGGCACTCATTAAATAAAGGATTAAATCAAAACTAAAGAAAAATTTTAGGCCAATTTGTAATTCTAAATAATTGCCCTTTGAATAGCAATTCCCCCTATTTTTGTTAATTTCTACATGCTAACCCCACCCTTTCTCTTTGGTGAATTCCTTTTGATGATAGCAAAACCTCAAAATTAATTGATCATTAGCTTTCTCTCATTGCTGTGAACACAACTATACCACATTGACCATAATTTGGTTGGCGAACCATCAAAAAATTAAAGCTTAAAACTAGGTAGCGGTGGAGGTTTGGCGTGGTGTCACTAGCTGCAGAAACTTAAGTTTGAGTAGTGAGTTTTGATGGGCTGAACTTTAGGAACAACCCGATGCCTTCAATTTCATGAACGTACCAGTGATAGAGGAGAATTGAATACAACAGTGAGTAGTAGTAGGGATAAGCCCGACTTGATTTTTTGGCAAATTAAACAGTAAATTGACAGCAAAGCTTAAAATTAACCAGGGTGTCTGATTATGTGCGTTGAGAGGCATTGATTGGTGGTGGTGATTAGAAACTCTAGTAGTGGCACATTATGGTCTTGAGACAGAATTTTCATCTTATCATAGTGATCACATGTGTGGTGTGGTTTTTTGGTGATTGAGCTATGAAAATAAGCTCTTTGGTGAAGTTTGTTTGGAATTGAGGTTACTACCAATTGATTTATGTTGTTCTTGTTATCTTATGAATTCTTATATTTTGAAATGATTTGGGAAGAATATGTTTGGAACCGAGACAATGGGATGCATAGATGTATATATAATGTTAGATGGACCTAAATTTGTAATATATATAATCCTTGATTAATTAAGTTAAATTGGGTAATTAAAACCCTAATCTTATGTATAATGAGATATGGAGTTGAGTTGTTAAAGAATGCATCATCATTAGCTAGATTTAAATGTTATAATTTTATGTTCAACTTTTTTGCAACGTTGTAAGGACCAAATATTAATAGGAATCTAAATTGATTATTGCGTTTTGACTAAATTGTTGATATAAGACTTAAATTGTTAAATGTGGAAATACTGACTTAGGAAATGATTATTGATTGGAGCAAATAAGACCTTCATAGATATTATAGCGTTATTAGCACATCACCTTACGATATTTTTGGAACCAAGCCCCTAAAATATTATATTAATTGATAAACAACCAATATCAAGATATAAATAGTTTAATTATTATTTAAAGAGCAATTCAAGTATTTTAACATTAAGTACGTTCTTTTGAAATAGGTGACAAGGAGCCAAAATTTGTATGGCAATAAGATGAGGATAGCATTCTCTGTGGGAATTAAAGTGAGTGTAAAGCCTATCTTTCTTCTAGGAAGTAAATGATCTTTGATGTTTGGATTCTCTGTGTCGAGTTGTTGAATTTTATTGTGCTCATTTTGGTGCCTAGAAGTCATATTATGTTATTTATTTTTCTGTCCTATATACCCTACAACCTTGCTAGCTTTCCCTATTTGTTTTGATATTTTGGTCTTGTTGACCATTTTTATTTCATACTCTTGGTTAAATCATTCTATATGTTGTTTATATGGCCTTGTCGGCCAATGTTTCACAGAGTGTACCATTTTGATTTATTTCACATATATGTTTCTGATTAGTTATTTTGAAATATGTATTATTTATTAGCATTATCTTAAGCTACCTAGAGGACGTTCTTAGGGGGAGGGAGGAAGGGTTACTGCCCATAGGGACACCACAGGGTAAGTTAGGCTCGGGACTAGGTTAGAAATGATAATCGGGTAATATGGCTAGTCTAGCAGCTGGTACCCATTTAAGATCCTAACTTGCAGATAATTGGAGATAGCTGTCTATGAGTAATGGGATTTGACATGTGGCTAGCCATACCATATGTCTATTGAGTTGAGTGCTTGGGTAGCAGAGTAATAAGGGAAATATGTTATGTTATATTTGTATTTCATGTTACTGTTTATATACCATCCTAGAAGCAATAAGGACGAAGTTGCCAATAGTTTGTTAAATTTTATATCACATGTATTATGTTATATCATTGCTTCATGTTGCAAATTATGACATGCTTGTTATTAAATTCTCGCTTATTGATAATTTTATTTTCCACATACTTCCTTGCTTATTTGTTATAATTCTCCTTCACTAAGTCCTTAAGACTTATCCCTTTATGTTATTTCTTATTCCCCTCCTAAATAGGACTGGATCTATTGGAGGTTGAGGGCTCGAGGCTTGCCTAGGTGTGGTCGTATTTTGTAATAGATTAGTTGCTCTATATGTATATATATAGATTATACATAATCGTGACACTTGGAATTGTGGATGTGTTGTAAATGGCTAAGTTTGATTTAAGACTGTTGATATGCACATATTTGCACACTTTGGATTGATCTTTTGGGCTTATTGTTGAGCTGCTATGTTTTGTGGTTATTTGGTGGATTTTGGCATCTTCAGTTATCTTTTGAATTATACTTTAAGTTTGAATTGTTGGCACTTTAGCCTAGCACTCATTCTTGGTTGGGGTGCCACAAAGGTGGTATAAAAGCCTAGGTTTGTTGATGACCACGATAAATAAGTATCAGTGGGATTTATGTCCAATCTGTGTAATAGAATGTTAGCTAAGATATGAATTCTTAGGTATAATGTTTGATATTGAGGGATAGGAGATTATACTTGGGACGACCGGCCAGTCTGTAATCTTCACATCCAAAAATCGAGCATTGGACTTTAGATTGAGAATTAAACCGTGGGTATCTTGTGTGTAATTGAAAAATGTTTATGTGATTAAGGGAGTTGGAAATAAACTTGACCAATATGGCATTAATGAATAAACTTATGTAATGCAAGATGACAAGAAAACATAGAGAAGAAAAGGAACCTATGAAAGATGAAGGCGAATGATCTCTAAAGAAGAGAATTAGAGTTTTAGAACTAGAATTTGCAAGGTTACAAAAGCAATGCCAAAGACATGAGGATCAACTTTATGACTTGACTAAGGCATTGAGGGAAAGGTGAGCAAAGATATATCATTTAGAAATAATGGTTTAGGTTAGAAATGACATTATAAGGAGGCATGTGGATGAAATAGAGCGGGAAAGTGGAAAGGTAAGGATAGCTAAGAGATATATTGAAAGACTCCACATGGTACGGGCTTAGATAGAAGAGACTTTTAGGACTTTGGAGACAGATCACCATAATATTGTTGCTATAACTCAAATGATTATGGATGACATCAGAATGATATTAGCATACTATGGGAGTGCCATAGATCAGATTATTGAAGTTGGGATAGCATCTGAGGCTAAACCCATTGGAGTTTGTCTCTCTTCAGAGCTAAGGTAGAGATAGGGTATTTGTATTGAGGAAGCACCTAAAGGGAACCTTGCGGGAGGCCCTAAATAAAACCTAGAGAAGCTATAGGTAGAGGATCCTAAGGAGGACCTTGAGAATTATTGAAATAGTATGCCACAAACCAATGAGATTGGCCTTATAAAAAGCTATTTCCTTATAAAAATGATCCTTATTGAATGATATTCTCTATATAGATATCTTTATCTTATGCTCTATTTCACTTCACTAGCATTTAGATGAAATCTTTAGATCACATATGATTGTAGGACTTAGTTTGGTGACCATGGAATAAGTCTCCCACGATCGCAATCTTAAATTTTCCAAGTCATAGAATCTTATGAGATAGAGTATCTAAGATCTTGATAGTCATGCACTAACGATGTATAAATCCAAGAGTTGGAGATTGCTCCGTTCCATGAGTAATTGTATGAGATATGAGTGCATGTTAGTGGGTGCTTATTAGAGAACAAGGTATTCAAGGACAACTGAAGAATCCACTAGATGGCTGTAGTAGCAAGTTGGTAGTGGCTAATTCTCCTGCTTACGCTAGTGCATATTATTAGTCCTTTGACCTGAGGATCTATGGTAACTTTGTATTTAGTCCTCATGCTTTGGCTCTTTCTTGATCACCTAACATATCTTTCAAGTTGAAATTAGGAATGAGCTATTTGCAAGGAGGTTTGTCAGATCTAAAATGGAATCTAACTCCTCCCTGTTATAGATGAGTTCAACTCCTATGTATTCTATGATGATTGATTCCTAGAAATCTTTGCACAAGGTGGTGTAATAATTTGGAAAAGGAGTTTTCCAAAGGTGAGGTCACACAACGGATTGAACATTGAGAATAGAGACATAGTGTTAAGGTTATTAGGGAGCCAACAAATATCTTGCCCTAGGCATTTTTTGGGAGATAGGAGATGAAATGACTATATTTGCATGGTACGCGTAGAGCAATGATGGTTATCCAAAATATTTATTTTGGTCAATTAGTTGGGCTCCATGGGATTGAGGATGGACATTGACCATGGCGATTGGGTACTCTTCAATTAATGAGATTAATTGAATTGAGTCAATTAGTTTAAAAAAAGTTTCAGACTAAAATGAATATAAGATATTAGAAAGTCACAAGGAGTTGTGAACCCATGTCCAATGAATGGTAGAATATATTAGGTCACATAAAAAATCTAATTAACTTCCTAATTGATGGAGAAAATTTCTAATTGTTAGAAAATCAACTTCTAATGGACCAATTTTTTGGGTGCCAACTTTGAAAGTCATTTTTGGCTTGATTAATTTAAGTGTTAAATTAATCAATTAATTTAAGGAGTTAAATTAGACCAATAATTAAGGAGTTAATTATTTGATGTCAATATGACCATCAATTGGTCAAGTTAATTTAATGAGTTAAGTTAACAAAATAAGCTCAAAAAGTTAAGCAAGTTTGACTTAAAGAGTTAAATCAAAGGATAATTAATTAAATTAAATAATTTAATTTAATTAATGGAAAGAATAAAATTTGGAGGGAAAATTCAAATGAAGAGTTCATTTGAATTAACAGCTTAATTAATTTGGAATTAGATTCCAAATGTGACCAAAATGTAAATAAAATTCAAATGAGATTTGAATTTAATTTGCCACCATGGCAACCCCACTTGCCCCCCCTACTCCTTCATGGAATGTCTGATGCCACCTTGGCATCACACCATTTAGCATCTATATATAGATATAGAGAGAGGATCAGCCAATGCATCACACCTTTTGTGAAGAATTAGATTCTTTGCAATTTTCTTCCAAAAATTCCTTGCAAGCATTACATTAATGTGTTGAAAGCTTTGCTCTCTTCTTTTTCCTTCCAACCTAAAATCAACTTCCACCATTGATGCATCTCTGGTCTTACTACAACTTATAGACCAGAGATTTTGGAAGATCTAATTGGTGTATGGATCATAACAATAGAGGCAAGGCACTTGACTTGCTGGATTTTGGAGATCTACCTACAGAGAGTCTAATTTGGCGATTTTCTCCAGGGATTCCAGAAAGCATTATGGTCTGAAATTTTTGCAGAGAGTTTTGAGATTTTTTAGAGGTGTTTATAAGCTCTAGTAATTTTTTTGGAATTTTTGGAGGAGTTTCGGTTGGGCAATTTTTGCACTCTTCTAGCTGCGCTAGGAGCAGACAACTTTGGAATTGTAAAAATTTCACTAGTTCCTCTTTGGATTTTGCATTTCAAGATAATGCTCTCACCAAATTTGAATTTTTAGCATGATTTGATCTTTGTTATGCTTGTAAGCACTTGTTAATTTCATGCTTTTGAAGTTTTGATAATTGAATTCTAGTGCTTTACTTGCTTTCAAGTGATATTAGAACCTAAATCATGCTTAGATTTGGATTTCCTTGGTTGATTGATTCATATGATGGATTAATCTAGATCACCAAATTCTTAATTCAATTGATGGATTGGAGTATTTGGTTGATGTTGTGTGTGGCTCTTTGATTGATGCGTTGAATTCATGCCATTATATGATTTAATTGTTGATTCATGTAGTTAGTATGTTTTTATTTATAGTGATTAATGTTGAATGTTGATTTGGCAGTAATTGATGTTATATATTGATATAGCATGTTGATGATTGATCAAAAGAGTTTTGGTCATTTTTGGATCTAATTGGATTGAAGTTTGGTTGGAGATTTTTGGAGAATTTAATTCTCACTTAGACATGAATTTTTGAAGCATGTTTGAGAACTTTAATTTTTAATTTTAAAATGAGTTTTAAATCTGAAAATTGGTCCATAATGTGTGATTTAATGTTTAGAAAGTGTTCTAAAATTGGTCCAGAAGAATTTGATAAAATAGTGGGAGAAAAACATGCTTGAAAGACCATGAACATG
>JACGDI010000425.1:697492-748719 GCA_014898725.1 Jacaranda copaia | reverse complement strand
AACATGCTTGTGAGATCTACACACACCTACAAGAGTTGTATAGTGTTCAAACAAGACACAAAAGCTTCGCTTTGTCTAAGGAGCTCTTTAGGACAAGGATGAGTGAAGTGGCAAATGTCCACAATCATAGGCTTAAGATGATAGGACTCATCAAAAAGCTTGAACAACTTGACGTGATTATGGACAATAACTTTTATGTGGATTTGATCCTCCAATCATTGCTACCATCGTTCAACCAATTCATTGTGAACTTTAACTTTTCCAAGTAAATAGTGATGATCAATGAATTGGTGAATATGCTTGTGACCGCTGAGGTGACAATGAGAAAAAAAAAATCTCTTATGATGGCATCCTCCTCTAAGTCAAAAGGTCTTAGTGGATTGATAAAGGAAGGTAAGAGAAAGAAGAGTGTTCTTCCTCAAAAGGGAAGCAACCCAAGAAAAGTTTTAGAAGGGTCAAGAAGAAGGTTAAGGCCAATGTAAATTGTTTCCATTATGGTGAAAAAGGTTACTGGAAGAGAAGCTGTAAAGCTTACCTTACAACCCTTGAGAAGGGTATGTATTTCTTTGAGATGCATTTGACAACTAATTCTTCCTCATGGATATTTGATACCGCATGTGATTCTCACATTTGTAACTGGTTACAATAGATGGAAAGAATAAGTTTATATGAAGGGGATTTGATCCTTTGCTTTGGAAATGGAGTAAGAGTTGCGGCCAAGATCTAAGGTGTAATCAAGTTAGACTTAAGGAATTCTTGTATTGTTCTTGATCCAGTTTACTATGCACCCAACCTTGTTAAGAACATTATTTCAATTCCTATTTTAGATAATGAAGGATTTAATTTTTCAACATCAAATAGAAAGTTGTAAGCATTAAAGAATAGCTCTTTAATTGCTTAAGGTACAATAATTAATGGGTTATACATACTCAATTTTTCTAATCCTCTAATGAATGTTCAAACTAATAAAAGGAAGCTATATATCCAAGAAGATGCCATTTTGTGGCATGCAAGACTTGGGCATACCTTTAAAAATAGGATGAGCAAGTTAGAAGCTCTCAAAGCACTAAACGTTAGTGGCATTGAGGACCTTCTTACTTGCAAATCTTGTTTAAAGGAAAAAATGACCAAGGCTCCCTTTGTAGGACAAAATAAATGCTCTACAAAGCGTTTAGATTTGATCCATATGGACGTTTGTAGACTATTAAGAGTTAGTGGGAGAGATGACTATTCTTACTTCATTGCCTTCACTGATGATTATTGTCGGTATGGACATGCGTGCCTTATGAAGTACAAATTTGAGGTATTTGAAAAGTTCAAAGAGTATAGGAGTGAAGTAGAAAAGTAAAAGCGACTTAGTATTAAAACCCTTTGATCAGATCGAGGGGGAGAATACTTAAGTACCAAGTTCGTGGATTATCTTAAAGAGAATGGGATTATCTCTCAATGGACTCCACCCGACACATCCCAACACAATGGACATGATACATCCCATGATGAGTTTTTCCAATGTGCCCATATCCTTTTGAGGATATGCCTTAGACACGGCAGTGAAATTACTAAACATGGTACCTTCAAAGTCAGTACCTAAAACACCATATGAAATGTGGTGTGGTAAAGCACTTTCTTAGTATTATCCAAAGGTTAGGGATCTCCCACCTACGTGAGATGGACAACAGGAGATAAGTTGGATTGTAGATCTATCCTGTGCACATTTGGGGGATACCTAAAAATCTAGTTAGACAACTTGCTAGATTTTGTCCAACTTTCTATGGAGGGTCGAGGTGGGAAGCATATATTTATGTATATATTTATATTTATATATATGTATGTTATATTTGTATATATTTATATATATGATTATATATTACATTTATATATGTTTATGTTATTAGGAAATTTATGAAACTAGTTGTAAATAAGGAGACTAAATTTTTGGAGTAAGGCATGAATGCACTTTTCTAAAAGTGATTACTGCCCCTGTTATAAGTTTGCTACTGGGTTGAAATGACAATTCATTTTTAGGACACAACAAAACCACCTAAAATTTGCAAACAACAACTTCGAAAATTTCCTTCAAGAACCTTTAGAAAAGTTTTAGGTATATGAGAAATGTTTGAGGAGAAAAGGATAAGATTTTTTCAAAATGTATTTCAGGCACTTAGTTATATTTATATTAATTAAAGACATCATTTCTAAATTATTGTTTTAATTCCCAACAATTTTATCAATACAAATGCAACTATATTTTGAGAAGACACAACTTTTCAGTACATATTTGAAAAATCAAAATTTTTCAAAAGAATCCGAAATTAATTTCCATAAAAGAAAATAATTTCTTTTCTTATCCAAACTTTTTTCTGAAAAAGAACTAAAACATATGTGCATGTAAGTGCCAAGTGCCAAATGAATTTAACTATATAATACATATAATTTGGTTTCCCTTTGTCTTTTCCCTCCGTGTCCAAACTTGAACTTTTAGGTGCGTTCTTCTTTGTAAAGTGGAGAAAACATTCTTACTTTTCCAATAGGGAACAAACAAACTCATACTCAAATACAAACTACAAGATATATATAATAACATATGTTATATTTGTATATGTGTGTGTATATTGTACTGTCAAAAATTGAATATAAGGATAACTTAGTAATTGATTAAAAATGGAAATTAATCTAAAATTAATTAACTAAATAAAGGGGCTAGGAAGCCCGAAGGGCAAGCCAAGTGCACAAAGAAGGGCATAAAAACTCGAATGAGTCTAAGCCTATTAAGGCTAAAATCTATAAACACCTAGTCCCAAAGAGAAATGGGACACATGAAATCATTCCTACAAATTCTCAAAGTTAAAGAACTTTTGACAAGCAGAGATCTCTCTACATACATTATAAAGAAGACGAATTGAGAATCTGCTATTTTATGAAAAGTGAGTTCTTTCTTGTGCCATAACCATCAAGAAGAGTAAAGAGCGAATACCACCTATTAGCTATCACATTCCTAAGGTGCAGTCCAATTTATCAAGCAATCCTGGAGGAAAAATTCTCCCATGGGAAGAAGATAGCTCAATTACTAATATTTGATGGTACCACAGACCCCCAAGATTACTTGGATAACTTTCTAGCAAGGATAGAGTTGTATGACCTAAGTGAGGATGCGTACTGCAAGCTCTTCAACACCACTCTCACTAAGCGCATCCTAATATGGTTCAATCAAATGCTAATAAGATGTATTAATCGGTGAAAAGTGTAGCATGATTTTTCCTTCAAAACTTCTCCCTTGAAAATAGATACCCTAACACAACCAAGCCTATCTGCTCACCATCAAGTAATAAGATATAGAATGTTTGAGGACTTACCTTAATTGGTTTGTTCAAGCTATTCACGAGATCCCATATGTCAGCTAAAAGCTTCTCCCTAGTATCATCTAGCAGAATTTAAAGCACCTCAAAATGTGAGAATCGATTGAAGGGAGCCATTTACCACGCTGGAAGAGCTCCTCATATATGTTAAGAAGTATATTCACATAGAGGACCTTAGGAAGCTCTTAAATGAAAGGCACACAATCAAAGAAGTAATGGCAATAGAAGACAAGCTAAATGAGATGTAGCTCTTATTGCACTCTCGTTGTATAGTCCCAAATAGAAATTCTAATGTTAGCGCTACAACATGGTTTCATTGAATGATAGAAAGACCTAATAAATGTTAAGAAAC
This sequence comes from Jacaranda copaia, assembly GCA_014898725.1. Lineage (NCBI taxonomy): Eukaryota > Viridiplantae > Streptophyta > Magnoliopsida > Lamiales > Bignoniaceae > Jacaranda > Jacaranda copaia. The sequence continues at coordinate 745,011 of JACGDI010000425.1, read as the reverse complement.
TAAGACCAAACAAGTAGTGTCATTTCCACCATGCAAATAAGTACACCATAGATGAGTGTCACCTGTTGAAGGAGGAAATTAAAGAGTTGATTCAAAAAGGATACATTAAGGAATACATGGCTTAGAAGGTGTCTAAGTAAGGAAAGGCTTGCATAGAGAAGAGAGCGAGAGTTATAGGTAGAAGATAGGTGACTGCCTAAATCCCAAAGAGCACTAACACCTACACAACCTGGATAATGTCTCCATGGTTGGGATCACCTTTGTGATATATGGAGGACCATTTAGAGGAGACTTTTTCTATATGAGGAAAGCATTAGTATGAGTATCTAGGCAAGTGCAAACTCATGTAGTAGATCCGATTTTAATGATATTCAAAGTATGCCCAGCTATTTCTCATATCACGTTTAGGAAAGAAGACATTAAGCTCAAAAGTGGAGGCTTTAATAATGCCTTAGCGATTTTTGCATCCTTTACCAACTTCTAGGTTAGGAAAATATTGATGGATAGCAACAGTTCAACTAATATCTTATTCCATAACGCATTTCTTCAACTTCAAGTAGATAATGCTTAAATGTAAAAAATCAATACCCATTTGGTGGGATTCACAGAAGATACAGTAGAAGCACTTGTGGAGATACTACTACTTCTTTCCTTAGGCACTTAACTAAGGAGGCCGAAAGATTGTAAGGTTCTTGGTGGTGAAGAATTTGATCATGTATAATGTGATCCTAGAAAAGCTAACATTAAACTTATTCCAAGTTGCAATTTCTACTTACCACTTGAAGATGAAGTTCCCAAACTAAGTGAGTTGGAGAGGTGGTAGGTGCCTTAAGAACAACAAGAGAATTATAAAATAGTACTCTATGGAACTTGAAGTCTTCTACCTCTTAGGCAAATCAAGCAAAAAGCCCTTAAAGAGGGCATAAGGAGATAATGGCAAAGGTGTGTTGCTATACATTGGCCTTGTGGAAGCACACACACCTCAAGACATTTACGATGATGGTTGAAATGCATTATTGGTTGCGCATTATAATGATAAGTCGTTTACTTGGCCTTTTTTCTTATTGTAGCTATTGTTGTTAGTTTCTGCTATTCAAAATTTAAATAAAGCCTACTTACTCAAGGATGGTACTCTTTTCTTATTTTTATTTCTTTAATAAATGTGCAATTTCTTGTATTTTTCACATTACATTATCATTTCTATGACTTTGAAACTTATAGCATCTGTAAGGAGTTATTAGAAAGCTTTTAAACATAAGCCCACTATAAGGCTTCTCGAGGAGTACAAGGTAGTCATTGAGCGTAATTCACTATAAAGGCCCATTTGGAGTATGTGTTCGCCGACCTAATCCCACTATAGGGTCCTAAGGAAGTACATGGTAGTCACACTCTTAAAAAGTACTATTATCTCTCCTCAAAAGTACATGGCACTTTCTTAAAACCTACTATCGGCTTATCTTGAAAGTGTAAGGCACTCTTTCAAAAAGCTCACTATTGGCTTCTCTCAAAAGTATGTGGCACTCTGTTAAAAAAACTATTACCAATTTCCTTTAGGAGTAAGTGGCAATTGCTTTGGTGAAGCTCGCAAAGGAACACCTCAAAAGACATTTACAGAATCAAGTAAAAAAGAAAAATCTCTAAGTTTTGCAATTCAACATGTCGCTTTATGCTTTTACTAAGTCTCTTAATGGACTTATAAACACATTCATCTTTATCACAATACTTAAACTTTGATGTTTATCCAACTCAAGCACAAAATTAATCTCCTCCCTTTGAGGACTCAACTTTGCACATGGTGAACTAATGTTGATGAACGGGGGATTCTACGCCTCCTTAGGATAACTCTATTACATGACTACATTTGCAACTACAATAGGTACTTGAAACTCATAAACTCGCTAAAATGCTTGTTTAGCTCTACCAAATATATGTTCTAAGTCCCTAACATCTAACAAAAGCATCACAATGTCAATATGTGTGACATATGAAGAAATAACAATAAAAGAAAAAGAAAAGACCTCACATAAGGGTGCCCCACACGGGTGCCCAAACATAAGCCCCCGTTGGCACCCAAGTTTAGCTCCCCATGTGGGCACTCCATCCCCATGCATGTGCTCTATAAGGATGCCCTAATCTAGCACCTAAAAGATATCTTTTTTCCTAATGCTTAATATTAGCATCTTCATTCCACTTGTGACTTAATTCTCAAAAGTATGAGTGCTCAACAATAGTTATTCAAGTAGCTAAATGCTTACAAGAACACAAAATAAACAAAAATAAAGAAATTTTGTCGAAATCAAATGAGAGAAGTAAAAGGATATATGGTCAATCCTTAACCTTCGAAAGTAAATAACAATGTGAAAAGGAAAACATGCTAAAGTACCACTCAAGCTAACTAGAAAATGCTAAGTAGCAATGAAGTTCTGAACAAAAATCCTAATTGCTACTACTACTTTAAGCAAAGTGTCTTACCTTTGTCGAGCTGCTTCTGTCGATTCTTTTAATATATACTCTACCCCAACCTCAGGACCTTTCCAAGGCTCTCCAGCAGTAAGGTTGACTAGGATCCTGGGATCTAACATTAATAAATCTTTTGCAGGGCATCGCTTGGTCCCACTTAAAATGCAACGACCACCTCTAAGTAGTCTACTCATGGATCGCCATCACCTCTACTTTGATCATCTCAAAATATTCATCATAAACCTTGAATTCTCTGACCACATCTTTGCGAGTAGCACTTATGAGGGTCTTTCTAATAGAAGAATCTATGAGCTTTTCCCCACCCTTCTCATCTTTTACATACCTTGTCTTTAGGTGCTTGTGCTCCTTAAGTAGTTTGACTAGCTCTTTCTTCTCCTTCTGATTCTATTATTTAACTTCTTCCGTAGTCTCTTCCTTAAGATATTTTACCAAAGCTAAAGCTCTCTCTGCTTGACAAGACATGTTCTCAACAAATTTCCACCCATGCACTCAAAAAATGCAAAAAACATTTGAAAGTCAGAAATCACTACAACATGAAAAAAGAAAAGAATCATAAAAAAAGAAATAAGGATGAAGATAAATCAAAGAAAAGAAATAAACTCATACCCCAGCAAAATTGCTAGTAGTTATCTCAGTTAACTAAGTAGAGGAAAGTAACTTTTCCTTTAATCATACTCATTTACCATGTCCGCATGTAATGAGCACTAAAGGTAGTCTCATCTATATCCCAGTATGAATTTATCTCTTAACTCCACTACAAGTTATAGTGAAAAAATCTATTAGCCTTGCTAGCATGAAAAGGGTAAGTAATTTAGGGACAAATAGTGGATCCACAGGCGTACTGCCCATAAAATCAAAGGGCAACACTTATTCAGCAATATATCTTTACGACATTGTTCCATGGTATGTCTTTTATGTGATTCTCTCTCTACTCTCTAAGCATGGATCCTTGCAAAATTGTTCTTTTTTCTTACCAAAAAAAGAAAAAGAAAAATAAAGTTATAATGTAAATAATGCATGGAATGAAAGAAGTAAATACACATGTGCAAGAAGAAGCAACAAATCGAAGAGAAAAATATGCTAAGTATTGTTAGGAAACATATAGGTGATGTCAAAAGAAGAATTTAATAGCTCCTATTCAATGAAACTTACATGAAGATCATGATGAACTTGACTAGGATGGATAATAGAAGTAGAACTACTCTATACGCTAGGAACATCCCAATCCTTATCTCAAACGAAGAAGAATCTATCTTCCCATGGACCTCTTGATAAAAGTAACCCACACAAAAATTTATTATTTAGTTTGGGAAAATCATTGGAAAAATGGCTTGTTTAGCATTTTACGCACACCAAACAGAGTGTGATAACTATCCAAAGATATTAATAAGCCCAACTTAGTTAAATGCTATCTAAACTACGCAAAGGATGTGGAAACGTTATGCATAAATTGGCTCAAACACATGCCATAAATATGTGCTATATCTAACAAAAGAGGGTGTAGAGAAAGAGAAAAAGCACAAGTGAAGTAATTGCTAAAGATAGTAAAATACCCCCTACAAGGGCACATCATGTTGTCTTGAAAAGAAAGAATGATGAATTTAAACTTGTCGAAGACATAAATCAAACACCTGAAAATATCTATCTCCTTCAGCCTAATAAAGTACTTAATTTATACTGCCTTTAGGAAGCTACTATCCACAATAGGAATGCTCTCAAATTCCTAATTGGAAGAACCCTTCTCTATAGAATTAGAATTAGATGATGAAGATGACTTGCTAACTCCACTCCTATTATGAGGCTCTTAAAACTCTTGAAAATTCTATATGGCCTAGATTAACTACACAACTAATAGAGGACTAACTTACACTGCAACACCATGCAAAGGATGATCCCCATGAGTTTGAATCAATACACACATGTCGCGGGGTGCGTGAGGCCAATGCTCAAAGGGTGTTAGCCTAAGGTATTGTGCAAGCACCCAAGGTAGGCACTTCGATGGCGCCACCACCAAGTGTTGAGTGAGAAGCTGCCTTAGGCACCTAGCATGCATTCAACACCATTGCTACGGCCAGCTGACTAGCCAACTATGGGACTATTCCATGGCTCTCCCTCCGCTCCCTTTCGATTGTTCACTCAAAGTCTCATTTCCTAAACTTAATCCAAAACTATACTTATTCTCATATATGTTTTGGCATGACATAGACGCTAGAATTCTCACTAACTTAAAAGATATTTTGAAAAATTTGGGCAAGAAAGTTAAGAAGAAAGAAATAAAACAAAGAGTCTAAGGAGAATGAAAGATATTACCTTGGGAACTCATCTCTGCACTCTTAATGGGACCTTCCTTTCTCTTTCTCTCTCTCCTTATTCAAGATGGAGCTTTCTGTCTTTTCGCTAACTCCCTAAGTGCCAACAAGGCTATTCTATGGTGCACTTCTCAGTAGTGCCAAAGACTTTGAGACATATTCAACCTCAACTTAAACAATAGTTGAAAACTCGTAAACACTTAATTTAGAAATAATTGCTCAAATTCAAGTAAATAAAATTTAATAAATTAAATGCATAATATATTTTTTTATACAAAATTAAAAATTTTCTCATTGAAAATAAGGTTGCTTGATGATATTGCCAAAAATTAAATATAAAGATAACTTGATAAATGGACTAAAAATGATAATAGACATAAAATTAGTTAACTGAAAGTGGCTAGAAAGCCCAAAGGACAAGCCAAGCTTGCAAAGAGGGGCATAAAAACCCTAATGGGCTTACATCCTTCAAAATTAAAATTTATAAATACCAAGTTCTAGAGAAAATGGGACACTAGAAATCATTTGCACAAATTCTCAAAGTTAAAGAACTTTTGAGAAGCGGATGTCTCCACATGTGTTTCAAAAAAGACGAATTGACATTCTACTTTTTTTTGAAAAGAACCCTACTTTAATTCCAAGCAGCATCAATATAAATATTTTTTAATATACTTTTTTATAGTTGGGCTTTTGTCATTTCGATTTTTATTTTGCCTCGATCTCTAGTTTTTTCTAATTGGAGTTACTTTAAACATTTCATAAATTCTACTCATTTTGGCAGATCAATAGTTTGGAGATGATGTTGCTTGAAAATGTGGTTAGGGTCCTCTTTGAAAGTCAAGAAATTTAATGTAGTTATTTGCTCTAGAACGTATCTGCATAGAGGTAGAACTCTCGATGTTTTACAAGGAATTTTTTGTCCCAATTAATTTTGAGAGTTGGTATTTATAATGATTATTCCTGTAGGAAGCTTTAACTCATTTGGATCTAAATGTCCATCTTGGTGGCCTTCATTAATTGAGCACTCTAGCCGTTACTTTATTTATTATTGATTTAATTGAACTATTTTATTTTATTTTTACTTTTTTTTTGTATCCTGGGGGACTCAATTTATCGTATCAAAGGGGACATTTATAATTATAAATTTCATTTTGAATTCTTTTGAATAGTCCAATCTCATGGATTTAGGTAACTAATCCTTTATAATTTACACTCGAGATGAGCTCCTTAATTGAAGGGTGGTAATTTCTTGCATGCCTTCTTTTTTGAAACCAGGAATCTAACAGCACGCCTAGTCGCCAACACCATAAAAATTTTAGTGGGGGATCAATTATTATAGCATAATTCCAAGTCAGGTTCAAGGCAGACAATCCATAGCACGACCAAGTATATCATTAGAAAACTTGTTACGACTTCACTCTAATTACATGGCAATTGGCAAGTTATCATCACTCAAAGAGGTAAAAATGGGTGGGGGGCGGGGCGGCGGCGGGGACTGGGATAGTTATGTGTGATTTGAGCTTTTTGATGTCATGGATGACAATTGACAATCACTCCTCACCGTTAGACCAACTCTTCATCGTAAGTTGAATACAACATTTTACCCATAGTAAGAATCAATGCTCCCAAGAAATGAGCATTAAACCTATTTAAGGTTAGTTGATTACGACGTTTCACCAATAATAAGAACCAATGTTCCATAGACTTATATGATTGAATTCACTTACTGCACATCACACTAATAGAAATTTGCTTAATTACCCATATATGTATATAATGGTGATTTAGATTGATGGCATCCATTATCCAACTAATACAAAATGCCGATTTTTCAAATTTTAGAATGTGTGAACTCTTTTTATAGTTTCACCCATTAAAAAATTTTAATTAATGCACCAATAAAAAATATATTTATATTTTTCAATCATTATTTTAACATAGATACATATATATTTGAATCGTTATACGACTATGAAATAACATATATATAATAATATAAAAACTTGACGTGACACTGTTAACTAGACAAAAATTTATATAAAAAGAAATTTATAGTAAAATTTATCTTTTCTCACATTTATAATACATATAAACATAATTTTATTTTAAATGAATTTTTCGATCCTACTCTCAAAACATATTCTTTCTATATTTTCTCTGAATCCAATTCAAAATAAATCTAAATATTGCTGTAAAATTTTCAAAAATAAAGAAATGCGAATTCAAGTGTTATAATGCGTAATAATTTAAATGCCACGTGAGGTCTCGAAAGACAACTGGAATCGGCTCTTAAAAACTACGCTCACGACACAATGTGGGTCCCTCTCCCTCTCCCTCTCCCTCTCTCCCTCACGCACACACACACCGCACACATACGCACAAAAGCTGACTATCAACTTGACCATAATAAAAGTTCTATTCCTTAAGAGTATATCAATTTAATGCGTTAATATATATCGTATTAAAATTTATTTATAGATTTAAATATGCGTAATAATTAGCGAGTTCAAAGAATTGTTGATCTTCCTTGTAATTTGTATATATAATTATAATTAAAAAATTAAAAGTACAGAGCCAGTAGGTGTAGGTCAACTTAACACCAATAATTCTGTTTGGTTACAACTTAGCTTTCTCGAACAACTAATCATATCATTGCCTCCCGCCCCCTTCACTAATCTCAAATCTAATTGGTCTTCATAATTACTAATTAATTTTTTTTTCAATCTCTTCATCTTCCCTATATATAGATACATAATTACATGTAGTTACCACACGTTCTAGACTGTTAATAATTTTTTAACACCCTATTAATTAATTAGATGGGTCTGGCTACTTGATCCTTATATATGTGTGTGTGTGTGCGCGCGAGCGCGCGCGCGCGTGGCTGCTGAAGTCTATAAATAAAAAAAAACTCTTTTTTTTTCTTTTTCCTTTTACAAAAATAAAAATACTTATTATTATTATTATTATTATTATTATTATTATTATTATTATTATTATCATCACCATCATCTAGGGGGCCTGCGGTTTGTCTATTGTGGTAGGTTGATGCATCAGGATTTGCTTTTGCTTACTTTTGGAGCATAAGTCCCTTTATTATTACCATCATCAATAATTATTCAATGTACCATCATTATGTATAACCCTCCCTCTCTTTTTCTTCCTTTTCTGCCTCCAATCATATTTTTGCGCATACTTTTATATGGCAATAAAGAGTGAATTTTTATTGAAGCTCGTTGGTGGGACATTAGCAATTGATATTCTCCTTTCCTTGTAGGAACTTAGTATATATTTATTAAGACAATCAGCACGAGGAAGTTAGAATTTTAAGTATAAATTAAAGACACACATAAAAAACCTAAGAATCTTTTACGGAAAAATTGCTGTGAAATTAATTTTGTAGCTGTGACTATATATAATAGTTATAAATTTATATAGTAAATGTATTTAACTATCAATTCGTATCATTGTTCATTGGAAGGGGAACAAGTTAGTGTTATATATTATTTATAGAAAAATTAATATATATTAAAAAAGAACAATCATTAGTTGTGGATTAGTATTTCGAGAAATAGTTGCAAGAGCATTTACTTTAGATTTCGCTAGACCAAGTTTGTAGGTAGAATCATAAATTTTTAGCATTAATTACGAATTGGCTCTAATTGAGCCCTAATTTTTGTAATGAATTTTGTTGAGAATTAATGAGCTTGAGTCATAACAAGTCTAAACATTAAAAAGACGTTCAAGTTTATTTTATAATTAACTCATAAAACTCCTTACCATGGAAAAAGTTATATTGTTGGATAAAAAGATTATAATTAGAGCAGATAAGGTTTTCCAATAAGAGATTAAACAAGTCTAGTCTGGTCTACTAGTTTACTATTGTGGTTGGTGGCTATTTAGTTGATTGTTAGTCATGAAAAAGACATTTGTGGTATTGAGGTTTTAGGTCCAAAAATTTAAAATTTTCATGTGATAATATATATATACGAATGTATGATTGCAAGAGACAAAAAAGATATGAACATAATTATGATGATAAAAGTGTGTTTATTATTATAATTGCAAGATTTCTGTTGCGATAGTGGTTACTAATTATTGCCATCATGAGGGACCAATGGTGTTTTTTAGATTTATATTGTTAGGACTTAGGTGCCATAAGAGATTTGCTTAATTGCTCTCTTATTAATCCTAAAAGTTAATCACTCTTTTGCATATCTATTTAAATATAAGGCCGGTTTCCTTCCGTAAGCTCTTTGATTAATTAGATTAATCTCAAATTAAGTAATTAATAATTTGTCAAGCTAGTCAAAGTTCAATGGTCCTCGTGACTAAATCTCATTTTCCACAAATTAAATTGTCAAGTTAGATTGTATTCCAAATTTGGTCGTCCGTGATAGAAAGTGAATGCTTGTGAGTCACCCAAAGTAATGAGAATATATATTGTTTACAAGCATGAGGACCTTAATAATGTGTAATATATATATATATATATATATATAAGCTTGATGTGTTATTTAGGAATTGATAAAATTATCTTCACTTTAAAAATAATGAGAATATACTTTTTGTTATAATCTTGCCTCTGCAATGTTCTCTCTCTCTCTCTCTCTCTTCAATTATTTACTTTTTCCTTCTATTATTTCATTTGCATTTTAACTTTTTACTTTTTTTTTATCCTAAAAAATCTAATAAATACATTAAAAGTATTAAATAATTATAATAATATGTAAAAAAGTAAGTAAATTCATATTTATTTATTTTATAAAAATTTAATTTGAAAGATTATCGACTGCATCAAGACTGCTATTTCGAGCAACACAAAGTGCAAAGACTAATAATTTAAAAAATATTTACCAACACTGTATTAAAATTTACAATTATTTCACTAGTAATTGTCATTATATTCCATTCTTTTCTACAGCTTTTTAGGGTATCTAGCTGGTCCAAGAATTTGTAGTCTCCTTTAATAACATATATAATGACTAAAATCTAACCACCTCATTGATTAGAAAGTTTCACACATCCACTTCTTTGTTTGATTTTATGACCCACCGGTAGTTAGCTAATCTTGAATCTTGGATCACGAGGAAGAACAATCTCTATTCATATATCACACGTCGATTGGTGAAATTTATTTTAATTTACATATGATCTTGCGTTCAAAGGAAGAAAATCATCATCATCATCATCATATATATTTCACATCGTTTTTGGCAACGTGAAAGACTATTATTGAAAATATTTTTTTTTGTTCTGTCTATTTTAATGTTAACCTTTTCTAGTTTAATTTGGTTGCTGTTAAAGCCTAAGGTATCTATAATTATCACAAATGAGATCTTCATTCCAAGAAACATGAAAAAGTTGGGGGATCAAAAGCAATTTTCTTAAAATTAAGGCCTAAGTGTAATGATAATGATAATGCTTTGAGATGCGATTTACTGAAACTTCATTTTATGTTTGACACCAGCACATAAGATACACACACACATACATACTAGCATATGTCTGATATGATGTACTAAAAATAATTTTCATATTATTTTGTAATAATATTTATTTTACTTCATCTAATTAAAAATATAAATTGTAATTTTTTTTAATATTTAAAGAAAAAATATGTTACTAATTAAATAAAATAACATTAATATTTTAATTAAAAATATTGCATGTAGAAAATAATTTATATTTAAATAAGTTATAGAATATCAAGAATTGCTAACTCCAAATTTGTAAATTACACATAAACTTTTAAAATGGCAAAATTAAAAAATAATACCGAAAGAATTAAAAATAAATGAATTGAACTAGAAGATCTACTCAACGCGCTTTTAAATTAAATATGTATCTTGTAAATTACATATTTTCATACGATGAGTTAGCCAATGATTTTTTTTAAAAGAAATAAAAAACATTTTTGTTTGATTTCTTAGTAATGTGAAAGTTGTAGCTACAATTTTCATGACATTTGAAACTTTTTAAATGTTAAGTAAATACTTCATCTATGAAAGCTAATATTTGATCACCAATTTTATAAGTAATTTGTAACTTGCAATATCACATAAATTAAATACTTTTAATATTCCATGTAATTTTGATTAGTAAAAATCATTTATTCTTATTTAAATATTTAGTTATTTTATTATTTTTAAAATTATCAAATGATATCTATTACATACATGATCATAAGATACTAAGTAAATTCAATAGTACTCAATTCAAAATAAAGTACCAATCTCCCATAAGTTTATTTTATAAGTATATAAAAGTGTACGTACAATTTAATGGATACTTACCTTTAGTCAAACTTTTTTACTCTGACACCATTAATCCATATGAAGTATTCTTTTATATATTATTATAAGTAAAAATATAAAAAATAAATGTACATGATATAATTATAAAATCATGTAACTAAATATAATGAAAAATATAAAAATTAATATCATTTGATATTTAAGTGGTCATCTATCAAACTTTTTAGAAATTTTCAACTATATCAACTATATATATATATATATATGTCCCATATAAAAGAATTTACTTTAAATAATTGAAAAAGAGTTCTCCATTATTATAATATTATAATAATAAAATGATTATAACTCAAGATATAAAAATAAAATTGAGAGTTTATAGATATTGTGGGAAGTAAGTTTTCATATTTGAAATAAAATTTTCAAATTAATTATTTGTCACATTTTATATATATGGTTTTATTTAAAAATATTTTATATATCTAAAAAAATTTCATTAAAAAATTTAATTAAATTTTAAGGACTTTGACAAATTGAGGACTTACTTATTATATAATTAATTTCTAACTCTTTAATAAGGAAATGATGATTTCATATTTCACATAAATATATGTCCATCCTTTTTGTAAAATGTATGAAGTACATTGCAATATTAAGAAATAATCATGATTGTTAAGTATTTTTTTTCACTTCTGAAGTATATTTTATATAAATTATCTAAAAATTAAAAATATTAAAAATTCTAAGTTGTCGAGAAAATATTTATTCAAATATGATTGAAATAATTTGTTTGATCAAATAATTGAATAATTTTCATTTATTTACTAGTTTTTTTTATTAAAGATAATTGAATATGTATTACTTTAGCTACAATAAAGTGACTATGTTTACAATTACAAAAGAATTTATTATATATGAAAAATTAATTGCTGTTTTGAAATAACTTAGTTATCAATTGTTTTATTTGGATAAATTTTGAATTTTTTTAAAAAAAATATAATTAAATTAAAAATAAATATATTTTTCTTTAGATGAAAAAATAAGTTAATAATTTTTTAAAGCCCATATTTATTAGATAATTTCATTACTTTATATATCCATTTAATTTTTAATAGTTAATATCATCAAAGTGAATGTAAATTACTAAAATACAAAATATAATGTAAAAGGTACTTATTTAGAAATGAAATATTGATTTCTATCTGTATATACATAATTTCTTATAAATAAGTTATTTATTTATTGAAAGACAAATAAAGTGATTTTTTATAAAAATATTATAAAAAAGTAAAGATTCAACCAGTCGAAATAAACTTATCAAGGTACATCATATTATATATAGAAAATAACAAATTTCTTTCTTATGTGCATATAATTAGACATGGACAAATCAAGTGCTAATAAATTTAATAAATATTTTATAGACAAATATATAATATTTTTCATTCATCTGATAAGAAAATTGGAATAATTTGAATAACTTAACAAATATTATAATATTATAATATTTTTCTACATCACATAAAATTCTAGGTACATTACTCAAATATGAAGCATATATAACCTTTTATCTCTATAAATTGAGAGAATTGTAATTAGAATAGTAGTAAAATAAAAATATCAATATCAAAGATAAATTCTTGTATGACATACAAATATATTTGAAAATAGTATTGAGAATGAATATATAAATATATATGACTGATTGAAAAAAGAAAAAACTTCATGCTAATATTTTTAAGTAATATAAAGATTACTATTCTAAGTTGGCCATACAAATATTAAGTTTAAATAAATACTATGGAAATAAGATAGTGATAATATTAATAAAATATTTAAATATATTATAGAGTATCTGACTAACACAGAATGAAGAAAAACCAAAACAATATAAAGATATGTTATAAAAAAATATTAAAAACTTTCTATGCAATAAAATTTAATGTAAAAAGAAAAAAGCAAAATTATGTTATGCTAAGTGGGAAAAGAGGTCCTACAATTAAACAAATTGAATACAAATATAGAATTGTAGTACGAATAATGTAAAAATAACAATTATACAATAATAAAATAAACATATAAAATAAATGAAATATTTATCCGTTAATCTTGTGATAAATTAAATTTATAAGATAGAATTTTGTGATAAATATACTTGATATGATGACTATAAAATATTTTTAAATTATACAATCATCTGATGAGATAAAAATATGATTATGGATATTTTTTTAAAATTATATAATAAGATAAAAATTATATTACAATTTTGGATAAATCTAGCATGATATTTTAGTTATAACGGGTAAGTTAGTTGTGCAACCCCTTCTCGGGATAGCACTCAAGTTGAAGTTTGACTCAGTTTAATTTTAAAGTACAAATCAACTCCAAGGAAAACAATCCATACTATCCCAAAAGATTAATGAAAGTCAATATAGATTACAGGCCCATCAGAAATTTTTTTCCAAAATTATCAAGCACAACAACAGCCTTCAACTTAAGTGACCACAACAAAAGTATTACGTATATATCATCAAGAATCCCACAACATTCATCAAAATATGTGCATACTGCTGATATTTAATCCAAACTTAACCTATTATAGTACTTCACCAGTTTAGACCTGTCATATTAAAATATCTCTAAATTTAAAACATAACATTCTAGGGAACTTATAAACACATATTCCACTTGATCTCTTACAAAACACATTTCTCTTCAACTCAAGCCCGAAATGCATATCTTTCGCTTAATCCTGTCTGAGAAAAATTAGGAATGACAAGGAGGGTTTTTCTTAAGGATTCAATAAGGGAAAGGAGAGTTATAAGATTTAGAAGGAAAGTTAATGAGGTAAGACTATCGATAAATAGTTTGATGACAACAAGAAGGTCAGTGTATGTCAACAATGTATACATAATACACATGAAATCAAATTGAGCAAGTTGTTGGTCATTCCATACTAATTACTCCTAAATTAAATCGTAGTTGCTAGTATCGCCCTTAGTACAGTATGAACATTAATTTTCTTATCACTTCATTTTGCTTGAGCACTCAACTCGGTAGGTAATAACTTATTTTAAGGCATGGTCAACTGCATGTTAAATGCCAATACTCACAGTTTGCTACCTCCAGCTACCTATAAGTTAGGATTTTAAGTGGGCACTAGCCAAAAAGACCTGTGCCCATCAGTCCGTTCCACATGATTGTCTTCTGAACCTCGCCTCTGGGCTCAATTACCCTTGTGGCATCCCTCTGGGTAATATCTGTCCATGGCGTCCCATGGGTTAGTAACCACGCATATCTTCCCATAAGTTAGTATCCGCCCATGTCGTCCCATTGGTTAGTAACCTTCCATGTCTTCGCCCATGTCTTCCCATAGGTTAGTATAATGTAATGCCACCAAATAATAATTCAATTTCAAATAAAATTTGCAAATTTAGAGAACTTCACAAAGTTCAATTGAAAATAGTTATTTTCAAGAAAAGATGGTAAAATATCAAGCATTTTGAAATCAAGAGAACCTCACAGGGTTTGATTAAAAATAGTCATTTTCAAGAAAAGATGATAAAATATCAAGCAATTTCACATTAAGGAAACCTCACAGGGTTTGATTTAAAATAGTCATTTTGAAGAAAAAAGGGTAAAATATCAAGCAGTTTCAAATTAAGAAAACCTCACAGGGTTCAATTATCACAACGATAATGGTAATCAAAACAATATCAAATTAGCAGAACCTAACGGGTTCAACGATAAACATGGAATAACTCATATCAACAAGAACCAATCGGTAGATCCCTCACATGGGTAACAATAATTAACAGAATATGGAAATTAAGTCAACACAAACCCTCACAAGGGTTTGACAAGAAAATCAATAAGTACAAAAGGCGCCGAATTGGTGGACCCTTATAGGGGTTTTCAACAATTAACAAGTAAGCTTATACAAAATAATAATCAAAAGCAGAAGACCTTTACCTTAATAACATCGGCGATGAAGTCAACTCTACTAGTCCTCAAAGTCGAACCCTCCGTCACCTATTCACAAGAGTAACTTTCCATTAAAATCCTTGTTCAGCCCAAACAAACTAACATTCATAATCATACTAATAACAGTTCAATCTGAGTAATTATTCAACTAATATGTTGGTTAGGGTTTGTTTCAATATTATTGCCCTAAACATGCTATTTGCATTGGATATATAAACATTTATGGAGTTCATCTATACTGCCAAAATAATACAATGGAATCCTTAATTTTAATATATAACTCTATAATGATACCCAATATTGATTATAGCAATCTATTTATCAATAAAAATTCAAGTTTTCATCGCTTAAGTCATGGTTATGTAAAATTAGGGTTTTCTTCACTTGGTTAGCTATATTACCTATAGCTTACATGAAATAATACCTTTTTGGATTCACTATGCTTAATCAATCAAGTGTGTTTTGTTCTTATGCATGGGTGTTTTGATCAACCGTTTCTATCATTATTTTTGATAATACAAGGTTTTATGATGATCGGAACATACAAACATATACATGCAATTACATACACCAACAATATCATTCTTATACCAATTTTTCACTAATGAGGTAGAATCTCAACAATTAGAACACATGTATGTGATCACTGTGATGAGACAAAGATTTTGTCTAGTTGCTACCACCATTGGACAACTTCACCATCACCATCAAAAGAAGCATTTTAGCTCAATAAACTAAAGCCCTCAACCAATTTTAGCAAACAACGTCAAATTTTCGCCCAATTTTTTCCTGAAAATTGGTTCACTATCTCACGCCACCGCGTTGGTTTGAGCTTAATTCTATGGCCGTCACTGAACTATTTTGAAATTTGAAGGCACCAACGAGTTTCTAATGCTGAGTTCTACAAAGCCCATCTCTTGTTCTCATTAATTAGTCGTTGAAGGCTTGCTCCTGCCAAGCTTCATCATGGTCTGCTTTCGGTTGTCATTTTCATCACCATCCGTTTGCCATTTCTGACTACATGAAGGTGTTTCGAGGTGTTGGGAGGGAGGGGAAAAGGGTGGTTGAGTTGAATTTGGGTTTCGAGATTCGTAAGAGGTGACATTGGAGATTGGAAAGGAGAGGGCGTTTGATGGGGAAGAAGGATGAGTGGGGGGGCTTGAGTTTAAAGGTAGCTATTTATAGATTCGGCCTTTTTCACTTTACAAATTGATCCTAATAGTTTATGCAACATTTTAGTTCAGTCCAGAAGGTTTCAATAAAAATTAATTTGGCCATTAGATTTTATATAGCCTCACATTAGGTCCACTAGTTTATGAAAATTAAACATTTACCTCTTAAATTGACAAATGGTACGATTAAATCTTTTATACATACATTTTAACCCACAAAATTTTCAAAAATTATACAAAAATTAAATAAATTCTTAGAAAATAATAATGCATTTCTAGGGGTGTTACATTAGTTGTATTAAAATAAAACAAAAAAAATAAATAAACAACCAATTAATTTTTTTAATTTAATTAAAATTTTCAAAATTCAAAGAATTCGACATTTGGTTAAAATTATGTAGCTAGATCAATACAAATTTGTGTTGTATACAATAGTACTTGCCTAAATCTCGTGTTATGCATATCATATTCACTCTATTAAATTAAAATAAATTTATAAATATACAGCTAATTTATTGTGTTTTTATAAATATAATATTATTTTTATACTCAATTAATAAAATAATTTTTTTTTAAAAAATATTGTTTTGAACAGTTAACTAATAATGGCAAATAATGTCAATTAGAACAAAAATAATATGGTATATTAATATTAAGTAAAACTTAAAAATATTTCTACATTATATGTATATATATTTTATAATTTCATGCTAAGGCACAAGATGTAAATTGTTTTATAAAATATAAATAATTAGAACTAAAGTATAATTAAAAAGTAAAAAATTAAAGGGTCAAGTTATGAATCAATATCAAGGTATGGGATACAAATAGTTTAATAAATAAAGATGCTAATGAAATACTGAAATAAAAAAGAGAGAGAATTAAAATTTTTGAATGGTATGACTTTCCTATGAACTTTTGGAGAGAAATTTGTTGGACAGAAGAGAATACTAACTCGAAATATAAAATATTGATGGAATATCCCATTGAAAATCTGTTGGATTTGTTTTGGATAAAAGTCCATCACAATTTTGTTAAAATCGCTTGAATAAGTTTATTTTGCCATCAAAAGTTTTGACTTTTCCTCTAAAGCTTCCATTGAAAAATTTGCACTTTCTTATAATATTTGTATTAAATTTCATGAACCCTTTATATAGATATATGAAGTAGAAAAAATTTTTTAAATACTTGAAAAATTTTTATATCATCTTATTAATATATATAATCTTTAAAAGATAATATCAAATTTTTTATCAGATAAGAATCAAGATGATGTGCCATAACTTGATTCATCACTATTTTATTTGACTACAATATGCAGGTTTATTAGCTGGAATGCCTCAATAAAATTAAAAAATTTAATCAATTGTTAATAATTTATCTAGCTGTTAATCAATAAAATAGATTATATGTAAATTTCAATTAAATTTTTACTTATTGAAATAAATTTTAAATTTTCTTAGATAAAGATGAATAATTAACAATTAATTAAATTTTTTTAGTTTAATTAAAAAAATTAAAATTATAAGAATTCAAAATTTGATGAAAACTGCATAATTGCATGTCCCATACCACTGTGCTATATACAATGGTATAAATAAATTTTATTTATATATGTACAAACACACACATCTAGAGTTTATTTGAGTTTAAATTTTGAAACTGACATATATGAGGAACTAGCATTATCCCCATGCTATGCACGGATTCTTTAAAATTACTATATATTAATATAGTTATTGAATTATAAATATAACTAAAATAATAATATAAAAATAAAAATATCACAAAAATATCAAGTTATTAATAAAATTAAATTTAAAGTTTTAAAATTTAGAATTTAAAAGTTTGAAAAATATACATACATCTCTTATACATTATGTCATAAAAAAATAAACTTCAAATTTATTAAGTGAGAAGTTAAAAAAAATTTAGAACATCCAAAAATAAAAGCTATGAAAAAATTTAAAATTATAATACTTTAAGATTATTTTAGAGTGAAAGGAGGATGAGCATGTATTAAGTTAAAACTTAAAATATAAAGAATTAAACAATATATTAGTTGCCAAGGAATCAAAAAATCTTATTTAATTTTAATTTTTAATTAAAAATCAATTAAGTCTAGACAAAACTATGATAGTAAAGATAAAAAAAACTAAAATGAACAAATAAATTAATAACAAAGTTAAGATCAATATTAATATATACGTTTATAGAAACCTTTTAGTTTGATTCATATTTTAGTTACTGAATTATTAAGTGAAGAAAAAAAGTTTGATACTAGTAATGCAAAACTAAAATTATAGTAAATTGATAAAGTAATTAGAAGTTCAAAATTAATTTTAAATAGGAACTAGTGCTAGGATATGAGGATGAAATTAGAATGAAAAATAAAATATGGAAAAAATAAATTTTATGTTCATTCTCAATTTTTTTTTTGTAAGTAATAGGATTGTCATATTATATTTTGAAAATAGCAGAATAAAGTTACTAACAAAAAAAAAGTTGTTAACCTTTCAAACAATCAAAATTGAAAAAAATTAATATATATATATATATATATATAAATGTATATTTTGATAGACTAAATAATGTCTAGAGTTATAAACTTACATAAAAAGTTAATAGGTGTATTATATATTGAAACAACCATATAATTATTTATTTAAATACGTCAAAAATGGTCTCATAATATATATTGATGTAGTATATAAATGTTTTAAAAAGATTTCAAATTATACATATTTATACATACATAATTACAAATATGAATGCAAAATAAAATTAAATGTCGTACTTCTAAAATTATAAATATTTAGCAAGTGAAATGAATTTTAAAAATATTAGAACCAAAAAATAGATCTCATCCTATAAAACTATAAACTTAGATGAGCAAAAATAAAAAAACAAAAAAATAATAGAATAATAAATTACAAAATTTAACAATAAATTAATATCCTGATTCAAAAAATGAGTAAAAGGATGCTAAATGTATAATAATTTAAATAAAATAAAAATTAAATGACAAAATTTATTAATAATTAAGCAGACAAATGTAACTAATAAAAATAAAATTAAATTAAAATATTAAGCAGAATTAATAAATCTCATAATAAATGAATTGATAAAATAAACTAAGTAGTAAACAAAATTGATATAGAAATTTATAAATTTAATAGTAATTAAAGCCAAATGATAGACTTTATTTAGGTTGAAAAGAAAATTATAGCATTAAAAATCTAAAAAAATCTCTTCCATCATGCAATATACCTAAAACAAACCTAAAGAAAAAAGAAAACAAAATAAAAACGGTGAACAATAAAATCAAATAAACAATAAACACTTTGAATAATGAGCTAAAGATACACACAAAGAGATAAAATAAGAAAAAATACTAGAAAGTAAAGAGGATAGAAAGAATAGAGTAAAAAAAATGTTAGAACCTGAGAATATAATGAAATAACTTTTAAAAGACTTTATATATTGTGATATAGATATAAATTAGTTATTAAAAATAAAAAAATTACTATTGAGTTATCAAACTATAGAGTTTAAATGATTATGAAATCTTCAACATATTGAAAGCAGAGAAGGAAAAGATTTTGCAAATAAAATATAATTATCTTTTGATATTAGAGATAACTAATGAATATTGTTCTAATCAACAAAATGATTTCAAAAAATCAGATATATTTAAGGGAATGCACAATTATGGGTTCCACATCATTGTGCTATATACAATAGTATAGATAAATTGGTATATTTTAAATTTTGAATGAAAAAAATTACACATAAGATACAATCATATTGGTTAGTGATAATAATCAACAAATAATATATATTTTTTTAAATGAATTAAAATGCTGAAAATTCTAAGAATTTGCCATTTGGCCAAAATTGCACAATTAGAATCAAAATTGCATAATTATCGATCCCACACTATTGTGTTGTATATAATAGTATTGATATATTTTGAATTTCAGATGAAAGAAATTAGAGATAAGATACAATCATATTAGTTACAGACAATAGTCAACAGATAATGAAATTTTTTTAATTGGATTAAAATACTCAAAATTCTAAGAATTAGAATTTTGCAAAATTGCACACTAAAAATCAAAATTGTATAATTGTGTATCCCACACCGTTGTGCTGTATATAACAGTACTAGTATTATCCCTGTGCAATGCATAGATTCTTTAAAATCACAATATGTTAATATAATTATTGAGTTATAAATTTAACTAAAATAATAATATAAAAATAAAAACATCACCAAATATCAAGTTATTAGTAAAATTAAATTTAAAGTTTTAAAATTTAGTATTTAAAAGTTTGCAAAATATAAAGACATTTTATGTCATAAAAAATAAGTTTCAAAATTATTTTGCAAGAAGTTGAAAAATAAATTCGGACATCCAAAAATAAAAATCTATTAAAAAAAGAAAACATTATGTGATCAATAGCTAATAGATAGTTGCATTGAAAAATAAAAAATATATGAGAATGATATAAAACACAAGATTAATGGCTTGAAAGTTGTATGAAAAAATTTAAAATTATAATACTTTAAGATTATTTTAGACTTAAAAGGGGATGAGTATATATAAAGTTAAAACTTAAAATATAAAGAATTAAATAATATATTAGTTGCAAAGGATTAGAAAAATCCTACTCAATTTTGGTTTTTGATTAAAAATCAATTAAGTCAAAAAATAAAAATAAAAATAGAAAATAATTACAAAGTTAAAACCAATATTAGTCTATAAGTTTATGGAGACCTTTTAATTTGACTCATAGTTTAGTTATTGAATTATTAACTGAAGAAAAAAAATTTAATATTAGTAATGCAAAGTTAAAATCATAGTAAATTGATAAAGTGATTATAAGCTCAAAATTAATTTTAAATAGGAATTAGTGATAGGATATGAGGATGAAATTAGAATGTAAAATAAAATATGAAAAAAAATAAATTATTATGTTCATTTTCAATTTTTTTTGTATGAAATTATTAGGATTTTCATATTATATTTCACAAATAGTAGAAAAAAAGTGAATGACAAAAAAAGTTGTTAACCTTTCAAAAAATCAAAATTTTAAATAAATAAATAAATCTATATTCATATATATATATATATTGATAGATTAAATAATATCTGGAGTTATAAACTTATATAAAAAGTTAATAGGTGCAGTTTCTATTGAAATAACCATCTCATAATTTTTTTAAATATATCAAAAATGATCTAAGAATATATATGTTGATGTAGTATATAAAATTATTTATAAGAGTTTGAATTATATGTATTTATAAATAAATAATTACAAATATGTGAATATAAAATAAAATTAAATGACATACTTCTAAAATTTATAAATATTCAAAAAGTGAAATAAATTTTAAAAATATTAACACAAAAAAATAGATCTCATCCTATAAAACTATAAACTTAGAGAAGCAAAAAAAAGAAAAAAGAATTGAAAAATAAATTATAAAATTTAACAATAAATTAATAACTTGATTTGAAAAATGAGTAAAAGGATGCTAAATGTATAATAATTTAAATAAAATAAAAATTAAATGACAAAATTTATCAATAATTAAGGGAAAAAAATATAACTAATAAAAGTAAAATAAAATTAAAAATATTGAGCAGAATTAATAAATCTCATAATAAATGAATTGATAACATAAACTAAGTAGTAAACAAAAAAGATATAGTAATTTACAAATTTAATAATAATAAAAGCTAAATTGTATTTAGGTGATAAAGAAAATTATAGCATTAAAATCCCAAAGATCTCTTCAATCATGTAATATACCTAAAATAAACTAAAAGAAAAAAGAAAACAAAACAAAAAAAGGTGAACAATAAAATCAAATAAACAATAAACACTTTGAATAATGAACGAAAGATGCACACAAAGAGATAGAAGAAAAAAATTGCTAAAAAATAAAGAGGACACAAAGAATAGAGTGAAGAAAATGCTAGAACCTAACAATATAATGAAATAATTTTTGAAAGACTTTATATATAGTGATATAGATATAAATTAGTTATTTAAGATAAGAAAAAATTATGAAAGACTTATCAAACTATAGAATTCAAATGATCAAGAAAATCTTCCACATATTGAAAATAGAGATGGAAAAGATTTTGTAGATAAAATATAATTATTTTTTGATATTAGAGATAAATAGATAATATTGTTCTAATCAAGGAATTGATTTAAAAAAATCAGATATCTTTAAAAGGAATGCACATTTATGGGTTTCACATCATTGTGCTATATATATATATATATTATAGTATAGATAAACATATATATTTTAAATTTTTAATGAAAGAAAATTAGAGATAAGATACAATCATATCGGTTAGAGATAATAATAAACAAATAACAAATTTTTTTTAAATGAATTAAAATTCTCAAAATTCTAAGAATTTTCCGCTTGGCCAAAATTGCACAATTAGTGTAACATACTTGAAATTCAAAATTTTAAAGAAATAAGGATTTAGAATTTAAAATATTGATTGGTCGGATTTTGGGGCTCAATAAATAAATAAATGGACTTAATTGTATGAAGATTGAAAGTTTTGGTGTTAATTTATAATTTTATAAAACTTGATTTGGACCATTTTTATAAGTTTAGGGGTTTACGTGGTATATAATTTAGGTCAAAGGGGTCTAAGTAAGGCACTATATTAATTTGGGGCCAAGATGAAAGGTTTCAGAAATTTGGTGGACTTAACTAAAAATCTGACCAAAACTTTGGGGGTGAAATTGTAATTTTCAAAAGATCGGATTTAAAAGTGTTGGTCAACTCTTTCCTCTCCACTCCTTTCTTTCTCATCCATGCACTGAGTTCTCTCTCTCAAATTGATGAACAACTTCAACCACCAAAACGTATGATATTATATACTAAATTGCTCCTCTCTTCACAGTGATCACAGCGGTACCATTTTCTTCCCATAACAACCATTGTAGCGGCTGAAAAATGAACTAGAAATCACTGCCCCAATGGAACTTGGTGGCACGGTGCCACCGGCTACAAAAACTGATATCTAGGCAGTGGGGTTGAAAGATCTTAGCTTAAGGATGAAGATGGTGGGCTTTGATTGAGGTTTCAAGTGACAGAGATGGCGGAATTTTGGCCAAATGCGATAGCGGAAAGTGGTGGTTTTGGTAATTAGAGTTAAAATTAGACCTCAATTTGCTGGAATTTAGTGAAATTGAATTGGGTGTTGGCTTAGTTGAGTTGAAAGGGACATTTTGTTAGTGTTGGTGAGCATTTTTAGCGACTGTGCATGGCGCGACAGAATGTTCATCTCGTCACTGGGATCATGATAGTGTTCTTGATTTGTGGTTTTGAGGTTATGATAAGGAAATCTTGGGTAAAAGAATTGGATGGAGTTTTGGTTATACATATACATGCAAGTATATAGCTCCAATTTCATTGTAAACCTTGTAATATGCCAAGAATGAGAAATTTAAACATGATTGATATATTCTCTTGCAAGGATTATTAAATAATTTAGTGGGACCCAAATATGTCATGTTATATTGTTAACTTCAATTAAATAAGTTTACTAAGGATTTAAGCTTTAATTGAGGATTATATGTATTTGAAGCCTAAGCCGTAACAATTGGGTAAATTTAGGATGATCAGATTATGAGGAAACTTATGTGATTAAGGACTAGATTGCACCATAATATTAGAACAATATATATGCTTGAGAATATTTTCATTTTAATCGGCTTAATTAGCATATTCCATATCGACAGGGCTGGTCAAATCCTAATTAGCATGCTGTTTGACGAACTAGTATTTTAGGACTGCTAATAGAATCATTATATACATTTATTTAAGGTCGAATAAGATTGTGATCATGAAATTATTCTTTTTGTTAGGTGTCGAAGAGGTAGGTCCCATGCACCAATAGGTGGTGACTACATTCTCTGAGGCTATTAAGTTGAGATTCCACCACTCTAGTTTTTGACTTATATAACCTTACTCAATGTTTATTGTACCCCTGTGAAGGTCTGCCAATCTAGCACCTTTTCTAGCTATCTGTTACTTGTGATAAGCCCTAGTGTGGGTTTTTTGTTTCTAAGCCATACTATATTTTGATTGAAATCTCAAAATTGTTTGAAATTCCAATTATTATCTGTTACTGATATAAACACCCCTGTGAGAGTTTCTATTTTGAGCTCACTATAAAGTATTTCTCAAAATCTGTACATTACTTGAAATCTTGGTGATTATTTGTTATCTGTGTTGTTGTAAACCCTTGTGAGGGTATATTTTGTAAATTCCTATACTTGTTAGTACGCATCACTTGCTCTGTTTTGTATCCAGAACCTTTATTACATTAGTCATTTTCTATCCCTTGTACTCTATAGCCTTGCCAGCTATCCCCATATTACTTGTTGAATTATTTTTCAACCTAAAATGGCCTTTTCGGCCAATATATTGTGTATACTAATTGTTCCAAGCTTGTACCTTATTTTATTCTTGCCTCTTTTAAATGTATTATTTGGTTAATACTATAAAATATGTGCTGGATAGAGCAAAAGGCCACACTAGTTGACAAGGTATGTCCAGTAGGGGCCCCTCTTAAGTCTATCCCTATTAGCACCTCTAGATTTCAGTAGTAGACCTTTTCTAAACTTTACTTTGTAGCGCCCCCTCTTAGGATAGCTCCTAAGTTGTAGTGTCCCCTCTTGGGATAACACCAAAGCTAAGGTACTAAAACATTCAATTACTAAATATGCACCATCATGACTATAATACCCATAAAGTATTATACTTAATAATAATATCAATAGTATTATAATCTTACAGCAAATTTTAACCCAAAATGCGGAAGTTATGTCAGAGTGCAGAACATCATAATAAAAAGTTCAACAATATTCAAACCAAAATGTTATTTCTAGTACCATAAGTCATACATATAAACCAAGAATATATTAGTCGTCATGACACATCACAATGTTTTTAAACAAGGTAACCCATTGTGCAACCATATATACAGATACTTAACCAACTTATTCTAAATCATTTTCTATTAGGCTTGTCAACCCTCAGATTCCACTGTCTGATATCTTTCTGATTAGAGATGAATAATACACTAGCGTGAGTCTTAAAGATTCAGTGAGGAAAATATAAAGCATTATATGATCAGTTGAATATCAAGATTTCATTATTATCAATCAACTAATAACAATGTAGCACGAAAGATAATAGGTTAATGTTAAAGAAGGCAATGAAGGCAACCAAAATATTAATAAATGCTAGGTCAGAGACTGAGATTGTTGGCTCAATAGCTTGTTCAACTCAACCAATCTTATTTGGGAGGTTTAGGGTCATCTCAATTGTTTACAGTCGGGAGGTATATTATAGCACATTGGCCCAAAACGCCAATCTGATGTAGGCTGAATACCACACTAGCCTTATTGCTCTAAGAACATAATACAATTTCAAGGAAAGGAATCCCAATCACATGTGCAAGCTAATAAATCAAATATAACATGCATATTAGATCATCCTTATTTCCCCGTAACAATACAATAATAGATCCTTTCAATACATTAACGGGCAATTCGATACCTTGAGCATGACAGCTTGGCAATAACAATAGCTCAAGCATAATAGCTTGATAAGGCACTCAGTCAACATTTTACTGAAACACATGCTTTTTAGTTCAATCAATCAATATGCCAACATGGCAGAATAACAAGTTTACTGAATGATTACAATTAAGTCAACACGTATGGTAATAGTCATATCAATCAAGAAAGTTGACATGGATAACAATAATCCATAGTGTAATCTAATCTATACAGTAATGTATGACAGAATTGTTCATGGTACCAGAACATAAAGAATCATGGATTCCAAATTATTTTAGTACATGATAAATAGTAGTATAATTTGTAAGTTCAAAGATTAGTGGTGTTCAATGAACAATAATCAAGGTAAGAGAACCTCACATAGTTTGTATAGCAGCACTAAATAAAAGTCAGATCGAATATCAAGCAATAAATTCTCACTGGATTAGATAGAAATAATAACGATAATCAGATTGAATACCAAACAATAGAACCTTACAAGGTTCAGATAGCAACAACAACAATAACGAGAGTTAAGATAATGGAACCTCACATGATTTAGATAGCAACAATAACAATAATGAGAGTTCAGATAGCAGCAATAACAATAATGAGAGTCCAGGTAATAGAACCTCACTGGGTTCAGATAGCAACAATAATAATCATGAGAGTTCAGATAGCAGCAATAACAATAATGAGAGTTCAGGCAATAGAACCTCACTGGGTTCAGATAGCAACAACAATAATAACGAGTCAAGGCAGTAAAACCTCACAGGGTTCAGATAGCAACAATAACAATAATGAGAATTAAGATCATGGAACCTTACAAGCCTCAATTCCAATAATATTTCTTTACTTAAGGAATTACCAGGGTGGTGGATCCTTACCTTAATCACATCAGCAACATAGTCAAACTCTACTAGTCCTTAGGATCAACATCTTCGTCGCTTATTTAAAAAGAATAGCCTTATATCAATATCCATAATCAACCCTAGCAATCATCAATACCTAGAATTATATCCATAACAACTTGAGTCTGAGTTACTTAAAATTAGGGTTTTCTATACTTATTATACTTTATAACCTATAGTTTACATGAAATAATATTATTTAAAATCATTAGGCTTATTTAATCGATCAAAGTTGTTTTGATTTTATACTAGGGTATCCTGATTGATCATTTCCACTAAGATATACATAAATACAAGGTTCAACGATAATCAAAACATATATACATACACATGTAATCACACATATATGTATTATTGTTATATACCGACATCTCCCAAACGAGTTGGAATCTCAATGATTAGCTCACGTGCATGTACTCCAAAGAACAAGATAAAGATTCTGTCTCTGGGCAGCAATCTAGAAAACTTAGAAACACCACTATTAGATACCTCTCACTGAGTGCTTTCTAATGGTACCCTCCGTCTCCTATTTTTTCACCAAAATATAGGTCAACTATCGCCTGAAAGTTTCAAAACCCCTTAACTCTGCTGCCAGTTTTTGCCCTCACCACTACCAATCACCACTTAACTCCCTTGTTGAGTACTACACTATGCACTTTTTAGATTAGCTAATGGTCGCCGAAAAGTGACAAACCCAGCTAACCCATGAAAGTTTGCCTTCTCGACCTCTTCCATTGTATGCCTCTGGTGGTCACCTATCGTGGTTGATGGTACAATTGGAGAGAGGGTGATGTGGTGGTCACTATAGAGGTGTTGGGTGGAAAAAGCAATGTGATCGCCGGTTGGTGTGTAAGGTGGTGAAGTTACCGGTGATTGAGAGAAAAAGAAGATAATGAAGGTTGTTGAAATGGAAATGAAGGCTTGGTCTAATGCTTGCCATATTTTTATCATTTTTTTAAAATCCAATTCTTAAAATTTTCAATCTAGCCCTTGAAATTTTCAAGTTATGCAATTGAATTCAAAACATTTAGAAAATCTCAATTTAACCACCTACTAATACAAGTCTTCACAATAGGTCCTCTCATGTGATAATATTAGACTTTAACTCTTTATTATTAAATAAATAGTGCAATTACACACATTATTTTTGAAATCTTACAAGTTAATTAAATCTTTATAAAATAATATTAAATAAAATATTATATGAATATAGGGATGTTACAATCCCTCCTTTAAAAGAATCTGGTCCCTAGATTCTCACCTAAATTTTGAAAAAGTTTTAGATACTATCGGCGCATGAGATCTATAGGTTCCCATGTTGTTTTCTCAATATTATGATTGCACCAGAGAATTTTTACTTGAGGAATCATGTGATTTCTAAGTTATCAAAATTTTCGGTATAAAATGCTAATTGGCTATTCTTCATACATTAGATCACCTTACAATGATACACTGGCTAGGGAGATAATGTGCGAAGGATTAAGGTACTATTTTCGAAGTTGAGACATGTGAAACATGTCATGATTGCCTGTCACGTTCTGTGGTAAGGTTAAGCGATATGCTACTAGCCCATTTCTCTCACTTATCTCATAAGGTCCAACTTATCTGGGGCTCAGCTTTCCACCTTTGCCAATCCTTTGAGTCCCCTTTCTCGAAAATACCTTAAGAAATGTATGATCACCTACTTCAAATTCTAATTCTTTTCTTTTGTTATCTGCATAACGTTTTTACCGATCTTGTGCAATTTTCATTTGCTACTTAATAATCTGAATCTTTACAATAGCCTCTTAAGTTAACTCTGGTCTAATAATTTTTGAGAACTCACAGTTATTACCTTTGTGTTCCTCAAGGTCCCAGTGTATCAGGGATCGGCATTTTTGATTGTACAATGCCTCAAATGGGGCCATTTGGATGGTATATTGATAATTGCTATTATATGAAAATTCAATTAATGGTAGATATCTATTCCAATTTCTGCTGAAGTCTAAGACACAAGCTCTCAACATATCCTTTAGTATTCTGATGGTCCTTTCCAATTGGCGATCTATTTGAGGATGAGCTGTAGAGCTGAAATGTAACCTTGCCCCTAAATGTTCCTGTACAGCTTTCTAGAGTCTTGAAGTAAACTTTAGATCTCTACCAGATACAATGTTTACTAGTACTCCATGCAACCTCACAATTTCTCTTACATATAGCTTTGCTAGCTTCTCAACTTTATATTGCATTCCTACTGGTAGGAAATGAGCTAACTTAGTAAGTCTATCCACTATCACCCATATGCCATCTTAACTTCCTTTAGCTATGGGTAGGCCTATTCAAGTCCATGCTGATTTGCTCCCACTTCCAATCAGGAATTGGAAGTGGTTGAAATAATCCTAATGGTCACTGGTGTTCCGCCTTAACCAATTGATAGGTCAGGTATCGACACACATAGTTTGCACTATTCTTTTTCATTATGTTCTACCAAAATTATTTCTTTAAATATCGATACATCTTAGTACCTGATGGATGTATTATGAATTTGGTTTTGTGTGCTATATCCAATAGTCTTTCTCACTTCTTCTGGCACACAGATTCTTTTGCAAAATAGAAAAGTACCTTGACTGTCAGTATTGAATTCAAATTCTCCAGATCCTTTGATTTCTTCTTTTTATTTTGATATCCAATCATCTTGAGCTTGAGCTTGTCGTATTTCAGCATACATCTCTGGTTGTACCCTTACTCCTGCAAGCCAAACCTTTTACTTCAATATTAATATGGCATCCGTTCTTAAAGTTTTCATCACTATTGATCACATTATATGGGCAACTCTAGTTCTGCAACTTAATGCATCTATCACTATGTTTGCCTTTCCTGGACGGTAGAAAATTGAGAAATCATAATCTTCAATAAATTCCATCTATTAGCATTGCCTCATGTTTAGATCTTTTTTTGATCTTAAATATTTGAGTATTTTGTGGTTAGTATATACCTCAAATATGGCTCCATATAGATAATGTCTCTATTTAGACAGTGCAAAAACTATTACGGCAAGCTCTAAATCATGAGTGGGATAATTTTCCTCATATGGCTTGAGTTTCCTAGATGCATAGGCAATGACTCACCCCCTTTGCATCAAGACACACCCAAGTCCTTACTTCGAGGCAACAATATATACCACAAAATTTTCCAATCTTTCTGGAAGAGCTAAAACTGGGGCCATTGTTAATTTATTCTTCAGTTCTTGAAAACTTTTCTCATAATCCTTATCTCAATGAAATAGTTGATCCTTCTGAGTAAGCCTAGTCATAGGGCTAGCTATTTTAGAAAAATCCTACACAAACCTTCGATAATAGCCAACTATACCTAAAAAGCTATGAACTTTCATTACATTCTCGAGTCTCTTCCAATTGACTATTGCTTTTATCTTGGAGGGATCAACTTCCACTATATTCTGAGATATGATACGGCTAATAAATGATACCTTCTTAATCCAAAAGTCACACTTACTAAACTTAGTATATAACTTATGCTCCTTCAAAGTTTTGAGGACTAAGTGTAAGTGCTCAGTATGTCCTTCTCGATTCTTCAAGTATATTAGAATATCTTCAATGAAGATCACCATGAACTTGTCTAGATAAGATCAAAATACTCGGTGCATTAGATCCATGAATGCCGCCAGGGTATTTGTTGACCAAATGGCATCACTACAAACTCAAAATGACCATATCAGGAATTAAAAGCTATTTTTGGGATATCTTCCTCTCTAATCTTCAATTGGTAATACCCCTGTCTCAAGTCTAACTTTGAGAAGACCATGGACTCTTGTAACAGGTCGAATAGCTCTTCCACATAGGGCAGTGGATATTTATTTTTGACAATCACTTTGTTTAACTCTTGATAATCAATGCATATTCTCAATGACCCATCCTTTTTCTTAACAAAGAGTACTCAGGCTCTCCATGGAGACATGCTAGCCTGAATAAATTTCTATTCCAGCAATTCATGAAGCTAATTCTTTAGTTCTTTCAATTTCACTGGTGCCATTCTATATGGGGTTTTGGATATTGATGTAGTCCCAAAAAGAGTGTGAAAAATAAATTCTATCTCCCTATCTGGAGGTAATGAGTTTAATTCTTTTGAGAACACTTCAAGGTATCCGACCACTGCCTCTACCTCTTCAATTTTGGCTGTATTTTGTGGCTTGTTATTAAGATAAGCCAAAAATCCCTATTCGCCTTTCCTTAAAATTCTCCTGGCCTCCAATGCAGATATAGTTGGGATTGAATAGCTTTTTTTCTACTAGTTGGTAGATTGATGCTGACACTATTTTTCCAAGTGTTACTTTCTTAATGAAATAGTCCACCTGTGCTTGATGTCTTTATAGTCAATCCATACCCAAAATTAGATCATATCTTTAGATTGGCATTTGAATTAGATTGGCTAGGTAGATTTCACCTTTTATCATGAGCGAACATTCTCGGTATATAGTATTAGTAGTTAACCCTACTCCTAGGGGTGTCAGAACTTCTATCTGATATGCCATGGTTTTAGGTGGGTTACTCATCTTTTGTGAAAATAAGGTAGATATAAAAGAATGGGATACACCAGGATCATATAAGGCATTACCAGAAATTCTAAAGATAGTGCATTCTACCTCTTCAACTACTTCATTCGGATTTAGTGCATTCTTTCCTATAAGAGTATAAGCTTGAGCTTGCACTTTCTGTTTCCTTTTCTCTTCTACTGCTTGCTTTCCTTTTTCGCCAGTCAACGTTAGCCCTTTCTCCTAGGGCAATCTTGCAGAAAGTGTTGGTTACTATCGTATCCCAAGCACTTACCTTGTTTCATCCCATAATTGGCTTTTTCGTGTCCTAGACTCCCATAGAATCAACATTATTTTTGACCCGTACCTTGAGCTGGGCCCACTGTCCATCCATTCTATGGTGCTCGAGGCATAGTACTTCCTAATTGTAACTTGGGCTATTTTCTTCCTGCACCACTTTGTCCTCTGGGATGTGGTCTCGCCTTTCGATTCCTCTCTTCAATTTTACAGATTTTTTGTAGTTCTAACTTTAGCTACAATGCTTTACTTACTTCCATGTTCAAGTTTGGCAAGCTAAAAGCTGCCAATCCTCATCGGAGTTTCAGCCTCAACCTTTGTACAAACTGTCAGGTTTGCCTACCCTTGTCCTCCATCATAAAAGGGGCATATTGGATTAATCAACTAAACGTGGCCTCATATTGCCCAATCGATTGGTTCCATTGAATTAGACCCATAAATTCTCTTTGTCTTGCCTGCTTGACTACCAAGGGAACATATTTGTCCATGAATTCTTGAATGAAGTTTTCCCAAGTTCTAAGAGTCTCTATGGCCATCCACCTTCGTTCAATCATCTCCCACCAATTATGTGTAGAACTTTTTAGAAAAAAAGTGGCAAACCTGATTTTCTATTCATCAAGGCACTACAGGGTGTCAAATATATTTTTTAAACTCTCAACCTGTATCTCAACCTTTTAGTCATCAGGTTCTCCAAAGAATTTAGGGGGTTGGAGCTGTAGAAATTGCTCTAATGCTTGACCATCAATTTTTTCTTGAATTGCCCTTGCTCTATCTCTTCTAGCTGAGCCACGTTGCCGGCCCCATTATCCTTCAAATTCCCTATACTCAATAGTTTAGCTCATGATAGGCTGGTCTAATAGATTAGAATATGAGCCTTCTTTCTCATGCCAAGCCTGCTAATAGATAGGTTCTCTCTTTTCATGGGATCTGTATTCAATACCTCACCTATCCGATGGTTTTTCCCTATGGCCTCCCTTTACCAGACCAGGGGCGTCAGTACTCCTATAGGATGCCATCATATGATATATTTTTTTGCTAACTTTGGACTTATGATCATTTTAGGCAACAATGCCTAAATCATTATTAATTTCCTTGAACTCAAGTTACAAGAAGGAAGAATATATATAAAAATGTAAAAGCAATTAAAAGGTGAAACCACATAAAATAAGTAGTACTCGAGAAAGTTACAGCCAAGAAAATTCCATTCCATATATGTAAACTAGTGAGAGCAGCAACAACCGAGTATATACAGTTTCAAAATTTCAAAAAATTTCAGAACGACTCCCAATGTCAATATGCCTGACCATAAAAAAATTGACGAAGCTATATGGATTCTATCCCTAAGTTAGATAACTAAGTTGAAATAGTTAAGTTCAATGATATTCAAACAAAAATATCATTTCTAGTACCATAAGTCATACATATAAACCACGAATATATTAGTCATCATAACACATCACAATGTCTTTAAACAAGGTAACCCATAGTGCAGCTATATATACAGATACTTAACCAACTTCTTCTCAATCATCTTCTATTAGGTTTGTCAGCCCTCAGATTCCATTGTTTGATACCTGCCTGATTAGAGATGAATAATATATGAGGGTGAGTCTTAAATACTCAATGAGGAAAATGTAAAGCATTATACGATCAATTGAATATCAAGATTTCATTATTATAAATCAACTAATAACAATGTAGCATGAAAGACAATAGGTTAATGTTAAAGAAGGCATTGAAGCCAATCAAAATGTTAATAAACGCTAGGTCGGAGACTGAGACCGCTGGCTTAATAGCTTATTCAACTTAACCGATCCTGCTCAGGAGGTTTAAGGTTATCTCAATCATTTACAGTTAAGAGGTATAGTGTAGCATGTTGGCCTGGAATGTCAGTCAGATGTAGGCTGAAAACCACTCAAGCCTTGTTGCTCCAAGAACATAATACAATTTCAAGGAAAGCAATCCTAGTCACATATGTAAACTAATAAATCAAATATAACATGCATATTAGATCATCCTTATTCTTTCATAACAATATAATAGTAGATCCTTTCAATACATTAACAGGCAATTTGATAGCTCGAGCATGATAGCTTGGCAATAACAATAGCTCAAGCATAATAGCTTGACAAGGCACTCGACCAACATTTCACTGATATACATACTTTTCAGTTCAATCAATCAATCAATTAACCAATATGCCAACATAGCAGAATAATAAGCTTACTGAACGATTTCAATTAAGTCGACATGGATAACAATAATCAATGTTGTAATCTAATCAATAAAGTAATGTATGAGATACAAAATTGTTCATGGTACTATAATAGAATGAGTCATAGATTCCAAATTGATGATCGTTAAGGTTGAACATGAATTTTGATATAAGGCTATTCTTTTACTTAGGTGATGGAGGATTTGACCCTGAGGACTAGTAGAGTTTGGATGTGATTAAGGTAAGGATCTAACCTCTTGGGTATTTGCATATATGCCCATTGAGGGTCTGCCTTTCTAGCATATCTCTATCTGTATGTGATTATGATACGTCTATATGTGGTTTTTCTCTTTTTGTTTGTACTCTGTTTGTTTGAAAATTCAAAATGTTGTTTAATATATAATTTGAGTACCCCTATGAGGGTTATTATCTAATCTTGATTTCCATTTTATTATCTAATATTTCATTTGAACACCCTTATGAGGGTTACTCTTTGACATTGAATTTATTTTTGCTGTTCTGGTGCTCAAAATTCTCTTCATGCTGTTAGATTTTGTCCCTCATATCCTAGCTTTGCCAACTTACCCCTTTTTTATCTTAATGAATGAAAATGTTATATTGAAATGGTCTGGTAGCCATAATTGTATTAATAGTCCTTCTAATTATTTATATATCTTGTTATTAGAATAGGCCTTAGTCATTATTAAATATCATGCTTGTTATTTCTTGAAAGTGAATTATTATTTGTTAGCATTGTTTCATGCCACCCATGGGGACGCCCTTGGGAAGTTATCACCTGAAGGGATGCCACAAGGGGAATGGGCCTGGGGCTAGGTCTTGAAAGATAGCTGGGTAGAATGGACCAACAATGACAGGTCTTCTGGCTAGTACCCATCTAAGATCCTAACTTACAAATAATTGGAGGTAGCAAATTATGAGTGGCGGAATTTGGCATGTGGTTAACCATGCCATATAAGTTAGCTATTACAAGCTAAGCTATTTGCTTGAGTAAACAGAGAGATAAGGGAAAGTTTTTGTTCCAATTTTATGTTATTGATTGTTATTTTGTATTAATTGAGGAGTAATAAAGAAGGATGCCAATAGGTTCGCTGAATGTTTATATGTTCGTGCTCTTTTGAGTTTAAAGATTGATTCTTGATTGTCATGATTTGATCATCTAGATTGTTATACAAAGACCTTGGAGTTTATTATTGCGGTTCTTCATTCTCTCCAACCTCTATTATGTAATCCCTCACTAAGTCCTTAAGACTCACCCTCCTATGTATTTCTTATTTTTCCCAAACAAGATTTGTGATAGGCTGGAGGATATATATGGTAGTGGGATGAGTACTTGAATGTGCTTCTAGGATTGCCTAGACATTAGGTCTTGACTTGGGGAGATTATGATATGATAAATTGAGTTAAAGATTTGCAACATGTATAGTTGGGGTTGATTTTTTTGGTTTGAAAGTTGTTGAACTTTTTGATATGGTACCTAGTACTCTGATATAGCTTCCGTATTTAGACTAAAGCATGCTGTAAGGTTTTGATGTTGTTGGAAATTTGTGAAAAATTTCATGGGCTTATTGATTGTATTGTCGCATGCCTAAGAAATGAACTAAAGTGGTGCTTCAGCTTATGTAACACCCCTATATTTGCATAATATTTTATTTAATATTATTTTATAAAAATTTAATTAACTTATAAGATTTCAAAATAATGTGTATAATTGCACTATTTATTTAATAATAAAGAGTTAAAGTCTAATATTATCACATGAGAGGACTTATTGTGAAAACTTGTATTATTGGGTGGTCAAATTGAGATCTTCCAAATGTTTTGAATTCAATTGCGTAACTTGAAAATTTCAAGCGCTAAATTGAAAATTTTAAGAATTGGATTTAAAAAATATGATAAAAAAATTGGCAAGCATTAAACTAAGCCTTCATTTCCATTTCAACAACCTTCATTATCTTCTTTTTCTCTCCATCACCGGTGACTTCACCACTTTACACACCAACTAGCGATCACATTACTTCTTCCACCCAACACCTATATATTGACCACCTTGTCATCCTCTCTCCAACTGTACCATCAACCACGACAGGTGACCACCAGAGGCGCATGGTGAAAGAGGTCGAGAAGGAGAACTTTCATGGGGTAGCTAGGTTTGTCACTTTTTGGCAACCATTGGCTAATCTAAAAAGTCCATGGTGTAGTACTCGACAAGGGAGTTGAGTGGTGATCTTGCATGGTGGTGATTGGCGGCGGTGAGGGCAAAAATCGATGGCAGAGTTAAGTGGTTTTGAAACTTTCAGGTGGCAATTGACCTATTTTTAGGTGAAAAAATAGGAGACGGAGGGTACCATTGGAAAGCTCTCGGTGAGAGGTATCTAAAGTTGGTGTTTCTAAGTTTTCTAATGGTGGCGTAGTGGTAGCCCAGAGACAGGATCTTTATCTTGTTCTTAAGAGTGCATGCACGGGAGTTGATCATTGAGATTCTGAATCATTTGGGAGATATCGGTATATAATAGTAATACATATATGTATGATTGCATGTGTATGTATATGTGTTTTGATTATTATCGAACCTTGTATTTACGTATATCTTGGTGGAAATGATTGATCAATATACTTCAATATAAAATCAGAACAACTTTGATCAATTAAATAAGCCTAGTGACTTTAAATAATATTATTTCACGTAAACTATTGGTTATAAGGTATAATAAGTATAGAAAACCCTAATTTTAAGTAACTATAATCAACTAAAATTGGGATATTACTTGTAACTGGATTACTATGATTAATATCAAGCACTAATAGAATAATTACTCAAACTCAAGTTGTTATGGAAATAATTCTAGGTATTGATGATTGCTAAGGTTGATATAAGGTTATTCTTTTTTAATAGGTAATAGAGGTGTTGATCCTGAGGACCAGTAAAGTTTAACTGTGTTGTTGACGTGATTAAGGTGAGGATCCACCACTTTAGTAATTCATTAAGTAAAGCAATAATATTAGAATTGAGCCCTATGAGGTTCCATTGCCTTGACTCTCGTTATTATTATTATTGCTATTTGAACCCTGTGAAGTTCTATTGCATTGACTCTCATTATTGTTATTGTTGCTATTTGAACTCTCATTATTGTTATTGTTGCTATCTGAACCCTATGAGGTTCTATTACCTTGACTCTTGATATTGTTATTGTTGTTATTTGAACCCTGTGAGGTTCTATTGCCTTGAATCTTGTTACTGTTATTATTGTTATCTAAACCCTGTGAGGTTCCATTATCTTGATTCTCATTATTGTTATCATTGCTATCTGAACCCTGTAAGGTTTTATTGTTTGGTATTCGATCTGATTATTGTTATTATTGCTATCTAATCTGTTGAGAATTTATTACTTGATATTCGATCTGACTTTTGTTTAGTGTTGCTATCTGAGCCCTATGAGGTTCTCTTACCTTGATTCTCATTCATTGAACATTGCTAATCGTTGAACTTACGTATTGTACTACTGTCTTATAAAATTTGAATTCACTAGACTCAATTCAATTACCCTAAACCCTAAAACCATAATACTTAGAATCATACTCATAACAACCCAATTCTAAGTAATTATCCTATTGATACTCAATATTGATCATAGCAATTCAATTACTAATAAAATTTAAACTTTAGTTGATTAAATCATGGTTACATAAAATTAGGATTCTCTATACTTAATATACTATATAACCTATAGTTTACATGAAATAATACTATTTGAATTCACTAGGCTCATTTAATCAATTAAAGTTGTTCTGCTTTTATGCTGGGGTATGCTGATCGATTATTTTTATCATAATATATGGGAATACAAGATTTGACAATGATTAAAATGTGTATATATACACATGCAATCACATATATATCATCATTATATACTAATTTCTCACAAACAAGTTAGAATTTCAACAACCAATTTGCGTGCATGCGCTTTTGGGAATGAGATAAAAATTTTATCTCTTAGCTATTGCCGTCGAAAAGTCCAATACCATTGCCATTTGACGTCTCTCATTGAGAGCTTTCCAATAGTACCTTTAGTTTTCTATTTCTATGCTAAAAAATATGTCAATCATCAACTTAAAGTTCCAAAACCACCTTAGCTCTGCCGCCGTGTTTTATTGCCACGCAAAGCTTTTGTGAAGGTCTCATTGTCGAGTACTACCTAAAGTACCCCTCAAAGTCGTCATTTGATGCCAGTAAAGTAGAAACCCAGGTGCTCGTTGTGAAGTCTCCTTCTTGATCTTTCTGCATCACTCATCTCCAATGTCCATTAAACATGTATAGATGGGTCTTCTTGGAGCTAGTGAGGAGGAGAAAAGATTGGTCGGTTTGGTTGGTGAAGATGGTTGCTGGAGGAGCTTGCCCATAATGGAGGTAGACGCGGATGAGAAGAGAAATGAGAAGAAAGACAAAAATAGAAAAAGGAAGTGGTGAAGGTGGATTTGACATTACCGCCAGTTGCCATGTTATAAAATTCAACTTTTCAATTTTGCAATTTAGTCCCCCAAGTATTTAGGTTATGAAATTAAGTCTAAGGTTTTAGAAGAAATGAGGTTGAAACCCTAGTTGATTTAGGGTCTTCTTTACAAGCCCTCAAAATTTTAAAATTTAGTCCAATTAAGTTTTCAAAAATTATGAATTAGCCCCAATAAATTTTAATAATATAATAAAAATATAAGGATTAGTTAAATTTCGAAAATTTGAAAATAATAAAATTTAATTCCCATAAATCATAAAATTTTAGGTTTTTACATTACTTGGTTATATTCATGTTTATTGCTTTAAAGGTTAAATTGTTATTTGTTGGCATTATATAATTCTACCCATAGGGACGCCATGGGAAATTGGGCTCGGGGCTAGGTCTGATAAGAGGGCCGAGCAGAACTGACCTACAGTAATAGATCTTCCAGCTAGTACTCGCCTGTGATCTTGACTTACAGGTTGCTGGAGGTAGCTAACTGTGGGTGGTGGGTCTGGCATGTGGTCGATCATACCATAAAATCATGATACAATTCGAGCTGTGTGCTCCAGCAAATGGAGAGATAAGGGAAAGTTTTGTGTTCAAGCTAAATGTTATTGAATGTTATCCCATATTGATCGAGGAGCAATAAGGAAGGATGCCAATAAGCTTGCTAATTGTTTACGTGTTTCATGTTCTTATCTGTTTAAATTTAATTTTCGTTAATCATGATTTGATCATTTAAATTGTTATCATAGATCTTGTTATTTGTTGTTGAAATTCAATATTTTCTTTCCAACTTCTATTAAGGTAGTCCTCAACTAAATCCTTTAATACTTAAGTTAAAATAACATTTTTGAGAATAATAAGGTCTAAACTAAGCTGGGAGAGTAGTGTAGTCAATGTACCATAGCGAATTTGGAACAAATACTTATAGTTGTTTCAAGTATGGGGCCAAAATGACTGGTTAGCCTTATTAGACCAAGTGCACATAGGCGTAGGAGTACTTAGGTCTTTTTTTAAAGTGACAAACATGTTTTTCGGTTTCCTAGTCAGCAAAGTGGTAGCATGGGGATATTAAATGCAGAAGAGACTGATAGATGACAATATTAAATCTAGATGCGATTTACTTATGACAATATTTAATGTAGAGGATGAGGACTAACAAAAATCCTACATGGCATTAAATGTGACCAACCATGCAAAGGAAGTGTGAATCGACCTTAAATGGGCTGCTTACTCCTCCTTGGGAGACAATTGGTCAAGATTCAGAATTAAGATTGGTTGACTTTAATGTGATCAACCTCAAAGTCTGCTTTTTGTTGGAGTGTAGGGTTTTCTCACCCTTTAGTCAGGTCTAAGTTATCTTGCAGTTGAATTCTAATTTAGCTCATCAATGGCCTCTTGATATCTCTCACATCGTGAGTCCCCATAATTCTCAATCAAATAGAGGGATCTAATGGAAAGTATGTTATGCCAAGTGGGGAAAGGGATCCTATAATTAAATAAACTGAATATAAATATAGAATTATAGCACAAATAATGTAGAAATAAAATGAAAAAGAATAATTGTAGAATAATAAAATATACATATAAAACAAATAAAATATTTATTTATTAATCTTGAGATAAATTAAATTTATAAGATAGAATTTTGTGGTAAGAGTACTTAATATGATTATTATAAAATATTTTTTAAATTATAAATTTACCTGATGGTTATAGATATTTTTTAAAATTATATAATAAGATAAAAATTATATTGCAACTTTGGATAAACCCAACATTATATTTTAGTTATAACAAAAAATTTAGTTGTATTAGAATAAAATAAAAAATAAATAAACAACCAAATAATTTTTTTTAATTTAATTAAATAATTTTAAATTATAAGAATTTGACATTTGGCTAAAATTGTGCGACTAAATCAACACAAAGCTATGTTGTATATAATAGTATTAGCATAAATCCCATACTATGCACAACATATTCACTCTATTAAATTAAAATAAATTTATTGTGTTTTTATAAATATAATATTATTTTTATACTCAATTAATAAAATACTATTATTTTTTAGAAAATATTGTTTTGAGCAATTAACTTATAACGCCCAATAGTATCAACTAAAAAAAAAAATAATAAGGTATATTAATATTAAAAAAAACTTAAAAAGATTTTGCAGCGCCCTTACCTAAGCTAGGGCACCATTTCAATTCAACCTTAACTCAAGCCCAAAAACAAGCAATATAATCAATAAACCCCTCAAATAATTTATTTATTTATTTTATCAAATTTCATCAAAAACATATACCAGCGAATTCCAAACTTAACCAGCATCATCCAATCACAAGGTACATACCATTAATAGCTTCATAACATCCAACATAATAATTTACATGTCTTAAGTCATAACTCAATCTTACATGTCATAGCATTTCTAACATAAATCGTAACACTTATGAAAGCCCATATACATATACACACTTCCATTCTATTGCAAAATCCCATTCATTGATCCAAAACAAAAACCTATTTTCTTCACATGATCCTATATGAGAAAATTAAGGTAAATGGAGGGGTAAGTCCAAAGGACTTAATGAGGGATAATTGTAATCACATACTATAGGGTTCTATCGAGGACGAATCAACTCAAGAGATCATAATTTAATAGTTAAACAGAAACATATCAGAATACAATCAAATAGTCAAGAAATGGTCAGGCAACTTGAAAACAATCTACAAATTAAAATATGGTTGAATACGATCGAAAATAATCAGAGTACAATCGAATGATCAAAATACAATCGAATATTAAAACAGTTTTATACCGATCAAACTGAACTAAACTTACTCAAACATATCAAAATGAACTTATATTGATTAACCAAACTTACCCAGGCATAACTACCTAGTATAGAACTTACACAAATCAAACAGAACTTACTCGAGCATGACAACCCGGCATAAAACTTGCCCAAACATGATAACCTGGTACTGAACTTACCCAAGAATAGCTTGGTACAAAACTTACCTAGGCATATTGGCTTGGTACATAACTTACCCGAGCGACACAACCCAGCACAAAACTTACCCAAGCATGACAACCTGGTACAAAACTTACCCCAATACTATAACCTAGTATAGAACTTACCCAAATAACTTGGCACATAACTTACCCAAGTATATTAGCTTGTTACAGAACTTATTACTGACAAAACGAATCAATGACATACCAATAAACTAACTTACCCAAGCGTAATAGCTTGGTACATAACAAATTACTGACAGAACAAATCCAAAATACAATTCAAATTCAGACTCAGATAACCAAATGAAAAGATAATTGAATGATTGAATAATAGAATAGTTAGATAATAGAATGGTTCTAATGACAGAACAGTCAAATGACCTACAACGGACAAAAGTTTTGGGCACTAGAATGTACAAAAAATAGAAATAGAATTGGGAAGTAACATTTATAAGAGTGCCCAGATCAATGAATAGATAATCAAATGAGATGTCAAATAGTTCACAGATCTCAATAACACAAAATAGTCAGTACTAAAATAGGAACAAACCCTCACAGGGTTTTTTTTTGCAAGAATAGGTAGATATAAATCAAAGCTAGGTTGGCAGACCCTCACAAGGGTACAACAATTTATGAGTAAGCTTGAAGTAAAGAAAATATCAGTTGGTAGACCCTCATAAGGGTATTCAAATCAGATAATAGACACAAATCAAAATTTAACACAAATCAAATTTCAACAATTAGAGTACGGTATAAAAATAGAAAACCTACACAGGGGCTTATCACAAATAAAAAATACTGAGAAAAAGGTGCCAAATTGGCAAACCCTAACAGAGGTTCAAATAGCAACAATGAACAATGAGTAGATCAAATGTCAAGTAATAGAACCTCATAGGGTTCAGATAGCAACAATGAATGTTAAATAGATTGAATGTCAAGTAATAGAACCTCACAGGGTTCAGATAGCAACAATAAATGATAATCAAATTAAATATCAAGTAATAAAAACTCATAGGGTTCGATCATTAATTGATAATAGGAACAATAACAAAGACAGGTATCAGATCAACTAAACCACACAGGGTCTAATCATAATAAAATTGCTTTACTTAAGAAATTACCAGGTCAATAGATCCTCACCTCCGTATTCTCAGAAATACCATTGCTGCCTACTATCTGCAGAGCCCACCTCTATGTCACCTAACTAAAAGAACAACATCCATAGTCACAATCCTCATTCGACCTTGTAATCATAATTATACAAGCGAATGCCAAAAATTGATATTTAATTGGCTAAATCAATAGCCTCAATATTGAAATGCTAATAATGCAAATCTCGATTAAGGAATACAATACATAATTACCCTTGTAGTAGCTTGCCAAGTCATAAATAATGGTTCGATTATCTTTAATAACCCAATTTTTTTTAACTTCGATCTTAATCATCTACTAAGTTAATTAACCAAAATTATCATACAATTTTACAAATTTGATTCCATTGAGCTTATATGTATATACTCATGGATGCCTAAATTCTCAATCCCAAATCATAATTTTGGTCCAATTAACTTTTATTTACATCATAAATAAGCCTAACGATTTACTCAGATTGAATCAAGAATCAAATTATTCGATTAACTAATATTTTACCTAATATTTCTCACTTGAAACCTCAAAATCATGAACTAAGAACACCACTACGATCATTGAAATGAGGAGAAGAAACCGACCGTAGGTCGTCGGCCATTGGCTGTCGGAGCGCCGCCATCAAAAAATTTGGCCACCACCACCAAAATGCTCCTCTCAAGCTCCTAATTTCAAATATCTACTTCGCTCCAAGTTTTGATGCCGGGAAGGCCCTCAAAATCCACTCCAAAGCTACTATCTCCACCTTTCACTGCCGTATGTTTTATTTCGTTCCCTTGCTGCCACTGCACTGATCATCCATGCAAGGTCCCTACCGTGCTCCCCTTACTCAGCTCTACCAAACCATAGCTTTAGAACCACATTTTATCACCAAGAAAACACAAACCCACTTGCCCGCCGTAAAGTGCTTTCAACCTCACTCACATTGGCTCACTAGGGAAACATTTTAGCTAAGCCTGGTGGTATTTCCGAGGAGCTGGAGGTATGAGGAGAAGGATGGTTGGGTTGGCTTGGTGAAAAAAGTTGCTGGTGGAAGCTCACTAGGTGGTCATGGTGGTCACAGTGAAGAGAAAAAAGGAAAAATGAATAGTGATGAAATGAGATTCTGCCAGGATCATAATCTAATTTTTCCAAAATTTCACATTGGCTCCTCCCTAGGTTTTTAAGTTACGCAATTGGGTCCCCAAGGTTTGGTCCTTCTTCAATCAAGCCCCTAAAAAACTTTAATGCATAGGATCAAACTCTTTGACCACATTTATTCACCATGCAACCCCAAAAATCTTTTAAAAGTCCAAATCAAATCTCGGCAAATTATAAGTTGACCCCCAAAACTTTCTAAAATCTTGCAATTAAGTCCTTTTCAATTATTTTTTAACCCTAAAAACCCAATCAATTAATATCTTATTCTAAATTCTCAATATTTGAAATATTGATTTTTAGGGGTGTTACAGATTTCTACATTTTATATATATTTTTATAATTTCATGTTAAGGCAGATGATGTAATGTTTCTTTTATAAAATATAAATAATGAGAACTAAAGTATAATTAAAAAAATAAATAAATTAGAGTGTCAAGTTATGAATCAACATCAAGTTACGTATGGGATACAAATCTATACTATTATATATAGGACAACACTGTGGGATACACATTTTGTAATTTTAATTCTAATTTTACAATTTTAGCCAAATGTTAAATTCTTAGAATTTTAAGTTTTTTAATTTAGTTGAAAATTTTTCATTGCTTGTTTATTTACAATTATATTTCCTTTTAATATGATCAACTTATATATTATAACTAAAATATTACGTTGTGTTTATCCAAAATTGGAATATAGATTTTTATCTTACAAGATAATTAAAAGGACATCAATAATAATATTTTTATCTCACTAAATAAGTTTATAATTTGAAAAATATTTTATAAGCATCATATTAAGCACTCTTATCACAAAATTCCATCTTATAAATTTAATTTATCACAAGATTAATAGATAATTTATTTATTTTATATATAAATTTTTTTATTCTATAATGTTCTTTTCACATTTTATTTCTACATTATTCATAATACAATTCTATATTTTAATTGTAGAACTTCTTTCCCCAATTAGCATAATATAATGATGTTTCATCTTTCTTTTAGATTAATTTAAAGTTCAT
Organism: Jacaranda copaia; assembly: GCA_014898725.1. Lineage (NCBI taxonomy): Eukaryota > Viridiplantae > Streptophyta > Magnoliopsida > Lamiales > Bignoniaceae > Jacaranda > Jacaranda copaia. Next base: position 700,390 of record JACGDI010000425.1, on the reverse strand, counting down.
TTATTTTTTAGTATTTTTTTGTAACGCATCTTTATATTGCTTTTGTTTTGTTTATATTCTAAATTAATTAGAAACATTTCTAATATATTTAAATATTTTATCAATGTTATACCTTATTATTTTCTTAATATTTGTTAAAAATTAAAGTTCTTATGGCCAACTTAGAATTGTAATTATTATATTACTTAAAAATATTATTTTTAGTTAATTATATTTAAAAGTATTAATTATATTATATTACTAAAAATTATTATATTACTTCTTTATTACAATTAATTATATTTTATATATTTATTTTCAATATTATTTCAAATATCTTTGTATGTTCACATAAGAATTTGTCTTTGATATTGAATTTTTATTTTATTATTATTTTAGTTGAAGCTCTCTCAATTATATAGATAAAAAAAATTATATATACTTCATATTTGAATAATGTAACTCAAATAATGTGATATATGAAATATTTAAAAATATTATAATCTTATTAAGTTGTTAAAATTATTATAATTTTTTTTATCAAATGAATGAAGAAATACTATATACTTTTCTATAAAAAATATTTATTAAATTTATTAGCACTTGATTTACCCATTTCTACTTATCTGTGTATAAGAAAGAGTTTTTTCATTTTTTCTATATAATATCATGTACTTTGACAAGCTTATTTTGATTGGTTGAATCTTTACTTATTTATAATATTTTTATAAGAAAATCAATTTAATTCTCTTCAATAAAAAAATATTTATAAAAATTATATATATAGTTAAAAATTAATTTTTCATTGCTAAGTAAATACTTTTACTCAATTGGTACATTTCATATTAGTAATTTATATTCTGTTTGATAATATTAACTATCTAAAATTAAATTGATATATAAAATAATGAAATTATCTAATAAATTTGAGCTCCAATAAATATTAATTTATTTTTTATTTAAGGGGCAAGATATTTTTTCCTCTTTATTTAATAATACATTTTTGTCCAAAAAATTTAAAATTTATCTCAAAAAAGTAGTTGATGTGTGTTAGGTTTTATTTCCAAACCCCTTTTTTCCGTTTTCCACTATTCTAGAAATAGAAATCATCACTTTTTAAAAATTTTCGTCTAACATAATTTCAATTTTCATTTTCAAAATACATTCTCCTATAACCTATATATCTTTTTTCAATAACCTCTCTATCTTCTTCTCTATTCTATTATTTTTATCTCTACCCACCTACAATCTATTAAAACTAACATAATCATTATATTTTCAAACATTTCATTCAAATACATTTTCACTGCCACATCACATCACATAACTAATTATCACCATTTTAGAAATTATGGAAATGAAAAAAAAAAAAAAACGAAACACCCCCTAAGTATTTCAAAACAACAACCAATTTTTCATATTTAATAATTTTTTTTTGTATTTATATAGATACTACCACATTATTTTTAGTTGAAGTAATATAGTATTCACTTATTTCTATTAAAAAAATTAACAAATAAATAAAAATTAATCAGTTATTTGATCAACTAAATTATTTTTATTTCTTAGTTAAATGATTTTTTTCTAGACAACTTCAAAAGTAAAATTAAAATAATTAACAGTCATAATTTTCTTTTAATATCGTGTCTTACTTAAAAAATTTTACAACTTATTTGTTGCTTATGAAAGGGAAATAAATATTTATGTAAAATAAATAATCACTTCTTTATTAAAGAGTTAGAAATTTGAAAAATGAATAAGTATAAATTAATTGACATGCAACTCCTCAATGTATCAAAGTTTTTAAAATTCAATTATTTTTACAATAATATTTTTAGATATGCAAAAAAATATTTAGATAAAATTATATATACAGAATATAACAAATAATTGCATTTAAGAATTTGCTTCAAATATAGATAGTTAATTCTTACAATAATTATATAACCCTAAACTTTATTTTTAGATTATTAATTTAAATGATTTCAGTTTTTTAGGAATATAATAAAGAGCTCATTTTCAATATTTGAAATAAATTATTTTATATGGGACATATATATAGTTAACATAGTTGAAAATTTTTAAAAGTTTGATAAATGACCACTTAAATAGAAAACTATATTATTTTTTATATCATTTAATATATTTAATTACACTATTTTATAATTATATTGCATACATTTATTTTAATAATTTTACTTATAATAATTCATAAAAATATTTTTACATGGATTAATGATTTGATATCAAAAACATTTGACTAGAAGTAAGTATCCATTTAATTATTTATAATTTTTATATTCTAATTATTTAAAAAAACTTATAAAGGTTTGATATTTTAATTTAAACTAAATATTGAAAAGTTGCTTATTATTTCTGATGATGCATGGATCTATCGCCACATGGCAGCCTCCCCCCGGGGTATTGCCCCTCCTACGCCCAGTTGACCATTCGGTACATACCATCCGGGCCAAGCGGGGGGTTTTGTCCTGAAAAGGCGCCTCAAAGGGAGGAGAGGGTCCAGCCGCCTATATGCTGGTAAAGACCCTCATCTCAATCCAATGTGAGACAAATGCCACAATATCATCAGCCCCCCAAAGGAGGGCTTGACAGTCTATTCGCTATATGGCGTCCGGACCTGCATGGGCCATCAAATGATGATGCATGGATCTGTCACCACATGGCAGCCTCCCCCCGAGGTATTGTCCCTCCTACGCCCAGTTGACCATTCGGTACATGCCGTCCAGGCCGAGCGGGGGGTTTGACATCGACGAGGCACCTGCTTCCTGGCAAACCCTATTAAAATTATATCTGAGTCAAGGTATCATCCCTGACGACAAGAATGAGGCTAAGCGCCAACGTTGTCGAGCCTCCAAATTTGCCCTCGACGAACACGGTCAATTGTACAAAAGGTCCTTG
>JACGDI010000425.1:621952-693432 GCA_014898725.1 Jacaranda copaia | reverse complement strand
TGATGTTGCTACGAGCTGGAAGGTCCAAAACTCCAATGGACTTTGGTGATTTTGAGCTTGAGATCTGAAACTAGGAACACACGTGAACTAGCCGAGATGCCCCCGACTAAGGCACTCCGATGCTCAAGTTAGTATTCCGATAAATCGGAAAATATACAGAGAGAGTATGTAGTGAATAATGTCAAGAGCATTACCTTGAGCGCGGTTGGGCCTGCTGTATTTATAATTTTATATGGGCATAATTTTACCCAAATACCCTGATCAGGTGTGGTCATTCTTTTCTTTTGCCAAGGGGTTGAAGGTCATTTCACATTTGGAATCTGGTACAGTTTCGGTGGCTAGATCTCCAATTTTCTCGAATAATCGTGCCAGAGAGGGCACGTGTCTGTCAAAGTTGTTAGCAGGGCTGTCAGAGTTGTTGGCTGCAGTTGTACCAATCGCCACGTGTCATCGACGTGGAGATATTCAACTTGCTAAATGGACTGATAGGGGATGATTCGGTGGTCGATTCGTGTCGACCAGAGACAATAGCTTGCAGGCGTGGCTTGATCCTAGAGTCGATACAGGTCGACTGCGGATGCTACCACGTGGAGTCGATACAGGTCGACCATCACAAGGGATCGATTTATGTCGACCAAGTACTTGTTCTTTGGGCCTGTTGGGCTTTATCATTTAGGATTGGGCCTGTTGGGCCTATTGGGTTACCCCATATCAATTTCATTTATTTACATAATATATGTTAATTGATAATTTAAGAAATAATAAAATAACTATATATATAAATAAAAATAAATAAATATTACTTCAAAGATTTATATGGATATTAAAAGATAATTTAGCATATAAAAATTGTATGTTACAAACTACTTATTGAATTACTTATCAAATAATTAATAACCTAATGGAAGCTATTTTCATAGATAAAGTACAAAGAAATTATATATTTATTCTAAAAAAATATTTAACATTTAAAATTCTCAAATTGTCATGAAAATTGTAATTATAACTTCCGCATTAGTAAGAAATCATCAAAAAAAAAAAATGCTTTATATTAGAAAAGAAATTATTTGCTTATTTATCATATCAAAATATGTATGTATAAATATATATCTAATTTAAAAAATGTATTTAGTAAAATATCTGCACTATTTATTTTCTAAATTCTTTTATTTATTTTTTGAAAATTTTATGTCATGTTTTGCTTGCTATGGTTTCACTTTTTGATTGGTGATTGTGAAGAAGAGACATTGAGTTACCTTCCTAACATTCTTCTATGGCTATTGGAGATCGAATCTTGCCTAGAATATTCTCTTCTTTTAATGTCATTATCTCCTCTTTGTCGAAGACAGAGGAGTAGTGGGGATTTAGCACCCCGATCAAAAGGTGCCTGCTCTTATCCAAGGTGTTATCTATTCTATCCACAGGTTTTCTAAATAGCAAAAAATACATTTTTCAAAATCCAAAGTATCTAATTTCTACAAGCAATATCCAACAGGAGTTCAATTATGAACCAAAATATAATGAATCATACTTACTACTGCTTTCATTACCTCATGCATCAGTTAGGTTAGTCTATCTTCGTCACTCCTTCTTATGTGGGGTAAAGAATGGAAAATAAAAATAAAATAATGTAAGTTTGAATGACTTAGTGAGATATCTTAGTAATAATAATAGAGTGACAATTTCTTAAATATTATATAGTAAACAAGTAGAAGTAATAAAATTTTTGAAAATCGTAATAGTAAATTTCAATCAAAATTCTAAGTGATCCATCTCACCACCATCCTATACTAGTGATGAAATATTACAAAACTTGTTGCAGTTTTACATAGATTTAAATCTCAAATGTGACCACAGAGGTCGACATGACATTTGAACAGTCATTTGATTTTTGTCAAATATTTGAATTTCAAAGCATAAGTATCAAGCACATCAATTACTTCCACAATCTTGTTGGTGGTGGTTCTCTTATCTCATCACTCCACTATCAAAAAAATGAAATTCCTTATCCGTCCAATTTTTGAGTGATCTGCTCAAACAATCAATCAATCAATCATTAGGCATGGCTAGCCGCATGCCTTATCCCTCTCATAGATAACTACCTCCAATTCACTATGAGATAGGATTACATATACAGGTTGTACAGGTATCAGTCGAAAGACCAACCGTCATCAATCCATTCCGCTTAGTCATCTTTCAAAGCTGATCTCAGGGCCCACTCCCAAGGGTATCAATTACTTTCATTAATATCATGTAACATGCCCAATGGCATTTCAATTAACATTTCTATTTGCCCTGATAAACAAGAAATCAAGCAATTAATATTAAGTTCATTTTGAGATAATAGTCATGGTAATAATAGAACACGTATTTCATAATCCCTTTTCCATTTTTCCAACATAATCATCAATCTTAAGTAAAATAATATAAATAAAATTCAGTAGGAATCATAATCAACATAAAGTGGTGATGTGTGATAAATTTTGCAACATGTCTATTGAAAAGGATCAACGGACAAAGACATATTAACAAGTATATAAGTTCTTTCCCATGCAAAGAAATCCCAAACTATCAAGCATAAATTCACCTGGCAAATGTAGAGGAATTCCTAGTTGTATGATTGCTTAGGTCTTGACTTCCCAGTCAAACCCAGAATTGTCATAAGATAACCCGAGTTATCATCTTATCAATCCTCTAAATCTTATGTGTAAATATAGTTAATATCTCTATCAAACTTAAGGTTATTCTAACACAATCCTCGTAATCTTGGTTTCATATCTAAATGCCAAGACAATTAGATGTGGTAATCTTTAGTCATTTGAAGAGCCCATGTAACACCCCTAAAATTTTATTTATTTCATTTGTAATATACAATTTTATCGTTATTTAAAAATTTTATGAATTTCACATTATTAATTATTTTAAAATTTTTGTGGGATAAATTATAATTTTTGTAGACTTAATTATGTATATTTTGATCAATTTGGGGTAAATCATAATTTTCTAGAAATTTGGGGTAAAATTGTATAATTTAAAATTTTATTAAAAAAATGAAAAAAAATCAGATTTGATGTTCGGGCAGACCACTTTTCCTTCCCAAATTTCTTTCCTTTTTCTCCTTCTATCCTTTTCTTCTTTCTTTTCCTCTCTTTTTCTTCTTTTTCACCGAAGCTTCATCACCATCTTCGGCCAGTTTTCGGTGACTTTTCTTCCACTCCAAACCCTCCAAATTCTTCCCCTCACCACAACCAATACCTCCCACACCTCAGAACCACCAACCGGGCAGAGGAATAGCAGTGCACGGAGGAGGAACCGAGAGGTACATGTCACGGGGTTGTTGGATTTCTTCTTTTTTGGTGACCATTCTCCATTCTGAGGGTAGGGTTAGAAAGCTCTTGACGAGAGAAATGCGATGGTACCATTGTATGGCAATTCTGATGATGGCAAGGTGGTGATCAAAGCTCATTGGAGAAAAGGAGAAAGTGACAATTTTTGGCCCGTTTCGGTGTGTATACTGCTCAAAATTAGAAACGAAAGGTGGTGTTGAAATCCTTGCAATGAGAGGAACAATTTGGTGGTGAAGTCTCATTTTTCGCCGACAACAGCAATTTAGCAGTGGTAGAGAGACAGTCTCCTCGTCTCAATGCGATGATCGTCCCGGTGCTTTTGATTCATGATTTTGAGCTTTCATTAGTGAAATTGGATATTTTATGTGATTATTGCATGTTATATATATATATGTGTGTGTGTGTGTGCATACATATTTGTAGTTGTTAATTTTGTCCGAGTCGAGCTTTTGAGTTGATATAGGTATTTCAACGATTATTTTCCTATGCGAGAAATATGGTAATAGGAGATATAATTTTGGACTCATATGTTGGTTAATAACAAGTTGAATATAATTTTGATATTAGGAATCATTATAAGTTAAATTATGTTGGAATGGGAATTTGATTAGGGATTTATACATGAATGTTGAATCTGGAGAAGTTTGACCCATGGCATATTTTCTTGATTAGGTAATGACAAGCTAGGTACCAACGAGCAGTAAGATCAATTTTTGGCTGTTGCTGTTTGGGACTGCAAGAGGTGAAGGCCCTCTACTTTAAGCTATTGCTTTGTTTAACTTGCTCTGAGATTTTTGGTAACTTTTGTGAGGGTTTCCCACTCTGGGCTATTGCTTTGTTTAACTTGTTCTAAGAATGTTGGTAACCCCTGTAGGGGTCTCCCACTCTAGGTTGTTGCTTGTTAACGCTACTCATATTTATTGTAAACCTTTGTGAGGGTCTGCCAATCTGGCGTTATATTTTTTATCTATGATTGTAATAAGCCCCTATGTGGGTTTTTCTATTTCTGAATTGTATTCTAATTTGTATTTGGAATATGTCTACTATTTGTTATTTGTTATCTGATTTGAATACCCCTATGAGGGTTATCTCTAATGTTGATTTTCTTTTCTATCTTTTCTAGCGCCTAGAACTTATGTTTGTTATCTATCTGTCTTATATCTGTATTGTCTGTATTGTATTTGTTGCCTTGTTGGCATGTCTGTTATCAGCTTTGTATTCATTGGCCATGCTAGCTTATCTATTTTCCATTTATTATTTTCTATTGCCTTGGCGGCATACTGTTTTATTCTGTTATGATTTATTGCTTTGATACTGACAGTGCACTAGGGATTTTCCCTTAGGCATCAATATGAGTAGTTATTCTATTATTTATACGGTAATATGTAGGCCAAGGGCCATACTGGGCTATCTGTTTGGTTATGTAGGGGCATGCTAGGGATTTTCCCTTAGATGCCAATCATACACTAGGGATTTTTCCCTAGGTACAGGTAATACGCTAGGGATTTCCCCTAGGTATTAGCAGTGCACTATATAATCCATATAGGCATCTACCACATAGCAAGCTATTACGCTTAGGTAAATTTTCTATCTGTCTGATATAAGGTGAATCTACAATTCATGTCTTATAGTTTTTTCTTGGGTTACATATACCTTGGGTTTAATTTTCCTAAATGATTCCTGTGTACTTGTAATATGTTCTTGGAACATTAAGGCAGGATAGTTTCCTATTTGCTTTTCAGTACTATCTGTCTATTTTTCTAAATTCTATTACATTCAGTTTGAAAATGATATCTTATCAAGTTGAGTTTCTTCTCGATAAATACTATTGTTACTTGTACATATCCCTCACTATGTCTTTGGACTTACCCCCCCTATATTTCATAATCTTTTAGATAAAGATGGGCTCTAGTAGACGTCAAGTTGGAATGACATACATATAGTTATTTTGTAGTAGGACTAAAGCCGACATTAAGTATGGAATTTGTAACTATTTGAATGACTGTATAAACCTTGTGATGTACATATTTTGTTTGAAGTTTGTAGTATAAGATGAAATGATGGTTTAATCTGTCAAAGATTGTAATATGACTTAGTTCCCTGAACTCTTTTGATATTTTCATTTTGTGGATTATTAGATATTAATGGAATTGTATCAGTATTCATTTTGAGATATTTGAATTTATGGGCCTACTATTGAATTATACTCTAAGAAATAAATCTGAATCAGAGTAGTACCTCAGCTTAGGTGCTATTCTTAGAGGGGGCACTACAGGCGTGGTATTAGAGCCTAGGTTTAGATAACCTAGGTGTGAACGTGTGATAGAACCTTTAGTGACTTCTATTTGGGTTATTTCAATTGTGCACTTAAGGTATTAGCAGGAATGTTAAGTTATAGTAAGACCGATAGTTTAGTAGGATCCTAAGGCTTGGATTTAGAATTATATTACTTAATTTTTTTGAGATGAATTCTTGAATTGTTGTAGGATGGCCAGCGGATCTGACAAAGGGAAGGCACCTGCAAATGACCCAAATAACGAGAACCTAGAAGGCGAGATCAAAGAATTAAAAGAAGAAAGAAAGAATCTCAGGAAGATTTGCAGGACTTTGGAAGAGAAATGTTATGACCAACATGAACATCTTCATCAGGTTTGAGAAGAGGTGCATACTTTGAAAGGTATGTTAGGTGCTCAAGATTATCTGCATGATCGAGTCACGGGTGATCTCGAAGGGGAGCATCTTTGAGTTAATATTATCGAAGTGCAGATCCAAGAGCTTCGCTCCTTGCAGGCAAATATGGAGGTAACATTTTAGGCTTTGCAGTCTAATTATAGGAGCTCAATACAGATTCCTTACCCAATCGTGGATGAGATAGTTTGAGCATTAGACTACTACTACAGAGCTATCGATCAGGTTATTGGAGTTGGTCCAAGGATAGACATTGAAGTCAGTCCTTTAGGCATTCATTGAATCCCTGCTACTGATCAAGGACAGGGTCGACAGCAGCAAGAATGAGCTTTGGAACCTGAGGAAGAACGAGAAGCTGAACTAGAAAAAGAATAAGAGAAGGAGTCTGAAGAGGAACCAGAGAAAACCCCAATGTAGATATCAACCCAGAACTTCCAGTCTTAGCGCAGCTTGAGATAGATGACGAAGAAGATCAGTGGATGATAGATGAGACGAGCAAGCTATCTGATATCACTGATGAGGAGGAAAATTAGATGCAAGTTCTAACGTTGTAGTATTTTAGTAGGTTGACAGGCTATGGCTCCTAATATTCAACCCTTATAACTGCAGTAGACAACTTTATGACTATGAATGATATCTTTTCCCTTCTTTTTCCCTTTGAACGTCCTACATTTTGTCTTCAACTGGACATTCCATTAGCATAGCTAATTTTGCTACCTTGGATTGTATATAAGCTTTTGTAATTTGCTATTACTAACCTCTATTATGTTAATGTATGGATCTTTAGGGAAAATTATTTTTAACCTTTCTTTCTTGTTATGAATTTTGAAAGTTTACTTAAATTATATTATTTTCTTTTTTAAATCTTGAATTACTGAAGGGGTATTGAGAATTGCGATATTGACTTCAACTTTTTATTTCAGGTTGAGATATTCCTGAAATCTTAAGACAGATGACATCCTATGACAGTGTTCCCAAACCTGTACCACCTTAATATGGTCAGCGAGGAAGACCTCTCAAATAGTGATTTCTAGGCCATCGTGCCCCCAGACCAGGAGTTTTGGCTCATTCTCGAACTGAGCAGAGAGAGAAGGTATCACAAACTCCTTTAGTTAGGTAGCCAGTGAGACCTACATATTAGAGAGAGCCAGAGGTCAGGCTACCAACCCATCCCATGGTTGAGGATCAAGCTCGAGAAAGATTTCTTCATTTTCAACCCCCGAAGTTCCATAGAGAACTAGATGACCGAAAGGCTGAAGAATGGGTGGAAGATTTTGAGGTCATATTTAATACTCTACGCTACCCTAATGAATAGAAGGTTTTATTTGCCACATTCTTCCTGGTGGGATCTACTAAAAGTTGGTGGAAAATGATAGATTACTGCTGGATAGCCTCAGGAACCTAGAGGACATAGGATAATTTCACTAAGGAATTCATGGATAAGTATATACTTCTGGTGGTCAAGAAGTCTAAGGAATGTGAATTCATGAATTTGATCAAAGGAAATCAGACTATTAGTCAGTATAAAGTAACCTTTAGTCGGCTCATCCAATATGCACCTTATGTTCAGAATGATAAAAGCCAAAAAATTCAATGATTTATCGAAGGACTACGGCTAGAGTTGAGACGAGGTCAAGCCATCTTCGATTTACCAAATTTCAACATAACAGTCAGTAAAGCACTGCAACTAGAATCGAAGCTAAAGAAAATTAGAAAAATCAAAGAAAAGGGTAGAAAGGGAAAACCATATCCAGGTGGACCGAGTGGCACTATCAAGAAACCATGGAGGCCACAAGCTGAGAATGCGACTCAAAGGACTACTCGGACAGATGGAATGGTGAATTGGGTTCAAGAAAAGACACTAGTAAAATGTGAATTCTATGGGTCAGCAGGGCATGAAGAAGTGAACTGTTGGCGAAAATAGGATAAATGCCTACGGTGTGGTAGTAGCCAGCATCTTGTGAAAGATTGCCAAAGAAAGAAACGTCCAATTCTGACAGAAAAAAGAAAACAGAAAATCTAGGCTCATGCCTATGCCCTCACCAGAGAAGATGCACCAAATCCTAATGAGATAGTAGAAGGTATGATCACTATTTTCAAAACTCTTGGTAAATTGTTATATCATCGCGGTGCTTCCTATTCTTTTATATCTATTTAATTCTCTACAAAACTGAATGTGAAACCTGAAACTATGACATATCAAGTCGAAGTGAGAACACCTTGGGGATAGGATTAGTCACTGATATCATGTATTGGGATTGCTCGATTGTGATTGAAGGTTGAGTGTATCCAGCCAATTTAATACAAATGCCTATACATGGATATGATGTAATTCTTAGAATGGATTGGTTGTATAACTACCAAGCACAAGTGAATTATTTCACTAAGTGCAAAACACTTGGGGGAGGGACGTTGATATCTTCACATTTTTTGGTAGATAAAACCTCTTCGATATTAATCATATTAACTGTAGAAGCCAGGCAGATTCTAAATGAGGGTAGGCAATGATTTCTGGCATACCTCATCAATAAACCTCGGGACACCATCAAAATTGAAGAAGTAGAAGTAGTAGCAAAATACCCTGAAGTATTTCCTAAGGAGTTATACTCACTACCCCCTAACAGAGAAATAGAGTTTGTTATTCATACTTTCTCGAGAGATACACTATTTTTAAAAACTCCATACCGGATGGCACCTGTCGAACTTAAAGAATTGAAGAGTCAGCTATAGGAGTTGTTAGAGAAGAAGTTTATCAGACCCAGCACGTCACCTTGGGGAGCTCCAGTGCTGTTTATCAAGAAAAATATAGGTCTATGAGAATGTGCATCGATTATCGAGAATTAAACAAAGTCAATATAAAAAATAAGTGCCCACTACCCCACATAGAAGAGTTATTTGACCTTCTACATGGATCAAGAATCTTCTCGAAGTTAGATTTAAGACAAGGGTATTATCAATTGAAGATCAGAGAAGAGGCATTCCAAATATAGCTTTTAATTCTCGATATGGCTACTATGAATTTGTGGTGATGCCGTTTGGCCTAACAAATGCCCTACAGCCTTCATGGATTTGATGCACCGGATATTTAGACCATATTTGGATTAATTTGTGGTCATCTTTATTGATGATATCTTGGTTTTCTCTAAGTCTAGAGAAGAGCATAGGAAGCACTTACACATAGTTCTGAAGACCTTAAGAGAACATCAGATATATGCTAAGTTCACTAAGTGTGAGTTCTGGATAGAGAAAGTAGCCTTCCTAGGTCATGTAATCACTCAAAGTGGGATAGAAGTTAACCTATCCAAGATAGAGGTGATTGTCAATTGGAAAAGACCTGAGAATGTTACAGAGATTCAAAGCATTCTGGGATTAGCCAAGTACTACCAAAGATTTGTTCAGGATATTTCCAAGATAGCCAACCCATTAACCAAGTTGACCCAGAAAAATGAGCTATTTGTTTGGAATGAAGAGTGTGAGAAGAGCTTCTAAGAACTGAAGAACCATTTGACTATAGTACTAGTATTAGCCCTTCTAGATGGGATGAAAGATTTTATAGTGCATATAGATGCTTCATATAAGGGGTTAGGGTGTGTGTTAATGCAAAAAGGGCATGTTATTGCCTATACATCCAGGAAGTTAAAGCCTCATGAGGAAAACTACCCCACACATCATTTGGAATTGGCACCAGTTATCTTTGTACTGTTAAAATAGAGGCAAGTGTACATAGATCACAAAAGCCTCAAATATCTATATTCACAAGAGTATTTGAATATGAGATAACAAAGATGGATGGAATTTTTGAAAGATTACGACATTTCCATCAATTATCATCCTGGAAAAGTGAATGTAGTAGCTGATGCTCTAAGTCAGAAAATAGGAATAACTCATTTGAAAGGTGCGAAGAAATCAAAAGAGATGAAAACAAGTGCAATGATAAGACTAAAACAATAAGTTTGGATTGCAAGAGTGAAAGTACAATTGGAATTGTATGAAGAAATTCAGCAAGCTCAAGCCAGGGAGAACTGGATGTTAAAATAGAAAGAGATGGTTAAAAGCTCTATAGAGTCCAAATTCAACACGAATAGTCAAGGTATCCTACTCTATAGAAATAAAATCTGCATACCAGAAAAGATGAAGGAAAGGATATTGGAAGAGGCACATTGAACAAGATCAACTATGCATCCTGGAGGAACGAAGATGTATCAAGACTTAAAGAAATAGTTTTGGCGGAGTGGTATGAAGAAAGATGTAGCAGACTTTGTGTAGAAATGCCTAACCTGTCAGTTGGTGAAAGTAGAACACCAGCGGCCGTCAGATTTATTGTAGCCACTTCCCATCCCAGATTGGAAATGGGAACAAGTAACTATGGACTTTGTGACTGGTTTGTCGAAGGCCAAAAGAGGTTATAACAGTATTTGGGTAGTAGTAGATCGACTAACAAAATCCTCACACTTTCTACCAGTCGGAACTAACTAAAAGGTTGAGAAATTGGCAGAATTATACATTAAAGAGATTGTCAGGTTACATGGAATTCCAGTGAGTATTATGTCTAATAGGGACCTAAAATTCACATCGAGACTTTGGAAGAGTTTACAAAGACATCTGGGAACAAGATTACAATTTAGTTCAATAGCTCATCCTCAAACCGACGAACAATCAAAAAGAGTCATTCAGATTTTGGAGGATATATTACGGGCATGTGTTTTGGACTTTAGTGGAAGTTTGACTCAACATCTACCGCTAATTGAATTTGCCTATAACAATAGCTATCAATTTGTCATTCAAATGGCGCCATATGAAGTACTGTACAATTGAAATTGTTAGTCTCTGTTATATTGGGATTTATCGTAGCATAAAGGTACCACTAAAGAGTTTTAAGGGATTATAAGGCTTGAACTAATCCAAGAGACTATAGATAAGGTACATATTATAAAACAGTGGATGAAGGCTGCCCAGGACCAATAGAAGAGTTATGCTGACAGGCGAAGAAAAGACCTAGAATTTAAGATTGGCAACCGAGTGTTTCTTAAAGTATCTCTGTAGAAAGGGATCAAAAGAATAGGCAAAGGTGGAAAACTAAGTCCAAGATATGTGGGGCCATATGAGATATGTGAAAGAATTGGACCAACAACGTATCGTCTATTGTTACCCCAGAGTTTAGTCAGGATATATGACGTCTTTCATATGTCGCAGCTACAAAGGTATTACCTGGATCTATCTCACATCGTATCTCATGAACACATGGAACTAGAAGGCAACCTATCATATGAGGAACAACCAATTCGTATCATTGATAAAAAGTTTTGACAGCTTAGGAATCAAAAGATTCCTCAGGTGAAGGTGTTATGGCGCAATCACAATATTGAGGAAGCAACTTGGGAACATGAGGATCCCATGCACCAATAATATCCCAAGCTATTTCAATATTCATGTGAGAATCTAGGGACCAGATTCTTTTAAGGGGAGAGGTCTGTAACACCCCTAAAATTTTATTTATTTTATTTATAATATAAGATTTTATCGTTAATTGAAAATTTTATGAATTTCACGTTATTAATTATTTTAAAATTTTATTGGGTTAAATTATAATTTTTGTAGACTTAATTATGTATATTTTGATCAATTTGGGGTTAATCGTAATTTTCTAAAAATTTGGAGTAAAATTGTATAATTTAAAATTTTATTAAAAAAATGAAAAAAAATTAGATTTAATGCTCGGGCAAACCACTTTTCCTTACCAATTTTCTTTTCTTTTTCTCCTTCTTTCCTTTTCTTCTTCCTTTTCCTCTCTTTTTCTTCTTCTTCACCGAAGCTTCATCACCATCTTCGGCCAATTTTCGATGACTTTTCTTCCACTCCAAACCCACCTAATTCTTTCCCTCACCACAACCAACACCTCCCACACCTCAGAACCACCAACCGGGCGAAGGAGCAATGGCAAACGAAGGAGGAACTGAGAGGTACATGTCACGGGGTTGCCAGGTTTCTTCTTTTTTGATGACCATTCTCCATTATGAGGGTAGGGTTAGGAAGCTCTTGACAAGAGGAATGCGATGCTACCATTGCATGGCAATTTCGATGAAAAAAAGGCAATGATCAGAGCTCATCGGAGAAAAGGAGAAAGTGGTGAGTTTTGGCCCATTCCGATATGTACACTGCTCGAAATTGGGAACAAAAAGTGGCGTTGGAATCCTTGTGATGAGAGAAACAATCTAGTGGTAAAGTCTCATTTTTTGGTGGCGGTGAATGGCGGCCGGCGGCGGTAGAGAGATAATCTCCTCGTCTCAATGTGGTGATCATCCCGGTACTTTTGGTTTGTGATTTTGATCTTTCGTTAGTGAAATTGGACATTTTATGTGATTATTGCATATTATATATATGTGCATGCATGTTCGTAGTTGTTAGTTTTGTCAGGGTCGAGCCTTTGAGTTGATATAGGTATTTCGACAATTATTTTCCTATGTGATAAATTAGGTAATGGGAAATATAATTTTGGACTCGTATGTTGGTTAATAATAAGTTGAATATAATTTTGATATTGGGAATCATTATAAGTTAAATTATGTTGGAATGGGAATTTGATTAAGGATTTATGCATGAATGTTGAATCTGGAGAAGTTTGACTCGTGGCATATTTTCTTGATTAGGTGACAATGAGCTAGGCACCAACGAGCAGTAAGATCAATTTTTGGCTATTACTGTTTGGGACTACAAGAGGTGAGGGTCTCCCACTCTAGGCTATTACTTTGTTTAACTTGCTCTGAGATTGTTCGTAACCACTGTGAGGGTCTCCTACTCTGGGCCATTGCTTTGTTTAACTGGTTCTGAGATTATTGGTAACCCCTGTGAGGGTCTCCCACTTTAAGTTGTTGCTTGTTAACGCTACTCATATTTTTTGGAAACCCCTGTGAGGGTCTGCCAATCTAGCATTATATTTCTTATATGTAGTTGTAATAAGGCTCTGTGTAGGTTTCTCTATTTCTAAATCATATTCTGATCTGTATTTGGAATGTATCTACTATCTGTTATCTGTTATCTGATTTGAATATCCCTGTGAGGGTTATCTCTAATGTCGATTTTCTTTCTGTCTGTTTTGGCGCCAAGAACTTATGTCTGTTATCTGTCTGTCTCATATTTGTACTGTTTGTACTGTATCTATTACCTTGTCAGCATGTTTGTTATCAGCTTTGTATTCATTGGCCATGCTGGCTTATCTGTTTTTCATTTATTGTCTTCTGTTGCCTTGGTGGCCTATTGTTTTGTTATATTCTGTTATGATCTGTTGCTTTGATACTGATAGTGCGCTAGGAATTTTCCCCTGGCATTTGTATGAGTAGTTATTCTATTATTTATACAGTGATATGTGGGCCAACGACCATACCGGGCGATCTGTTTAGTTATGTAGGGGCATGCTAGGGATTTTTCCCTAGATATCACCAGTATGCTAGGGATTTCCCCCTGGGTGACAATCGTACGCTGACGATTTCCCCCTGGGTATGAGTGATACACTAGGGATTTCTCCCTAGGTATTAGCGGTGCGCTATACAGTCCATATAAGCATCTACCACATACCAAGCTATTATGCTTAGGTAAATTTTCTATCTGTCTGGTATAAGATGATTCCATAATGCATGTCTTACAGCTTTTTCTTGGAATGCATATGTCTTGAGTTTGATTTGCTTAAATGATTTCTGTCTACTTGTAATATGTTCTTGGCGTAATAAGGCAAGAGAGTTTGCCGTTTGCTTTTCAATACTATCTGTCTATTTTTTTGAATTCTATTATATTCAATCTAATGATAATATCTTATTGAGTTGAGTTTCTTCTCGATAAACACTGTTGTTACTTGTACATATCCCTTACTAAGTCTTTGGACTTATCCTTCTGTATTTCATAATCGTTCAGACAGGGATGGGCTCTGGTGGACGTCAAGTTGGAATAACATACATATAGTTATTTTATAGTAGGACTAGAGCTGACATTAAGTATAGAATTTGTAACTGTTTGGATGACCTTATAAACCTTGCGATGTACATACTTTGTTTGAAGTTTGTAGTATAAGATGAAATGATAGTTTAATCTGTCGAAGATTGTAATATGACTTAGTTTCCTAAACTCTTTTGATATTTTCGTTTTGTGGATTATTAGGTATTAATGGAATTGTATCAGTATTCATTTTGAGATGTTTGAATTTATGGGCTTACTGTTGAATTGTACTATGAGAAATAAGTTTGAATCAGAGTAGTGCCTCAGCTTAGATGCTATCTTTAGTGGGGGAGCTACAGTCTATATCTTTGTTTCCTAATTAATTTGATGTTCAGAATAAAATAACCTAAACCAACATTATGTTGATTTTTGAATCATAATTCTTAATATACTTAAACGTACTTATCAAATTCCTCAGTTAATTTATTTGTTTAATCATAGCTTTCTCCAGTTTTGTGTTACGCTCAAATATTTAAGATAATCACATGTCATTATCCTTAACTCAACAAGATGGTGAACAAGTTGTTCAAGTCTTATTTAAGGTCTTAATGGTACCCCTTCGAGTTAATTGTGTTCAACAATATAATAATAATGAAATTAATCCATTACCTAGGCTAAATCATTATTTAATAGTCTTAGTTCATATTATGATCAGGCTTGAATCCAAAACTTCAATCACATTTAGTAAATCAATCGAAGTAAAATTTGATTATAAAATTTACCCAAATTGAATCAAATCGAGATCCAATATAAAGCCAAAATTAGTCCAAATGAATTTGGAATTTAAGACCTTGTTGACTGCCTAGAAGCCATAGCCACATGCTTTTACCAAAGATGTAAACCACCACTACCATCGCCAGATGCGCCTTGTCGAGGCGAGCAAAACCTCCAAAATAATTTCTCAATTAGCCACCTTTTGGCTAGCAAATTTGACCAAAAATCGTCGAAGACTCTAAGGCGCGGCCATCCATCACCCTTGTCAATTCTTCCATCATCGAGCTGTCGCTCATTATTTCTCATGAGCTCATGACTAAAACCCACTAAAGCCTATCCAATTTTCATTGTCGGAAGCAACAGAACCACCAATTTGCCATTGCCTCAATGTTGGCCTCATCGCTGCCGATGATTTCCTCAATAGTTTAAAGTGATTTAGTTTGGTTTTGGAAGCTAAATATGGTATTCGTTCTAGGTTTCACAGCCATTTTCCAATGATTCTCCATTGGGGGTATGGTTATGTAGATTTTGAGAATTTGAAAAATTTTTGTCCTTAAATGTATAAATATAAATAATTTTTCAACCTCATACAAATTGGCCCCAAAACTTATTAACTGACTCAAATCTCACCCCAAAACTTTTAACCACCTTACATTTTGGTCCTTGGGCTTCAATTAAGTCCTCCAACTTTTATTCTTACACATTGACCCCTAATATTCTTATTTTAGGGTAATTGGGTTCAAATTTTATTATTCTAAAGTCCTCAGACTTTTAATTCACTCACATTGACCCTCTAAAGTTTATAATTTTAAACAATCAAGTCATTCTCTCATTCCTAATTTAATCACTCGATCATAAATATTTAATTTTGGATTTTTAATTAAATCTAACCCAAAATTAATCTGGCCAAACTAATTGATTCCACATTTTTTTATATTTTAGAATTCAAAATTCAAGGTATTACAGGGAAAACTGACAAACGTCAATCTATTGGCCTTCTAGGGCCTAATAGACTAAATTAATTCTTCTACCCTGCCAAGGTCAACCTTACCATAACCCTCAACATTATATAGTGTGTCATTAAAGATGCAGTAATTAAGGAAAGGCATAGGTCTATGACAGTACAAATGGGATTATTGGTTCCACATGCCAATCACTCTGCAGTAAGATCTTTTGACAAAGACAAATTAATGAGCTGGACATTCAAGAATTGAATGAGTGCTAGCATTGTTGTTATCTTACTATCCTTGAATGGAAGACGATGTAGAAATAGAACATATGGGGATGCGGATGATATCCTATCCTAAAAGAGAAAGAGGAGTAAGAGTGAATTGAGAATTAAATTATTATGAGATATTCAATGAGAGAAAAAGGAGCACTTAGATAATTCACTTTGAGTATAGAGAAATCTACTCATAGGAATTCTTCGCTCCTACTACCAAGTAAGCTTATAGACTATTTTGATGCTTAGTAGCTAAAGTGTACTTGCATCTCAAGGGGGTACACGAATTTGAGCTACTAGAACTAGAATAAGTTACTTTCAAGGCAACTAGATGTTTCGAAAAAGAAGAAATCCGAATCTTTGATTGGCCCAAACACATAAAAGAGGCTTTTTGTCGATAGATATTATGTAAGTAACTTTGTAGTGTTAAGCTAACCTATGCAGAATTAGTAAAAGGAATTCACTCAAGATAGAACTATGTATAATCACTATCACTTGGAAGAATAGGTATAGAGTTGGGACTTCTTTATGTAACTCTTAAGGTAGCATAAAGGTAATGAAGTTGGCAAGCTCGGGTAGGGTGGTCACCTTGATGTGGTGGAGGTATGAACATAGTTCAATCTTGCGGTGTATTCATTTGTAGTGAGTTGGGCCTCTTTCTCGTTGATCTTAGTTTACCTCTGCTCTAGTGAAAAGTTGGAATTCCTACTGCAATTTTGTCAATGAACGCATCTCAAGCCACCCTATGAGACTTGAATGAAGAAGCATCAAGTAAAAGAGATGGTGGTGGCTAGCCCTTTTATTAACTGAAGAAGATGCTGGGGAGTGCCATCCATCAAGACAACTAGATTGATCAGATAAATTATTGCAAAGGCAATCGAGTGGAAAATTATTAAAGGAGATCATACCATTGTGTTATGAGCTAAGAAAGAGAGATTGAGGGGAATTTTACTAGAGCTATAATCTATAGAATTTCATTCTTGACTAGCAAAGGAGCTGGCATTTGTTTGGTGGCCAATCTCATTCTAACATTTGTTCTTGCTTGTTTTGGTCAACTCATCAATCCATATCTAATAGCACCAAAAGCCAAAGCCTAGGTTGAACAAGTATTCGACCTTGAATTCCTAACTATTTAAACTAAAAATTGGTATTTTCAAAAAGATTCCTAAGTCTATGGAGAAAAATAAAAAATCTTAGGTTTTCTAAAACCTTCTTGTGATGATCTCACTCCACGAAGGAAAAAGGTTTCTTTTGTTAAATGACGGGGTTTCCTCCCTTAACTCCCTTCTATTAAAATTTTATGCTCTTTCTATTCTTTGTTCAATTATGGGCATCCTACTAGTAGCGCCTTTAGTGCCCTACTGATGCTTCTTCTGATAAAGGCCCTAAAGTTCTTTACTTTTGAAGTGGACCCCTGAGTGGTGCTCATGTATTTTATAAATTTTTGTAAAATTTATAAATTTAGACTGAGCAATTCTTGATATTCTACAACTTATTTAAGTATAAATACATTTGCCTTGTTTAATGCTTTCTAATCCAAATTGGAAAAAAATTATAGAAACTGATGCATCTGATATAGGTTATGGTAGTGTTTTAAAACAAATTAATCCTAAAAGTAAACAAGAAATTCTTGTTAGATTTTGTTCTGGGAAATGGAATAATAGTCAGAAAAATTATGCTACGGTTGCTAAAGAAATATTTGCAATTGTTAAATGTGTTTTAAAATTTCAAGATGATTTATATAATCAATCTTTTCTTATAAAAACTTATTGTAATCTAGAAGCATGAGTTGACTTGTTAAATTTTTGGGTAATTGTTTTTCCTATATTCCAACTACATATTAGTTTTTGTGAACTCGTTCTTGATCCTATCCTCCTTCATAAGATCCTGCACTTTATGGTATCAGAGCCATGGATTATTGGTTGGATTTTTCTCTGGTTGTTTAACATTTTCATCAAAATATGAATTTTCTTAATGGAAAATCTTCTTCTATTAAAAATACTTGTTTGGAAGGAATGAGTCTTCCTGAAAATGTTGATCGTCTTAATAAAAGGACCATTCCTAAAGTGGATCCAAAGGTTATTTATCAATTAGGGACGTTTGAAAAAATTGATTTAAAACAAATTGTTAAAACCACTGAAGAGTCTATTCCTCTTAATAAAGAAGATATATCTTTACAGTTGTTACATAGATCTGATATTGATAAGTATAGATCTGATTATCGTTTCCTTCATATTGGTTAAATTCAAGTTGCTTTTAAGCTACTTACTCTCGATAATTTACCTAATAGTTTTGTTGCTATTTTGCATAATGCTCATAATTTAAATTGGAAGCAATCATTAATGGGTATTATACAGTCCAGCCTGGCACATGCCCTAATTTATTTTGATGTTTATCCAAATTGCAGTTATCTCTTTCTAATGTTAATATTTTGCATGTTGTTACTTTAAATGTTAAGTTGCATGGATATAATTATATGCCTAAAACTGAGACTATTTGTATTTGTTATAGGATCTATTATAAACCGCTTTATATTTTGAATTCTATGTATAAAATAATTAATAAAATTAATAACGAGATTATTTTAATTGAACCTAATTTTTGTAAATCTCATATTACAACCCATTGACCTATTCAATGGGATGAGGTCAAATTTCCTAATAATTGGATAATTGAAAAACTGTTCCGATTCAACTTGTAATACAAACAGAGGTTAGTTGAATAATTTAGACTCTTGATAGGGATGTTTCTATTCAATTTAAATCTAATAATAATAATTTATTGAGATCCTCTAGATCTGTTAGATCTTCTTTCTCTTTTTTTGATCCATTGGATTATACTGTTGAAAGTCCAAATTTGTCTAGGGCTTCCACTTCCCAATTAAAAGAACCTATTATTAATACTAGGAAAGATGATAATCTAGAAACTAGGTTTGATAGATTAAAAATTAATTCTTCTAATATTGTCCATGGTTTTAATATGCAAGATAATAATAGTGATGCTACTATTTAGCTAACAAATTCTGATATGGATTTTTCTGTGAGAAATGCTTGCATTTAATTAAAAAGGTTTTTAATGATTAGTACGAACTATAACTTCAATCCTGAATCTAGTGATAGGAAGTTAGTAAAAACTAAATTTAATAAAGATCGTTGGAAAATATTTTGTGAATGATTTTTTAATAACTTTACTAAAGAACAACAAATAAATTTTCAAAATGAATTTTATAAATTTGTGACAAAAAAGGATCAATTAATTCCTTTTGTTCCTTGATTTATGGTTACTTATATTGAACCGTATCTTTTAGTCTTAGAACGTACTTATATTGTTAAGATTGGTCACCAACAAAAATCTATTTTTCCACCTCAAGAGACTTTTTATGTGGAAGGAAATAAAACTCTTTATTTCTCTGCATTTAATAAATTTGTGGTTAGCGATCATATTCCTGCTACTTCTTGAGAAATTAATCTCTTGATTAAACAACAAAATTATGCTAATTTGTATTTAAATATTCTTGGTGAAAGTCTGGTTTCTATAGATAAAAAACTTTCTATTATTATGAATAATACTCATATAACTAATAATTATTAGGCGACTTAGAAGAAAGAATTAATAAAATTGTCATTTCCTCTTCTTCTCCTAATTTGCCTGATTCTATTGCTATGCCTAGCATCCAACCTCCTCCTGAAATTGATAATTTTAGGTTAAGAGCTATGTCTGAACTTGAAAGGTTAATAACACAAAAATTTACTAAGTTTAGAATTTCTACTCTTGATAATATTGATGAAAAGTCTTATCAATATGCTATTAATGAAGAAGTTAATAAACTCCAAAAATATGCCGATCGCCCGACTATGCGTACTTACTATTATCCTCGTCCTTCCCCTCAAGATGTTTCACATGAGGAACAAGATTTAATTCTTAATAATTCCTACTCTAGTAAAAATATTTATGAGTGGAATTTGGATGGTTTTACTGAACAACATATTTATAATTTATTTCATCGAATGTTGATATATTCTACAATTTGTAAAAATAATGGTAATAGTGATAAAACTGTTGCTAAAATGATAATTGCTGGCTTTACTGGACAACTTAAAGGTTGGTGGGATAATTATTTAACCTAGGCTAATAAAGAAGAAATTCTTAATCCTATTAAACAAGAAGGTACTAGTAATACTGTTGAAAATGCTGTTTATACTCTAATTGTTACAATCATTGATCATTTTAGCGACAGATGGACTAATAATTCTGAACATATTAGAACTTTGCTTAATGGTTTAAAGTGTTAGACTCACCTCATTTAGGTGTTATAAAGATACTTTCTTGTCTAGAGTTTTAGAACTCCCAGAATCTAATAGTTCTCATTGAGAGTCAAAATTTATTGACGGTCTTCCTTCGTTATTTGCTAAAAGAGTTAGGAAAACACTTAGGCAGAATGGTGCCAATATTGACTATGATAAATTTACTTATGGTAAGTTAATAGGAACTTGTATTTAAGAGTATTTAAATTTATGTAATGAGATAAAGTTAAATCAACAAATTAAGCGTAATAATATTACTGAGCGTAAACAATTAGGTCAATTTTGTGGACAATTTGGTATGGACATTCCTAAGCATATTGATAATAGTAAAAACAAAAATAAAAAAGACATTTTTTATAAAAAGAAGAAATATAGGAAAAAATCTCATAAAAAAGAGAGAGAGAAAGAAAGAGAAAATAGGAAAACTAATAAAAAACTTTATAAAAGATTTAAAAAATATGGTGCTTGTGATAAGTGGTAAGGTTGGTCATTACGCTGACAAATGTAAAATGAAGTCTAAGATTAATAATCTTGACATTGATAATAACATTAAAGATGTGCTTTATAAACTTACGCTTGATTCTTCTGATAGTGAAGATAATGTTTCTATTTCTTCCCCTCCTTCTGATATTGATTCTTTAAATGAATGTTTTAGTAGTTCGGATTTTGAATGCGAACCTTGTAAAAAAGTGAATCTTGTGTTAATTCTGATAATGATAGTAATAAATCTAATAATGAGGATTTATATAGGCTTATATCACAATTTAATGATTTAAACATTATTAATAATGATGGTACTTTAAATTTTTAAAATTAATAAAAGATCCAATTTTAAGATCTAAGATAATCGATCAAATTGAAAATACTCCTTCATCTTCTTCTTCTAAATTTGAAGAATTTACTTTTAATAATAATAAAGATAATGAACCTTATTCTATGGCCGAAGTTTATAAAATGTTAGAGAATAGGAATAAAAACAGTAGTCCAACTTCTGTTAATGATTTAAAACAAGAAGTTAATAATTTAGAAAATGAAATAATTAAAATTAAAAGAAATAATGTATTTCTTGAAGATAGACTTAGAAAATTAGAAATTTTTCAAGGTAAACTGGCTATACCTAGATTAGATATTGTATTTGATCATTTTCCTGGTCTAACTGATAATTTCCAAAATGATGATTTCCTTTCTAAATTAGAAATGGTTACTTCACAAAAATGGCATGTAAAAATTAATCTTTTGATTGATAATAAATTTTCGAAAGAATTAATTGCTCTAGTTGATAGTGGTGCTGACCTTAATTGTATTCAAGTAGGTCTTATACCTACTAGGTATTTTGAGAAAACGTTTCATATTCTTCATTCTGCTAATGGTGAGAAACTTGACATTAATTATAAATTGTCTAAAACTTTTGTTTGTAAAAATAAAACCTGTATTCCTTTAAGCTTCCTATTAGTCAAAAAAATTTCTAATCAAATTATTCTTGGTATACCATTCTTAAAGAAAATATTCCCTTTAAAGATGGTTGATCAGAAAGGCTTTATAAGAACTTTTAAAGATAAAGATTTATATTTCTAGTTTATATCTGAACCATTTTCTAGAATCCTTAATAGGATCGAAGATATAATAAAAGCTAAGAATAATCATATTAATTTCTTAAAACATGAAATTGTTGGTCTTAATATTGATGAACAATTGGCTAATCATAAACTTAAAGAAAAAATTTCTTTTCTTGAAAATCAGTTTTAGTTGTCTGTGTGTAATGAACACCCTAATGGTTTTTGGAATAGAAAAAGGCATATTTTTTATCTTCCTTGTGAAGATAATTTTAATGGGAATATTCCAACTAAGGCTAAAATTTGTCAGATGAATTCTGAGTATCAAGCTTACTACAAGAAGGAAATTGAGTCTTTAATGCAGAAAGGTCTAATTAGACCTACCAAGTCTCCTTGGTCTTGTACTACCTTTTATGTTAATACACATAATGAACAAGAACGTGGCGCCCCCAAATTAGTTATAAATTATAAACCTTTAAATAAAGTTTTAAAATGGATTAAATATCCTATTCCTAATAAAAAAGATTTGCTTGATAGGTTGTTTGATGCTAATATTTTTTCAAAATTTGATTTAAAATCTGGCTACTGGCAAATTCAAATAATGGAAAATGATAGATTTAAAACTGCTTTTAATATTTCTTTTGGTCGGTATGAGTGGAATGTTATGCCATTTAGGTTAAAAAATGCTCCTTCTGAATTTCAGAAAATTATGAATAATGTTTTCAATCCTTATAGTAATTTCATTATTGTTTATATCGACGACATCCTTATTTTTTCTAATATGATAGAAATCCATTTCACACATCTTAATTTTTTTTAAACAAGTTATTGTTAATAATGGTCTTGTTATTTCTAAATCAAAAATGATTTTGTTTCAAACTAAAATTAAGTTTTTAGGTCATTATATTGAAAAAGGAAAAATTATTCCTATTAATAAAAGTATTGAATTTGCTTCTAAGTTTCCTGATAAAACTCAATTACAATGATTTTTAAGGAGTCTTAATTATACTTCTCCATATTATAAAAATCTTGCTAATGATACTGCCATTTTATATGATAGGTTGAAAAAGAGTCCTAAGCCATGGAGTGATAGTCACACTCTTGCAATAATAAAAATTAAGGATAAAGTTAAACATTTGCCTTGTTTAATGCTTTCTAATCCAAATTGGGCAAAAATTATAGAAACTGATACATTTGATATAGGTTATGGTGGTGTTTTAAAACAAATTAATCATAATAGTAAACACGAAATTCTTGTTAGATTTTGTTTTGGAAAATGGAATAATAGTTAGAAAAATTATGCTATGGTTGCTAAAGAAATATTTGCAATTGTTAAATGTGTTTTAAAATTTCAAGATGATTTATATAATCAATCTTTTCTTATATAAACTGATTGTCAATCTGCTCAATTTATGTTTAATAAAGATTTTAATCATGACGTTTCTAAACAAATGTTCACAAGGTGACAAGCTTATTTGGCCCCTTTTGATTTTAAAATTATTTATAAAAAAGGGATTGATAATAGTCTCCTTTATTTCTTGGCTCATGAATATTTGCAGGGTCAATGATTTCTCATAATAGAAGAAGAGGAAATCCCTTATCTAATAGAGGAGAATGTGGTTCTAATGTAGCTATTGTGAGGCCATTAATACAGCACAGCAAACAGAAGCTTATAGCTTCAAATATTTCACAAGCATCATATGCTTCTTCCAGTCCTAACCCAAATATCCATCCAAATGATCATTTGTTTGCAGAATTTCTATAATTTAAACAGTTTAAGGAAAGTTCTAACAAATCTTCCGATCCAAGCCAATCAACCCCTTGCCTACCTGAAGGATCTAATAAGCCTTCAAATCCTTCTTTTGTAGATGTTGCTACAAATAGTGCTACCCCTGTTGATGAGGATTCTCTCACAACCTTTGAACAAAAAGATCATAAGGATTTAATAATGATCTTGAGCATAATGATCTTAAATGAAAAAATAACCCATGGATAATAATCCAAAGGTACTTGGATACTGCATCATATGCTGTTGGGTCTTGCAAACCCAGATCATTCTATGAAAATATTTTAATAACTACTGGCTCTTGTGAGATTTCCCATTTTTTCCCAAGCTCACAAGAAAAATCTATTTTTAATTTTAGTAAAATTATAATTAAGAAAATTATCTCTACTGAGGAATGGGGAACATCTTTATTCAAAGAAAACGAGTTTGTAACCAGAGATAATAAATTAGTTTATAAATTTAACTTTTGGGATTATATCCAAGCCTTTCAAAATGTTGTCTTATATGAAAATCCCAGGAAAAACATACATGATTTATAAAAGTGTGTCTTGAAGTTTTCAAAAATTAGATTTCAAATTGGTTTCTAAGCTGGTGTAAATCTTATGGTTTGACCTATTATATCCTTCCGAATCAATTCAAACAGGTGTTTGACCAATATGTCAATTGATCTCCTAAAATTAAGAAGGCCGAAGCAGAAAACCAAATGGTTTTAAACAAAGCTGCAATCTTCTTCTTTATGAAGTTCTCAATACCTTAGATTTGGAAATGGGTGCCAGAAGTTAGTTTTTCGAAAGATAATATTCCTTGTCTCTATAGGACTTTTTACATCAATGGTGGAATAAAATGCCGCAAACTGGTAGGACCACAGGAAAAATTGAAGGGCAAGAAACCTTAGATATTATTGTTAAGGTTACCCAGGGTTATATGAATTCTACTAAAAAAGATAAGAAAAAAGAAGCTTCATCAATTCTAGGAAAAGCATCTAAAAAATTTAAAATGCAGAAAGGCAAATTGTACAAGGTAGATTTATTAAAAGAGGTCCTTAATATAGTCCAAGAAGAAATAAAAGATCAATTTGTAGATATGGATAAAGACATCAAAATTTCTAGCAATGGTGGAGATACAACGTCAATGGAGACTTCAACAAAATCAAAGGCTGATAATAATCAATTTGATTACCTTTTTCAAGATGCTTAGGACCTAGCAGATGATATTCCTGTTTACACCGATAAAGACCTTGATAATATGCTGGAATCATTGAGGAAAGAAAAAGAAGAAAAATAATCACAGTGTGAGTGGTGAAAGCTGTTGCGATTAAATTATTGTTATAATAAGTCAAAAACAGTAATCTGAATTATATGCAAATACTGTTCATCTGCTTTTTGCTTTTTACTATTCCAGATTTGAAAATTTTGAAATCCACACATTATTTTACTATTTCGACTTCAAAATAATATTTCAGAGTCCGTAATAGTTTTCTTTTGTTTTCTATATAATGGCCGCAATTGTATAGGTGAGGGAGCCAAAGTTTTTCTTTACAGAGTTTTCTTTAGAGTTTTTCCTTGATTACTAGAATTTCCTTTGTATTCTCTTTCTTGTAAACCATTTTGTATTTTATTTTTTGTAATATTATAAAATCTTCTAAAGCTGATTAAAGCTTCCATATTTTGGTGCTGAGCTTCCTTAAGAATAGTTCTCTTTTATTTTATTTTATTTGTGTTACCCTAACCTAATGGAAGGCTAAGGGACTTGGTGTTAAACAACTATGAGTTAGATACTTCCTCTGTATTCATGATCATTTTCGACTAGGCTTGTATTGAAGGCTTTGGATTTATGAACTAAGTTATCCAAACAAGTTCCATAATTTAACAAGTCTTCTATGTACCTCTAAGATAACTTGTTTGTTTGCCTGGGTTAGCCGAGGAAGGCGTTGTAGGGTATTGTTTGGGTGTAATCTGGAAGCATGAGTTGACTGGTTAAATTTTTGGGTAATTGTCTTTCTTGTATTCCAACTACATATTGGTTTTTGTAAACTCGTTCCTGATCCTATCCTCCTTCATAAGATCCTGTGCTTTATTTATAAATTTAGAGTGAGCAATTCTTGATATTCTACAACTTATTTAAGTATAAATTATCTTCAAACATAATATTTTTAATTTAAATATTCATATTATATTAATTAATTAGTAATAGATTTTCTTTCAATAAATGCTAAAAATAATTGCAATTTATGTTTTAATCACATAAATTAAAATAAACATTATTCTAAAATTACTTATTTCAATAACATAATTATTTTCACATGCTAGTAGTTTAATAAGTAAAAGTAGTAATTAAATACTAAATTTTAAAAAATAGAAAATTAAAGGATTTGAATAGTATAATGTTCCTATGAACGTTTTGATAGAAATTTTTCAGGGAGAACAAAAAAATTAGCTTGAAACAAAAAATATTAATGGAATATCACTTCAAAAATCTGTTGGATTTGTTTTCGATAAAAGTTAATCATAATTCTACTAGAAATTGCTTGAATAAATGTATTTTGCCATGAATTTTTTTTACTTTTCCTTTAAAGTTTCAATTGAAAATTTTATATTTTCTTATAATATTTTGTATTAAATCTCATGACCCATTTATATAGGTATTTGAAGTAGAAGAGAATTTTAAATACCTGAAAATGTTTTAGATTATCTTATTAATATACGTAATTTGAAAGAGAAAATATCAATTTTTTTATCAGATAAGATTCTAGATCATGTACCATAACTTGATTGATCATTATCTAATCAAATTGTGTGATGCAAGTTTATTAGTTGGAATGCCTCAATAAAATTCAAAAGATTTTATCAATTATTAATAATTTATTTAGTAGTTAATCAAAAAAATAGATTATATGTGAATTTGAATTAAGTTGTTACTTATTGATATAAATTTTAAATCTTCTTAGATAAGGATGAGTAATTAACAATTAGTAGGGATTTTTTAATTTAATTAAAAAACTCAAAATTATGAGAATTTAGAATTTGGTCAAAATTGCACAATTGCAGTTCCTATTCTGTTGTGCTATATATAATAGTATAGATAAATTTTATTTATATATGTACAGACACACGGATCTAGAGTTTATTTGAGTTTAAATTTCAAAACTCACATATATGAGGGATGCAACCTATCTAATTAACTTGTGTTGTAGAGTTTATTAACTTTTGGCATGTTATGAAATATCCCAAAAAATATTTAACAATATCATTTCCTATTTTGAGTATCAATTACAAGTGCAATTCCTTTTAGAAGTATCTCTACGTAATAATTTTGGCATCATTTTAAAGTCTTAAGGAAAATCACTAGAGACTTTGAAAAAGAAAAATTATTATATTTAGATATGGTAATACATCAATATATAAGACTAATTAAGTAGTAGAATAAAAACTTCAATAATAAAGTACGTTGAAAGTATAAATGTCGAAGAACTAATATAAAAGTACATCAATACTCATAATTTTGATTGAACTTGAATTTAAAATTGAGGAATAGAGGGAATGAAGAACTTACTACTTATTCAAAGTAATTTTATATTAAACAATGAGAATTATTTCACTGTTGTATTAAAACGTACAAATACATGATGTATAGATGTGACATAATCCTTTAGGCCTTGTTTGTTTCCAGAAATAGGATTTAATATGACAAATAAAGTGAACACATATGTTGTTTAAAATATATATTATAATCCAAAATTTTGTTTGTTTGTTAGCATATATAGGAAATTAAGATATCCTGAATCTTAACCTATATATTACTTTGAAAATACGTTGTTTGATGAGAATGAATTTAGATATTTTTTGTGTAAAAAAGCTGGTGAATTGTTAGTACGAGGCCGAAGTTCAATCTTGGAGTGTGGAGTTGAATATATAGCTATATTGAAGTACTTTAGGCTTGCTGAGGTAGATTCAGGTAAGATCCCTCCAATACTTAAGTAAGAATAAGTTTTTTGAGAATAATAAGGTCCAAGCTAAGTTGGGAGAGTAGTTTAGTCAATGTATTGTAGCGGATTTGGAGCAAATACTTATAGTAGTGGGGAGTATGGAGTCAAAATGGCTAGTTGGCCTTATTAGACTAAGTGCGCCTAGGCGTAGGAGTACTCAGGTCCTTTTTTAAAGCGACAAACATGTTTTTCAGCTACTTGGTTAGTAAAGTGGCCGCATGGGAATATTAAATATGGAAGAGACTAACTGATGACAATATCAAATTTAGATGTGATTGTCTTACGTCAACATTTAATGTAAAGGAGGACAACTAAAAAAAAATCTACAGGACATTAAATGCCACCACCCACGCCAAGTAAGTGGGAATCAACCTCAAATAGGCTACTTATTCCTCCCCTGGGAGGTATTTGGTCAAGATTCAGAATTGAGATTAGTCGACATTAGGTCGATCAACCTCAAAGTTTGCTTTTTGTTAGAGTGCAGGATTTCCTCACCCTTTAGTCAAGCGCAAGTTGTCTTGTAGTCAAATCACGATTTAACTCATCGAAGGCCTCTTGATATCTCTCACATCATGAGTCTCCATAATTCTCAATCAAATAAAGGGTCTAATGGAAAGAATCAACTAGACGATTAGGTTGGGAAATAGAAAAGCGAACTATTGGAATTCAAAATACTATTTCGACTTGGAACCCAAACATTTATTTGAATGTTATCTTGAATTAAAACAAAACATTTCTAGACCCAATAATCACCAAAAAGCTTATCACATAGGGTTCTTCAGTGCAAGCGTGATTGGCAATGCATATTTAATTTCTAGTTACTAGTTGAAAACCTGAGTGTTCCTACCAACTCTTCTACTAAAAGTCAACAAGTTTTATCTTTTCATACCTTTGTATCTTTTAGCTATTCTAGAGCAATTAAATACTAGTGAGATTGAGAGTTCCATAAAAAATTCTAAGTGTCTTAAACAATTATTTTTCACTCTTTCTTTTTAGGTACTATTTTTGCTTTTTCTCTTTGCTTTATTTTGTAAATCATTTCCTTTTCTTCATCATTTTTCTTTCTTGATTTTCCCTTTTCTCTTCTACCCGAAATGAGCACTCAATTTGATAGTGAAATTGAGAGGGCTAATGTATAGGTGTGGGTGGATTATGAAACTTTTAGTACTAGAAAGGAACAGTAGTTTTGGCAATTTTGGGGATGTCCAAGTTGGGTTGATAAGCTGCTAGAACTAGTGACGCAAGAGGTTTTGCCCTTGTTCTCACTTTGCTCCAGACCACTATAGTGAGCTTATGTCAAATGTAAGGTTGAGAGAGTTAGTTGGAATTAAGAAGAGATTTTTCATTTCTCTTGAGTATGAGCTCTTAGTCCCTGACCCAAATGATAGAATAGATCGCACCTTTGTAAATTGCACAACTATACATATTCCAAGCCTACTTTCTACATTAGTTTTCCTAATTGTTGGAGAAGTCCAAGAAATTTTAGCTAGGGTAGATATCTATTCAACCCAAGTCTTGCCCAATTCTTACTGCCTAATTTTTAACTTCATTTTAATTATATGAATTTATTGACAACCCCCTCTTTTGCCAATTTTTTCCAGTTGTCTATGCCCTTTCCCAAACATTGGGAGTTCTCCAAATACTAGCTTTTATTATTTGAACTCTTGATTGGGACAAAGGTTCTTTGAAGCCCCATCTTATCTATATGAAAAGGACTAAAAGAAGATATTTCTATATGTTCGAGCCACAAAGGGCTAGGGTTCAACATCTGAAGGGGCTAAAGGAAGGATAGGATTAATTTGGATAGCAGAGGGGGGCCCATATGCAAAAACATTTCCATGGAGAGGCTCCTCAAGATGAAACTAGTAATAGAAACATTCGTCCTTTCTAAAGGAGACCTTAGGTGGGACAATACTTTCATGGTGAGGCTTCTCAAGATGTAGCTAATGACAAAAACCATTATTTTTCCTTGAGGAAAAGGTACTAGTATTCATTGGGCAGTCCTAAGCCCATGTTAGGGTTAATAGAACCCTGTGCCTCAGTAGCCTCTAGTTACTTATTATCTTGCTTTTGAATTCTTATTGTCATTTCTAGTAATCTTCCTTATATTTTGCAAATTAAATGCTCATCATGACTATCAAAGTTAAACAGTTAGCTAAGGTTGGCATTCCTTCTCTTGGTCACAAAAATGATGTGGTGATTCTTAACCTCCCCTACCACATAATCCTTAACTGTTGTATACCTTACAACCTAAATAAACACAGGTTTTCTCTACTCCTTGAGCATCTGTCTAGCCAAAGGGCAAAAAGGCTATCAAGACTGATGAGTTGGGACTACCTTATAAAAAAATAGGTTACTACTGTTTCTATTGGTACTAGTTGACCTCAAAAGGTGAATCAGAAATGTTTTCTAAGCCTACCCTACCCATAAGTTGTCTGAATAGTTGGTGATCATGAGCTTGCATGATCAATCTGATCTTTTTTCTTCCCCAAGCCTAAATTCTTCACTATCAATAATAATGCAAGCTATGGTAAAGTGGGTCTTTGAGTGACCTTATCTGCTAACCTTTGAAGCCAACTTATTTGCCCAAGACACTGGGACAAACCTTTTCCTCTCTAGATTAGAAGCAATAAAGACATTCGCCTATTATCATAACCTTGTAAGTTGGTCCCCTTTTTTTTTTTTGACTTAGCATGCTCATTTGTATCGATATGATTATCTTGCTTTTGACTTTTTGCAATGCATGAAGTATGCATATGCTATCTACTATTGATATATAGCAATGATGGTAAATTGCAAAGACTGATAGCAAATGTGTGATAACTGGGGTAAAAATTCATGGAATCCCTTAGGGAGAGAGAGGTTGTGAACATATTTATCCAATATGAGGTAGATGAGCTCAAGGCCTAGCTTTAAATTTGACCTACTATTGAGTAGCACCTCCTAACCACCATTAAAAATAGCCATCTGATGGCTAAGGTCAACAAGTAACAAAAGGAGGTACATAGGCTGAGGAAAGAGGTTAAGGAAGCCTTAGTTTGCAGCTGCATTGAAGATAAAACTACATGGAATAAAGCTAAACCCTCTTACAAATCTAATCTACCTAACAAAAAGATAAAGGTTATTAAGGACTTTCTCTGGACCCCGACCTTTTAAGGTAAATAAATCCACTTGGGATCAGATGATCTAAAGAAAAGCTTCAACTTGGCCTTAGCTAATGCTATATACCTGACATTGAGTTTGAAGAGAGTCAACCTAACTTCACATTAGATAAAGATCTTTAACCTTATCTTGATGAAAAGATAGAGGAAAAAGAAAAAGATGGAGGATGGCGGATGTAATGAATACATAATTTTATCTCCAAATAGTTGAGCAACTTTTCAAGGATCCATAGGCAAAGAGACAGGTGATCGAGCCTTTGAGTAGGTAGAAAAAGGAAGTGGCACTATCCTAATGACATGTGAGAAAAACGTCCAACAGCTCCTCTAGTTGACTTTATACCCAATCCTACTCCAACTCTTGTCGATGCTCTAGCTAACCTCTTGACTCCTACATAAGCCCTCTAACCACAACTTGTAATAGCTAATAGAGCTTATGTTATTTTCCTCTTTTGTTAAAAAATTCCATTTTGTGCAACAATCTTTGAGCTTGATGCTTTCTTATTTTTCTTCTTTGCGTATTATGTTTGAGTTTAATATTGCTTTTCATTGGACATGTCCTACATTGCACTTATTGGAGAACATTCTCAATTGATCTTCCTAAGAAGTAACAAAAATTTGACTAACAGAGTAATTTGAACAAATAACTACTTGTAATCAGAAGACGACCTTATATATGTGAATAAATTAAACTTTATTTAAATTTGAAGTTGGTTTAACCATTGCTAAGGGCCTAAAGGTGACCTTATATGTTTGAATACATAGACCTTGGTAACCCTAAAGGTAGATTTACCATTGTTAGAAGTCTAAAGGTGACCTTTATTAGTCAATCTATTATCAATAGAAAATAAGACCTAAAGAAAGTTTCATTATTGATTGATTTGGTTATGTTTGAACACAGAGCTTTAGTTGAATGTAGAAAATAATGAAAACTTCTGGTGTTTCTCAATAATATATTTAGAATTGATCGCATTTTATCGTCAAGCTAGTTTGTTACCATTTAGATCAGCTAGTTGCTTAGAGTTGTTTTTGGCTACTTTAACAATGCATATGTCCTTTCCCAGTTAGAAGTGAGTTTGCTGATATACTTTGAGACATCAAATTTTTTAAGAATTAGATTTATGACTTGGAAGTTCCTAATATGAACCATTTTATTATATGCTTTTGCTATTGATACCTTATATTGTTGCATCCTAATGTAGGCTTGTTTCCACTTTTATTCTAGTGTTTTCAAATTAAAATTTCTTACATATTCATATTTGATAGGTCATAATGGATGCCTT
This sequence comes from Jacaranda copaia, assembly GCA_014898725.1. Lineage (NCBI taxonomy): Eukaryota > Viridiplantae > Streptophyta > Magnoliopsida > Lamiales > Bignoniaceae > Jacaranda > Jacaranda copaia. Next base: position 661,406 of record JACGDI010000425.1, on the reverse strand, counting down.
TACTTCCTCCTAAATTAACTCAACTAAAACAACAACGTAGAAACCATACACCAAATTATAAAGGCTTTCTCTTATCATAAACCTTGATGTCATTCTCTAGGCCCAAAATACTCTTAGGAGGTCTATCTGCCCATTTCTCTTGAACTTCTTCAAGCTTGTTCTTTAGGTTCTTTACAATTGTCCTATTAGTGACCTTGGTTTACCTATTAGACCGATGATTTCCACCCAAAGTGAAATGTTGCTTGATGCTCAACTCTTCGCTCCATTCTATGATTTTCTTATGTTGGAATTGTAAACCATTCTTGTAATCTGAAATGGCACAACATTTTTCCATATAAAGCTTCTTATTACAATGTTGGCAATTTTTAGCAATTTTTAGGACAGCTTTGCTTTGACCCACTTTATGAAATACTTGACCACAACTATAGGAAACTTTCTTTGTTCAGTAGCCATGGAGAAAAGAACAACTATATCAATATTCCACTTGTTGAATGGCTATGAAATGTTGACACTTGTCTTCATCCCTGCTCGTTGGTATGGACTAGTCAAAAGGAATCGACAAGGTTTATATTCTTTTTTGAAAATTCAATCACATCTTTGAGCAACGTTAGCCAAAAATATCCTTTGGCACATTACCTTATGTACAATTGCTCAACCTCCAAAGTTATTTTGCAACTTCTTGAATAAATCTCTTGGAGTATGTTAGAAGCTTGACTCGAAGTCATACATGAAAGAGATGGTCTAGAGATTACTTTCTTAAATTAGACTCTAGAGTTGTCAAGAGCATATTTGGATGCTCCATACTTTACTTATCAAGCTGCTACTCTATCATCTAGAAACTTTTCTTTCTTTAGGTAGTCAATGATCTTATCTTCCCAACTATGCTTAGCCCCTTCTAAAATAATATGGACAACGTTTTTGCTTTAGGAATTTGTTCTTCGATCTTAAGCTTGCCAGCAATCGGAACCTTATTGTTTTATCTCAAGTTTCTTTTGTTGAGTTGGCAAATTTTGATGAGGAATATGGATTTTCATTCTCTAATATCAACATTTGACTGAGAATGAAAGATTTAAACTAATTTTCTATCTTCTTAACCCTCATTAGATATTTCACCATTGTGCTATGCTTTGCATTGTAGCACCTATCAAATTGGGCTATACTACTAATTGAGAATTCCATGATAACTTCCAGAGACTCCACTCCTTGGGTAAAAGCCATCATCATAATTTACTTCATTATGTTTCTTCCCAAACACCACAAGCTTCTTGATGAAAGAATAAGATGACCTCTACGTGTTTATTAACTAAAAGTCAATCAAATATATAGAAAGTTCAACAAAATAAATGAGGAGCACTTACTCCTTCCACAAATAACTCTGAAAATAAAAATCTAAATGAATGGAAATGCCTTTTTTCTAACTTCATAAAACCTAAAATTCTACCTTGAAGATCATTTAGCCTTCAAACTTCTGCATGTTGAGTATTACATGCGAGATTTGCTAGGTAATCTATTGCTTGATTTCATTCCCTAAAAAAGTGGGAGATAGGAACTGTAAAAAATGAAATAAACTTTCTATTATTGTAAAGAGGATAATGGATATGCCAAGGTCATGAAGACTCGGAAAAAATGAGAGATATTGCTGCATTTCTAACCAAATATGACAGGAATCATTACATGCACATAGTTGGAGCCTTGTAACAGTGTATAGTTTTTGTATATGTATTAGTCTTATCTCCCAAGATGGTGTAAAATGCAAAACTCACATTATAATGGTAATCTCTAAGCAATCCTCCTACACCAGTTACCCTTTTGATTTTCTCCTGCCCATCATTATTCAATTTGTGCCATGATTCATATGACTTTAACCAATATACATTAACAACTTTCTGCTTATTCTATAGAACAAAGTAACATCCTTGCTGTCTACCAAATTGAATATCTTGTCTCTAATGCTTGAATTTAAAACCTTTCAACTATATATCAAATAGATAGAGTGCAGTATCTTCAAACAGTTCAACTGCATATAAACATCTTACTTCTATAGTTAGCATCATTTCTAAATGCCCATACATGCCACAAAATCATAATTAAGGTCAGCGCTTTAATGTGACCTTTCACTTTAGCTTAAGATGTCTAATATTGAAACATCAAGGAAAGATTTTCGTATTTGGCAATGTGATTTAGAACATATTTTAGAAGCCTTCCACACTTGCAACATTTTTTCTTCATTTAAAAATAGTTTTTTTAATCTTTTAGTTTTCTTACTGCAGAGATATTTTAAGCAATTTGTACTAATTCTTGTTGTATTTTTTGATCAAAAAGAATATGTATCATGACTATAATAGGAATGGCCTTTTCATGAATAAATGAAAATGTTACCTTGTCACTTTTGGCAATGGAATTTTTCACTGTGGTTTCATCTCGGTATAACTTTTGCAATATTGTATCATCTCATAAATATGAGTCAGAAATATATGGAAATATCAATTTTATGTCAAAACAGATTCTTTATTTGTATATTGAGCCCTTTAGCGAATATGATTATCCTTGTCTTTTTTGTCTTAAGTTGGAATAAATTACTATTTTAGAGGATTTGATTGAATATCAAATAGGTAAGGGATTTGGGCCAAAATACCAAATGAAAGTAGATCGATTTTTTTTAATTCCTAAGGAAATGCATATCTTTCTCAGATCTTCTTTTAGAATGTTACAAAATAATAGTATCATTAGGATAGATATACATATTATTTTAAATATAAGAAGCCGAGTAGGCAAGTTGGTCTAAGTGGAGAGGAAAAGAAAATTGAACTTAAAATCTTTTCTAGAGATATCCATTTTCCTATAGAGACTAATAAGATATCTTAACATAGGAAAAAATTGAGATAGTTAGAGATAGATAAGGCTTCCAAATTTGTTTCATTAATGGTTATGCTGATTATGCTTTCTTTAACAGGTTCCATGTAGATTTGATAGAGAAACAACCTATTATTGCTAGCTTCTATAGGAGTGTATCTTCTTTGATTGGAATAAAAAAGGACAAAAGTAATCTCTTATACCAATCTATCAAGCAAAGCTTGACTAAGTTTTAAATGTGTTTCATTGTTTGTCGCAAGAAAATCCAGCTTAAAGGATTATTCGAGCTCAATGCCCTTGCGAGAACAAAGAGATATTCCCACTCCCCTATGGCAGTAAATGATCCTTCGACATTATGTTCAAAGTACAATAGAGCAGTTATTCTCAGAAGAGGTCTAATCTGCTTGACCAAAAAATCTGCAAGTATTTGTACTTTGGTGGCTAGCTAAAACTAATAACAGATGTCAAACTTTTCAAGTTTGAGTGACCATTTAGTGAGCCGACCTAAGGCATTTGAATGAACTAAGACTTATTTCAAAGGTTTATTATTAAAATAGTTATTGTATGCAACTAAAACTAAGATTTTAACCTATTTATTTATGAAGTCTTAGAGAATCTTACTTACATAGTATACATGGCAATGGTTGGTGCTAAGGATCAAAACCAACACTAAACTGATAGTATCAATGGAGACTGCCAAGTGGAGAAATAGCAACTCCCTAAAGCTAAGTTTGCGGGCAATGGCATTGTTGGTAAATACTGCTTATGGTCACGTAATACTTTGTCGCATTCTTGCATCTATTGGAAATTCTTTGTATTCCCCAAGATTTTGAGAAAAGGAAAACTCTTGTCTACTATCCTTGCTATAAACATATTCAATGTGACAATTTGCCCAACTAGCGTTTAAACCTGTTTAATTAACTTTTGGGGCTTATGTCTTGGATGGCATAACTCTTTATAGTGTTGGCTTCAATCTTCCTTTGACTAATCATATACCCTAAAAATTTGCTTCCTTAGACCCTAATATACATTTTAATGAGTTTTATTCCAAATCTTTGAAGTATAGAAAGCTTATGGTCGAGATCCTTAGATGATCATTCTCCTTCATTATCATTTTCTTGATATTTACTTTCTAGTTTTCCTGATCTCATCCTTACATATGTGGTTGACTAATGAATTTAAAACCTTATCCCACACACCATAACATATTGAATTTTTTAGGCACAACCTAAAGGCTGGATTTGTCATCCCCCTCATCACTACGTAGTAGCAAGAAAGCACAATGAATGATGTAGACCTTCATCCTGGCTAACAGCAGCATAAATAAGGCCCAAAGTTTTGTTGTAGTATGAGATTATGTAGAATTTGATTTTGAGGCCTATGAGAAGATGTGATTAGAGGTGGGTATTGGTTCGAGATTCCTAGGACTGAGATAATCAAATTCGATAGCCAATTGACTAAGACCAAAATTTTCCATCTTGATCCCAGCCTAATTATTAATTGAGCACCTAGATTTCAAATACTAGATATAGGTTTTATGTTTCTGAATAAATTTTTAAGGAAAACATTTAGAAATAAAAATTAGATAAAAAAACTTCATCGAATATCATTACATCAACAATATATTCACCCAAGCATCAACATCAAATCAATAATTTCTATAATTCCTCAAAGCTGAAGCATCATTACAAATCTCACCATTCAACTATTACAAACATCAAGCATCAATTATACAAACATCAATTACAAGCACAATCCAATAACAATAGAAACTCGCATTTAAACAATTTAAACTGTCAAATCCACAATTCCACATCCATAATCCATCCACTTTTCAATGTTAACATTGTTTCAAGAATCAAATCATTCAAATCAATGCATAAACAATTAAATATAATATAAACAACTAAAAATATCTTCAATCTTTCACTCAAATACGGAAGTGACAACGAAAGATATGTTGACCCTATTTGTGTTGAATCTACAAAAAACAGTAAAAAAAAAATAAGACATTAAAAGAATGATATATTATAAATAAAAATAAAAATAATTGAAATCAAATTAGAATACAAATTAATTAAATTACATTGATAAAGATTCTCTAGCTCACGCAAATTCTCCTTCACATTAATTAGCTTTGAAGTTGAACAAAACCAATCTTGGGAAAAAATAAAAGTTTGAGTTATTTTTGAAGATAAAGAACACCTAAATACATAAAAAAAAAAACAAAAGTGTCCTCTTGTGCTAAAAGCAACATTTGAAGCAACTACAGAGTCCAACATCATCATTATATCATAAGTTATCCTAGAAAGTAAGATAAAACTAATGAGTTTATGCTTTCCACTATATTAATATATTAGCTATCTCCACTCTCTTCAAACTCCTTTTGCAAATATTTCCCGAAGTCAATCTTCCCTTGCTTGCATTTCTTTCTACTTTGTTTTCAAACTCATCTAGTAAATCATAAACGCCTTCATTCTTCTCATTCAAAGTATACTTGAAGCTAGAATTGCCAACATTTGTTTTAGAAGCATGGTTTGTTGGAATTATATGAGCATATATTTTCTAATACTCTTTAGATATCTCATCAGATAAGTTCCTTGCTGCTTCTTTATATCCTTACTAGATGGAATATTATGTTTAGCAACACTTGGATACGTTCTATCGTATGAAAACTTAATGAACTCCGTCCTCAAACTAGAATCAAGGATCATTACATAAAGTCACAACATCTTATTTGTTTTCCATTTTTCAACTTTTTACACAATGTTTGAATTTTTTGTACCTAATTGTAGATGTCTTTATATATCTAACAACCATCTAAGCAATTTTTTCAAACTCTCATCTTTTTTCATTAAGTTATTCAACCTAATAAAATTAATAATGTGCAATAAATTGTATGTACATATATTTTTCACTTGGAATCATACTATAGGTGTCCGATCAGCCAATATAACTTCTTTTTCAAATGAGCAGTTGCCCCAACCTTTGATAAAGTGTTAATCCATAGTGATCATAAAAATCATATCAACTACCTAATCGTTCAAGCATGTAACAGCATCCTTATCCACATGCTTACTTTTATATGTAGAATAGGACAAAACTTTAAAATTCTTTTCACCAAATTCTGATCATCATCAATCAAATGCACAATAAGCCACATATGCTTAACTTTTTTAATAGAAGTCTATGTATTTGTGGTAGTGCATACACTCTGTGCATATTTGTTAATGAAGAACTTCAACCTAAACTTTTCACTCATGTACAATTTAAAAGAATTTCTAGTTAAATCTTTTATGATGAATAATAAATTAAGGACATATAATTGACATAAAATGTCTAAATCTTTCTTTCTTAATTTTCCTAAATGGCATTTCATCGGCAATAAACCAATGACACAAAGTGCTCTAGTTTTTCCCATATTGCTCGCCACTCTTTTGGACCTTAGGAGTTGGTTCATAATTCAAAAGCTTTTGATGGTTGCTAATTCATGGAGCTTTTTTTTTTTTTTTTTGGCATGCTTGATAATATCTATAAAGTCTTTTAGTTTCATGTATATTTAGGTCAGTTCTGATACATACTCCACAATATTTGTATACAAGTAGAGACATCTATCAAAAAGATACTATGAAGGCTTTGGGATTGAGGTTTCATTAGCCAAAGAAAACCATTGCCAATCCATATGCCTACTTGACGAACATCATTTTGTTTTATTTATCATTTTCTTAAAAATACTTAATGTAATGTTTCCACCATGGTGAGGTAGATGCTAGTTTTCCTAAGCTTTTTTTCTTTTTAGGCAATTCTTTCTCATTCACATTCTCTTGAATCCCATCTTCAACTGGACACTCTAAACCTCAAGTTATACAATCATTATTCTCATCCTCCAAGTCCTCTAGTAAGTAAAATTTCTCATTAAATGGATTAGCAAAAACTCATGTCTTTAACCTTTCTTTTCACTTTTGTATTACTAGTTTTACTTTTTCTTTGAGAGAATCCTCCAACAAAAATTAATGATACGTGTTTAAAAATACAATTAAGAAATTCAATTATATATAACTGACACTTATTTAAGCAATAGTCAATTTAGAAAATTAAAATTACATTTTCAAATAATTTAAAAATCAAAAGTACCAATTTTAGATTTAAAATAGTAGAAAATATTTCTCTAAAAATTAATGTAAGGAGTAAAAAACTTCTTTGAGATATGTTTCAATGATAAAGAAAATTGTTTATCACTCTCCCATCCAATAGTCAAATTATATTTAATTGAGAAATGAAAATGAAGCATCAATTGATGGTATTGATGCTAAACTCTTTAGGTATAAGTGGTTTTACTTTTGAATTTGAATCAATTAATTGAGATTCAATCAAATTTTGAGGTAATTCACAGGTTTGTGACTTCTACAAAAATGATAAATAGTGTTGAATAAATATGTGTAGGCATCAAGCTCTATGACTACAAACTCAATGGAGTAAGTTATAGTGATCCTATTATTGTGAAAAAATATGTTAAACACGCTTAATTGGGAGAAATTTTTAATTAGATCATGCAATTTTGAAATTTTATGGTATTTTTGTAACAATCCAAGGTAAGATTATATTAATTTATTCATGCATGAATTATAAACATACTAAAGAATAAATAAAGTTAAACAAAAAGCGAATGAAGATAAAATTGATTCCAAAAAAGCACTATAGATGATATTAAAGGCTCATACTTCATGGTATAGTTTTCCAACCTTATCGTGATTCAAGAAGACAAGCTCATTAACATCAAAAATAGAAGAGAGATGTTTCTGGGTCCTATTCAATCAATCTCTTAGTATGTCCATTAGAGTGATGAAAAACTCTTTAAGCAATAAAAAATATCTTCTTTATTCATTTGATACTTTTTTTATATATCAACCATAGTTTAAAAATGCATAAGAAAAGGGCTCAAGTCAACTGTTTATTCAATATATTGGATAAGCATAAAGCAACTCCAATAAATTTTACTAATTGAAAAACCACATACAAGAAGAAATGGTATAACTAACAAGAAAATTAAGGAGTTTGTAGCAAATATAATTGATTAAAATATCATGTGCTAGAGTTGAAATTACACTATTATTTGAATATTTACAAGACGTTACCCTGGATGAATCTTTAATATTAGCTAAATTTAAGTAGGCATTTAGCCAAAAGTCATAGAAGAAGAGCACTGGGCTAAAATCTAAATTCAAAAGAGGAGAGAGAATTTGGTGATGGATAGTGGTACCATGGTGGTGGATTGGTCTCAGGCACCTAAGCAAGATAGGTGGTGGGATGCCCCTAGTAGTCGAGTAAGATATTGGGCTAGGGATAGGGATTGTGAGAGTTAGGAATTCGGGGTTCAAGCTTGGGAATCTTGCATCGTAGTATTTGGACACTAGAGACTAGAGTTTTATTTTTTTAGAATTAATAATTAGAGCTATTCTTTTTATAAATTGGGTACCTGATTTACCCAACTAGATTTGGATTGAATGTTGAATCAGTCTTAGTTGAATTAAACTATGTACCCAATAAAACTTAATTTTTTTGTGCCTAAATAATAAATTCAAAAAATATTGAGTACCTAAAAACTTAGCTCAAATACCTACCCCTACATGTGATTAATGAGATAAAGCATTCTCATTATATGATTCATATTAGATCTATGAGAGATGAATGCCACTAGGCTTTAAGTGGCCCTTTCACTTAGACAATCACCTTTAGCGCTTTCATAGCAAGCATGAGAAGACTTGAGTATAATGTAGCTCAATTTTGGATTTCTATAATTGCCTTTGTGCTTGAAGTGGCAAGAAATATTGATTTGTATATTTAAAGTCATCTTAGCTTAAAGGTTTGGATGAGATCTCTTTTTTAATAATTATGAAGTATATTTAAACTCCACAAATAAGCTTGTTTATGATTGAAAGTTCAAACTACTAAAACACAATTCGAAGGTAAGCGTTTAAAGGTGCACAGGTTAGGGGCTTAGATAATGATTGGTCTTATGTTCATGTGGATTTTAGAGCATGACATGACTAAATTGAGTGCATAGGTTAAGGACTTAGATAATGATAGGTCTTACGTTCATGTGGGTTTTAGAGCATGACATGACTAAATTGAGTGGGAGCTCAATTGTAACATATACCTATACTAGATATACTTTCAGGCAACCCCTAAAGAAAGTGACTAAATGAGCCCCTACATCTTCATTACATGAGCCACTATAATTTTTCACATCTTTTTGGACTTTGGACCATGTTCTATAGTTTATGCTTGGACAACTATGTTGAATTTTGTTTGACTTGTCATGGACATTGATAGATAGTAAAGAGCATCAAGTGTGCTCTACTTATTGAAGGATCTAGAGTTGCTTGATTAGGTGCAACCACAATGTTTAGGGTACATAATGAGTTATTGAGTTGTAGGGTTATATTAGTTTAGTGATGACTTCATAGAAATCTCCTTTATTTTCCCTTCTAATTTGATTGTAGGCCTTATATCTTGTATGAATGGAAGGACATGAAATTGAGAAATTTTATGGGTATGAGATTTGGGAGGTAATCGATCCATATCATATTATGAATTATGCCAATTCATAAATTGATTTTTATATATACATCTTATTCATTGTGAATTTCAAATAGCAACCAAAGTTAAATTACTTACAAAAACTAATTTATTGTAATTTTGATTTCCTTTTCAAAGAGCACTTCTTTGATGACAAATAAAAAAAGCCTTGTTACCTTTAATGAAAAACCATTATTGTAATTTTTATTTATTTATTAACTAGATAGGAAAACTAGTATGTGAAATACAATTTAAAAAATTTCTATTTCCTATCATTTAGGGTGAAGTTTGTAACATTTTCTTTATTTTGTTAACAATGAAAACATTCTTACAAACTATTGTGTAATTTGATTACTAATTTTTCATTATAATAAAATTTCATTCCCTCCAAAATTTTAGCTCTTCCTTCCTTTTTTATATGAAAAATGTAATATTATTTAACAAATATGGCACTAAGTTAGTTCTCTTTTTCATTTTTTTTTTTTTTGGTATTAAAATTACATTGCTTTGATTGTTTCTATTGTCTTAACAAAATAAAATTATGTTGTTTTGATAGATCCATTTTTCTTTTTTCTTCAACTTATTAATTTATTCTCTTCCACTTATGTTGTTCACTATAAAAATGTCATCATTACTGTAGTCCTCCAAATCTTCTAACACAAGGCTTGGGGGACCTAATTCAATGTCATAGTCACTCTCTAATTCTTTTGCCATGTAGTTTTCATTTTCTAAGTTTGTAAGATCACTTGATAGAGCAGTTTCTTTTTTTTTTCTAGTTGTTAGTTTTTCTCAATTCTCTTTTTGGTCTTATTATTTCAAGTTCAAAATCATAGGTGCATCTCTAACCATATCAAACCTACAAAATCTAGTTGAAATGTATGATCATGTTCTTCAATTTCTCAATGTTCCTCTTCTTAAATTTAATTTTACCTTCTTCCTAGTTTTCATCTTCTTGTTGCATATTATCATATTGCTGAAATGTCTGATCTTGTTCTTCATCTTGCTGCTGATAATCCTTATCAATTGTCCAGCTCTTTTAGCTTCATTTTATTGTTGATTTTTCTCTTCTTGCCGCATATTGTCATCTTTTTTCAACTGATAATCCTCATTAGCTGCACCATTACTTATACCATCAACTACACCTTTAGCTTCATTTTATTGTTTATTTTTCTATTCTTATTGCTAATTTTGCATCTCATTAGGTTCAATATGCATCTGACCATCTTCATTTCGCACTGTATTTTGATCGTTTTGCTACATCTCTTTAGCTTTATGATCTTCTTCCTCCTTCTTAGGTAGTTGTGTACCCAAATCTATTTCATCAGGCTCCCTTTCTTGTCCAGCCCCAAAGTCATCATCGAAATTTACCCTATCTATAAAGAATTTCATCTTTGAATCTTGGGCTTTCTTATCATTCATTTGTTGGTTGTTAATTAGATTCTCCAAGCTAATGATATTGCCATACTCATCCATGACCTACATAGATCACCTAACACCTCCACATACAGTAAAATAGGAAAAGAAATGCCTTCGTATACAAGACTCAATCGTGCTTAAGTACTTCACCAAGTATTCTATAGTAGAAGTTTATAGCTCCCTTTCTTGTCTCCGTGCTTAACATACGTACAATTCATTCTTCACATCTAAGTCAAAATAATCTAAATCAAACTTTAGAGTGTAGATTAAAGAACCTCCTCTATATATCATGTGCGTGTGCGCACAAATTGTCCTCCATACCAAATCTCTAAATCATTATATTGGCTCATTTGTATGCATAAAAAAATAAAAAAATAAATATAAGTACTTATCGTTATAATACAATAAAATTCTATCTACATACTTCATTATATTTAGATGAATATAATATAGTCCTTTCAATCTACATAATACATCACACACATAAACATAGTCGGGAACAGCATAAAGAGAATAGTTGGGAAACATGATTGACTTCAATACTTGGGATGAAATTTTTCAGGTAGGACCACATTAAAATTTGTCACATTAAAGAGAACAAATGGACAAAATTACAAGCATGTTTTATTTCTTTTAGGAACCACATGAATCAATTGATGACAATAAATTAAAGATTCTTAAACCAAACCCTATGACATTGAAAACAATACTTACATATAAAAATCTACACAGTCAGACAAGTTGGTCTAACTTCATCAACCAACATAATATCAAATATACTAGGTCTATTCATAATATAAGCATAACTACTTACAGCTAATAGTACTCTTGAATTAAAAAAACCCTGTACACAGACAAGTGTCCAAAAATTCCTAAAATCTTCTAATTCTATAACTACTAATCAATCTAATAATATAATGAGTAAAATATTTTAAAAATCTAATGCCAACAACATTACATTAAACTAAAAAAGGGAATAACTTCTGTGCAGGAGAAATACGAAGTAGTTGTGAACCTTAAATGCTTCAAGCTTCATTTGGACCTCCAATATTTTGTATATCCCTTCCAAAATTGTGCGACCAAACTTATTGGACACCTTAATTTCACACTTTTACAGCTAGGGTTTTAGAAATAGGAGTTGGGATGCTCTAAAGTCTTAGGAATTTTGATTTTGAAGTTTAGGGAGAAATGAGAGACACCTATGTTTTTTAAAAGAGGGCACTTATGTTTTTTTGTAGATAAATAGGTACCAAAATATAAGTAGGAGGTGTGAGCTATATTTTAAAAATGACAGCAAGGTATTTAGAGCTTTTTCTTATAGGAAGTCTTTTACCTATTTCAAATTTCACAAGAGGGTGAATAACTATTAGCCCATAATTCTTATATTTTTATAAAAGATCATGATTGATTACAAATTCAACAATTAATACTTCACTACTCCTATATTCTTTGCAACTACTTCAATAAATAAGCAAACTACTTCATAGAAAAGATTCTAAGTTCTAAGCAATCAAACAAGCTACAACATACACAAATTTAATGCCCAGTCTATCTACCTGGACTTCGCCAAATTATTTTTTCTCTCAATTTTTTCTTCATTTTTTTTCTAAATTCAATAATTCTAAAATTGGTTATAAGAGAAATTTGGTAAATTAAGTAAAAATGGCTAGTCAATTAAAATTAATCTACTAAGCAAAAGGGTTAGAGAGTCTAAAAGACAAGTCAGGCCCATAAAGAAGAGTTGGCAAACCCTGATGGGCTTAAGCTTATCAAGATTAAAATTTATATATATCAAGTTCTAAAAAGAACTCGAGGAGAGAAATCAATTGAAAAACTACAAACTCAGAGAACTTTTAAGAAACAAAGATCTCTCTGCATGTGTTTAGAAAAAACAAACTGGCATACTGCTGTCTACTGAAAAAGACCTTACCCTATTTCTATGCAGTATCATTTTAGCGATGTCTATAGGAACTAAAGAAGGAAGTAGAGATGCTAAGAATGCAGATGAGATCTGACGCTCATGACCTTAGCAACCAAGTGGCACCAACATCAAAGAATACAAAGAGTTACCACTTAAATTACCATTACACTTAATACTAAAGTCACTCAACACACCTATTGCACTAGATGGGATATCTATATACTAGATACCACCTTTGTGAGATCCTACACTACTATTGACCTTAGAGATATTGGAAAGTCTAATAAAATATCTTACTGCTCACGTTGTGGTAGAGATGGTCACCCAATAAGTGAAAGAACCACAATAATCCCACCTACAAAATTGGGTGGCTTCATCCTCCCTAGGGTAGGCTATCTAGAGAACTAATCTCAAATGAGGTATAGCTCCCCCTCTTTTATCTCTACAAGTAGACCTTTGTTCCTCTCTCTAAAGAGATTCTTTTTAATGGTTACTCACCACAACTAAAATATGTGCTCGTGTGCTCACAATCCATAGGAGAAATTAGGAGTCTATACTTACTTGGGACTACTTGAGAAACTAGTAAACATAAATTACATAACAAATGAGGTAACAATATTAAGAAGCAATGAGGTCTCTATTATGATCTCTCTTGAGATTTTACCACCTACACTCCATTTGCTACTCCATAAGTGGAGATTTTGGTTGAGGTCTTGCAATATGGCCTCTTTCAAAGTCCTATTCAAAAAGAAAAACAAAAGATCAAAAAAAGTAGGAATTGGACAAGTGGTGCTACTTCCATTGCCACAACCGACACATTACTAAATGGTGTAGACACTCAAAGAATGAGATCAAGAGACTGATCTAAAGAAAACCTCTTAAGCAGTATGTAGTGCAGAAGCTGAATAGTCTGGAGGAAGATCTAATAGTTGAAAAAAGTCAAAACTATCAATGGCAACCTGATACACATCTGAGGTCTGTAAACTAATAGCACCTACCCAACCCAAAGAGTCGTGTCTTAGCAAGTAGCACATGGATGGTCTTAAGATGACCACCAATGGAGGTTTTGCTGATATAGAGAAAATATTAGTGCAAATAGCAAGACAGGCATTAGCTCGCACCAATAACCCTAAATTGGGAGCTTATGGAACACTATCTACAATGACCAACATCATTCAACAGAACTTGCAATGATAGAAGCCCCAGAAGTTTGTAGTGAGACACTCTTCTACCACTTCAAAAGAACGTTATGTGTGAGGAGAAATAACTTAAAATAAAAAAGGTAATGGTCCCACAAGATGTTGACAAACAAGAAGTGCAAAAGGAAATAGCTAATCTTGACCAAGAATAGATTGGCAATGTATGGCACATTGAATAGGCAACACTCAAGTGCACACCTCTCAAGACCCCATGGGAGGAGATATTTCAAGTTGCCTTACAAGCCTAATTAAGCACCCTTTGAAAGTTATAAATGCTTTAGAAAGATATTGATTCTTAAAATACTACAATTTCCATCATTTCTATGGGTATACCATGGAGAAATATTAGATCCTAAGAGATAAAATCAAAGGGCTGATCTAATGAGGATGTCCTAATGAATATGTTGACAAATGGAGAAACTCCCTCAAGGAGCAATCACAAACTAAAAGAAAAGAGGACTCTAAGACTCCACCTAACAAACATCTATGCCCAGAAAGTGGAGCTATGTACCACCCACAAGTATGACACCAATCCCTATAATAGGAGTCATTAGAATGACTTAGGAAATGTTGCTCAAAGAGTGACCTGAAACATCATCACCTTAAGGAGCACCATAGTCCTGCTACAAAAACTAACAAATAATAGCACTATATAAAGTCACAAGGAAGAAGAATACATCGACAAACTTTGAAACACTAAGACTATTGTTGCATTTTCCCTAAGAGGCCATCCCCTGCATTATTCAAACATATCCTTAACCAATCCTGCTATCACATCTTATTTCCTCTAAGAGTATTTTTTGAAAACAAGATAGACACTAGGATCTATAATCAAAACTTCAAAATATAAAATAACTAGTTCCTAAAAGCATCCTAGGGATCTAATAATACCTTGGAATTAGATTTAGTTAGAGGATTACCTTGAAAATAAAATCTGAGAAGAAACAAGTAAACATTTCACTAGTTCTAAATTCTGTCTGCTCGCAGCACAGTGAAAAGATTGTGATGATCTGCCTACCAAATCACCTCCAAACATTATGGAAAAATTACTGGAAATAGATAACACATTAAAGAATCACCAGTCAAAACTTTACATTGATTTGCCATTTGGATCATCCTAGAGAAAATTATAAAGTCAGACCTTGCACAGAGTGCTCTCCAAAAATAGAGCAAGGCACATGCCTTACCTCTATTGAAATAGTCCACACACCAATGAGACTTCCTAATTCTCTAGTTCATAAGCTGGAATAAAACTAGAGAATTGAAAGTGGAGGCTAAATTTGGGGTAGGTAGATAAAGAACGAAGCTTAGCCTTCAACACATGAAATGCTAGCTTGCAAATGTTTTGAAGAGAAATGAAGAATCTAATTCCTCACACCATTCATCATATATATATGACCCTCTCTCTCTATATATCTATATATAGAGGCTGAAAATGTGTGATGCCAAGTTGGCATCACACAATGCATGAGGGAGGGTGTCCAAGTGGGGTTGCTTAGGTGGCAAAATTTGAATCTAAATCTCATTTGAATTTTATTTGCATCTTAATTACATTTGGAATCTCATTTTAAATTAATTAAAAAGCCATCTCAAATCTCATTTGAGTCTTCTCTAAAAAATTCATTCTTCCTTAATTAATCAGATTAAACCCTTTAATTTAATTAATTATCCTGTGACTTAACTCTTTAAGTCAAACTAGCTTAACTCCTTACGCTAAATTCGTTAACTTAACTCTTTAAGTTAACTTTATCAATTGATGGTCATGTTGGCACCAAATAATTAACTCCTTAATTATTGGTCTAATTTAACTCTTAAATTAGTTGATTAATTTAACACTTAAATCAATCAAGCTAAAATTGACCCTCAAAGTTGGCCCCCAAAAATTGGTCCACTAGGAGACACCATTTTCTAACACCTTAGAAAATTCTCCACATTTATTAGGAAACTAATTGTATTTTCTGTGTGACCCAATAGGTTTTACCATTCATTGGACATGGGCTCACAACTCTTTGTGACTTTTAAATATCTTATATTCATTCTAGTTTAAAACTCTGTTTAAATTAGTCAACCTAATTCAATTAATCTCATTAATTAAAGAGTACCCAATCTCCGTGGTCAATGTCCAACCTCAAGCCCATAGTACCTAACTAATTAGCTGAAATGAATAATCTAGAGAACTATTATTACTCTATGTGTGCCATGCAAATATGGTTCTTCTATCTCCTATCTCCTAAAAAATACCTAGGGCAAGATATTTGCCGGCTCCCTAATAGCTTTGGTATTATATCTCTATTCTCAATGTTTGATCCCTGTTGTGTGACCTCATATTCAAAAAACTCCTTTTCTAAATTGTCACACTACCTTGCACAAGAATTTCTGGCAATCAATCATCATAGAACACATAGAAGATGTACTCGCCCTTCACAACAGTGAGAAGTCGGATTCTATCTTAGATCTCACAAACCTTTATGCCAAGTAGCTCATACCCAATCTCAACCCAAAAGACCCGCTAGGTGCTCAAAGGTGAGTCAAAGCATAAGGACCGGATGCAAAGTTACCATGGATCCTTAAGTCAAAGGACTAATAATATACTCTAGCGTAAATAGGAGAACTAACCACTATCGACTTGCCACTTTAGCTATCTAGTGGATTCTCCGATAGGTCTTAAATGCCTTGTCTCTAACAAGCACCCATATCTCATACAATTGCTCATGGAACAAAGCAATCTCCAACCCTTGAATTTATGTGTCGTTAGTGTAGGTCTATCCGAATCTTAGATGCCCCATATCATAAGATCCTATAACTTGAAAGATTTAAGATCACAACCATATGAGACTTATTCCATAGTCACCAAACCAAGTCCCACAATCATAGGTAATCTGAGGGCTTCATCCAAGTGCTAGTGAAGTGAAACAAAGTATAAGATGAATATGGCCATATAAATAATGTCATTCAATCATGATTGTACCATGAGGGAAATAGTTTACAAGGCCAATCTCATTAGCTTGCAGGGCACTATTTTAATACTTTTTTCTTCGTCTTCAAGTATTTTATTTTTTAATATTATTTTGAATAAAACCTACCCATTTAAGAGTAGCACGCCTCTTTTTCACTAATGCTCTTTTGAATAAATGCATTTTCTTCATATCGCAATGTTCTTCTTAATGTTGTTAACTTCTTGTAGGACCACACTTCTTTCTACCAAGCACTCACAAAGACCTTTAGGCATAAACCCACTATATGTCTTCCCCAAGAGTATGTGGTAGCCACTAGGTGTAATTTCACTATACAAGCTTGTTGGAGCATGTGTTCACTGACGTAGTCCTAATAAGTCCTTAAGGTGGCACATGGTAGCCATTTTAAAACAATCCACTAAAGGCACCTCGAAAGGCATATGGCAACTCATCCAAAAAACTCCCTGCTAAAGAGCCCTCAAGAGGCACATGGAAACTTTTCTAAAGAAGCCCATTAATGGTCCCTCAGGAGATACGTGACAACTTCTTTAAAAAAGCTTACTAAAGGTCCCTTGTGCAGTGTGTGGCAACTTATTTATAAGAGCTTACTAGAGGCTCCTTAGGTGGCATATGGCAACTTCTCTGAAAAAATCCACTAAAGGTCCTCCGAGAAACATGTAACACTTACTATGAAAAAAAATCCATTACCTTGCCCTTTGAGAAACACTTACGTGATTAAGTAGAAAAGCCCACATTAAGTCTCCACAAAGAGAAAGTGGTGACATCCTAACACCTAGAAAAATGAAAAATTCTCTAAGGCAAGTGACTCCTTAAGTTACTACACACTCATTACGAAGCCTCCCAAAAGGCCTACAAGTATGTCCTCTTTAACTCAATGCTTAAACTTCAGTACCAATGATCACTCAACTTAGACCTAAGATAAATTTTCCTCAATGAATTTTACCTTGCAAAGGCAGCAATTACCTTTCCTAGAAGACAAACAATGATGTTTGATGAAAGGAAGGCTTTACACCTCCATAGAACAAGTTTATAATATTTTGTTCTTACATCAATGAAAAGTACTCAAAACCAACAGCATTGATTATGTGCTTGTGGTACCCAATCAAAAATTTCACTAAGTCCTTCAACAAATTTTAAAAACTTAGAGCTAACAATGAAGACATCCTAAACAAATGTCTATGGTCAAACTTCAATACTACAACTATGAACAAAGCCAATATGAACTAGATCCTCTGTAAAACATCATCACAATTATATGAAATATCTTTGATATGAAATTAAAATCTTCCTATAGAAAATAAGCAAGCTTGATGGTACTGCAAATATTAGCTATAAGGGTAATTTGATAATTAACTAAAAATGGGTCAACAACTTTAAATTAATCAACTAATTAAAAGGATTAAAGAGTCCAAAAGACAAGTTAAGCCCCATGAAGAAGAGTGAGAAAACCCTAATGGACCTAAGCTCACCGAGACTAAAATCTATAAATACCAAGTTCTAAAAAGAACTTAGGGGAGAGAAATCATTTGTAAAAAGCTACAAATTTGGAGAATTTTTGAGAAATAGAGATCTCTCTTCACATGTTTCAAAGAAAATGAAATGACACACTACTATTTACAAGAAAGGACCTTACTCCATTTCAGTGTAGCATCAAAATTATACCATCAAAAAGCATTTTGATCTTATGTCCCAAGAAGTACTATTGTTAGCCTACATCGATGTCCTTACTTTACATGCTAATTGCTCCAGATGTAAATTAATCAATATGAGTTTAATATAAAATTAGAATATGTTTTAAAAATAACTAACTTTATAGGAAATTAAATATTGAAATATAATAAGTACTAGTTAGGGGTGCAAATAAAAATTAAGTTGTATATCACTAGAAAAAGAAAAAAGAAAAAAGACAAAAAACATAAATGTATGGCAATTTTTTTCTTGGGCACTTCTTCACCAACCTTAACCTAGGGAAAATTGGAAAAGGCAAGAATTTGACCTTTTCGTATGACTATCCATGAACTTGCGAGAGGACACTCAAAATCAATTGATATTGATTAAATTCATTACGAGTTCAATATATTTCATTTATTTGTGGTATATATATTATCAGATTTTTTTTTACATGAAATTAATTTTA
Organism: Jacaranda copaia; assembly: GCA_014898725.1. Taxonomy (NCBI): domain Eukaryota; kingdom Viridiplantae; phylum Streptophyta; class Magnoliopsida; order Lamiales; family Bignoniaceae; genus Jacaranda; species Jacaranda copaia. The sequence continues at coordinate 642,326 of JACGDI010000425.1, read as the reverse complement.
TAAATATATGTATTTGAATTTATTTTTAAGACTTTCTTATTACTTTATATGATATGTAAATTATTTACAGTACTCTATTAACTAAATCCTCTTTTTCTTTTGATAAGTTGTCTGAGAGAATAAATGAACCTTATATGTTTTATTTCATTTTCGTTAAGGTTCATGGCTTGCATATCTTGTAAGCATAATAAAATCACCATTGGAGTATAAATCGTAGTAGAAAAATAAATTTGAGTTTACCTCCTATCATTGATATTGCTTGAATTTTCTACTATTAAACCTTTCTCCAAATTTTGGCTAAAACCTTTTTCTATGATTCCTAGTTAAAGTGCTTCTAAACCCACTAGAATTTCTTAATTGATGTTATAAAGACTAAAATTTATTTTTAGGTTTAGGGACCTTCACCTATATTTATATATAAAGTGTCTTCCATCAAGATACTATCTTAATTAAATGAGCTTAGTGAGTAGGTGGTTATGACCAAAACCACTCATCATAGGGTAGTTATACAAACCACATTCAGATGGGGGTATAACTATTAGGTATAACAAACATTCTCTCCTTTGGTCCATATACCGTAATCCTTAATTCCATGAATACGTATGCTTAATAAGAAAACATGATACATGAATCATGGTAGCATGTCCTCTATGAGCGAGTTTTATCTTCCATGTATCGCATTGCATTATGCCTCTTAGCCTATATAACTTAATGAATAAATCATATGTTTATTCAAGGTCCAAACATAATGATATTTCTCAAAGTAAATGTGTACACAAGGAAAATCATATGAGAAACATCATAAATGGAGTTTCATTAAAATAATGAAGTTCATTCTTACAACAAAATTACATAGAGGAACCAAGTCATATTTTAGCTACATGATTCTTGAAAATCTTTGGTGGCCTATCTTTAGTTAAAGGATCAACAATCATCAATTCAGTGCTAACGTGTTCAATGACCACTTTCTTTTCTATAACACATTCCCAAATGGGTAAGTGCTTGATATCGATGTGCTTGCCTCAACAACTGCTTTTATTACATAACCAAAAAAATAATATCCAAATTGTCACAATATAACCTCAATCGCCTAAATACAGAATCCACAATTCTAAGCCCAGACATGAAACTCTTCAACCATACTCCATGTGAGGTTGCCTTAAAATAAGAAATGAACTCGACTTCCATAGTAGATGTTGCAATCAAAGTTTTCTTTGCACTTCTCGAACAAACAACTCCACGGCAACATAAAGATATAACAATATGCCAATCGATGTAGCTAACAAAGTTTGAATCTTAGTAACCAATTACATATAATTTTTTGGTTCATATGTACATAAACATGTAATCTTTTGTTCCTTGAAGGTATCTCATTACCTTCTCTACAACTCTCCAGTAATCCATACCTAGATTACTTTGATATCTTCATAACATTCCCATATCAAGTGCAATGTTAGGTCTTGTGCAGACCTTAGTATACATCAAGCTTTGAACAATAGAAGCACATGAAATGTTTTTCATCTATTCTTACTCAAGGTAATTTTTAGGGCACTAGTTCAAGTTGAACCTATCACCCTTGACAATGGGTGCTATACTTAATGAACAATCTTTCATCCAAAACCTCTCTAAAACTTTGTTAATATAGGACTCTTGAGACAAACTCAAAATGTGATGAGTTTTATCTTTATAGACCTTCATGGCAATGATATAAGATACCTTGCCCATATTTTTCACATAAAAAATTCTAGAGAGAAATTGTTTCACCTTATGTAGCAATCCTTTGTCATTACTAGCAACATGTCATCCACATAAAAACTAGAAAACAAGTCTTACTACTACTGATCTTCTGGTATATGCATTAATCTATGACATTCTCTTCAAATCCAATAAAGAGATCATGCCATGGAATTTTAAATACAATTGTCTAGAAGCTTGTTTCAATCCATATATAGATTTCTTAAGCTTGAAAACCAAATGCTCACCATCACCGAAGCATAATCCTTCAGGTTGTTACATGTAAATATCTTTTTGTAGATCACCATTAAGGAATGTCGTTTCCACATCTATTTGATACAAATCCATATCAAAATGAGCAACCAATGCCATAATGACACGAAAAAAATCTTTCTTAGATACAAGAGAAAATCTCTCCATGTGGTCGATTCTTTCCTTTTGAGAGAATTCTTTGGCAACAAGTCTCGCTTTGTATCTCTCGATGTTCCCTAATGAGCACTTCTTAATTTTAAAATCCCATTTACATCCTATGACTTTTACACCATCAAGCAACTGAACAAGATATCATACTCTATTGATGCCATCAAATCTATTTCTTCCTTCATGTTATTATGCCATAAGTTAAATTTCTTACAACTCATGGCTTATGAAAATATTTTAGGATCATTTTTAGCACCAATATTATACTTAGACTCTTGTAGACACACCACATAGTCATCTGGAATTGTTGATTTCTTTACTCTAATATGTTTTCTCAATGTTTCACCAACATTCTCTAAAAACGCATGTTGTTCAACTGGTTGTTCAATAATTTCAAGCATTTACTAAACAAGACCTACAAGGTAGTTATCAACAGCTTATGGGTGTAAAGGTTTTCTTGAAATCAATATCAGGTCTTTGACTATAATCTTTTGCCACTACTCACGCCTTAAAGGTTATTACCTCTCCATTAACTCCTAGATTTTGCTTATAGATCCACTTACAACCAAGAAAACCATTCCCTCTAATGGATCTACCAAAGTTGATACTTTGTTGGAGTACATGAAGTTCATTTCAAATTTTATGGCATCTAGCCAATGTCCTGAGTTTATGTTCAACATAACTCTCTAAAAAGTCTTTGGATCATTATCTGATTGGCCCATCTCATGAAGAAATTTGAACCTTTTTAAGCTGCTTCTTGCTAGGGTCCAACCTTTTTAGAGGTTATGTGTAAGGTTCATTGATATTTATTTATTTCTAACGCTTGTGGGATTTGATGGTCGTCTTGAACTTCACCAAGTTCAACAACAACACCTTTTCTATCTTATAGAAATTTCTTTTCCAAAAAAGTGGTGTTTCTCAAAATAAAACAACTTTTGTTGCGAAGGATTTTAAAAGTAATAACCTAAAGACTCTCTTGGGTATCCCATAAACTTTCACATAGTGGTTATATTATCTAACTTGTCTCCTACTATTCATCTCACATAGGCAGGAGACCCCCAAACCATTAGATAATGATAAGAGGGTGCTTTGTTATACCACATCTCATGCAACATCTTAGGCACCAACTTTGAAGGTACTATACTTAGTAACTTCACTGCCATCATTAAAGCGTATCCTCAAAAAGATATGTATATCGAAACATCTCATCATGGAATGTGCCATGTCCAACAAGGTACAATTTTTCCTTTCATCTATTCCGTTATGTTAGGGTGTGACGAGTGGAGTTCATTGAGAAAAATCCCATTCTCCTTTAGATAATCCAAAAATTAGGTACTTAAGTATTCTCTTCCCTGATCCGATTGAAGTTCTTTAATACTAAGTCCCTTTTACTTTTCTACTTCATTCTTATCCTCTTTGAAATTTTCAAAAACCTTGGACTTGTACTTTATAAATACACATATTCGTACCAACTATTATCATCAGTGAAGGTGATAAAGTAAGAATAGCCTTCTCTCCTACCAACTCTTAATGGTCCACAAATATCCACATTGATCAAATCCAAAGGATTTGTGGAGTACTCTATTTGTCCTACAAAATAGGTATTGGTTATTTTTCCCTTCAAACAAGATTCATAAGTAGGAAGGTCCTTAATGCCACTAACATTTAATGCTTTAAGAGCTGCTAATTTGCTTATCCTATTTTTAGAGATATGCCCAAGTCTTACATGCCATACGATGGAATCTTCTTGGATATCTAATCTTCTTACTTCATTGAAGATGTATTAGTAATAGTTGAGAATCCAATATATACAATCCTTTGTTGAGTGTAACACGAGCAACTAAAGAACTCATTCTTTAATGCCTTCAATCTCTTATATGATATAAAAGGATCAAATCTTCTGCTATCCAAAATGGGAATTGAAATATTGTTCTCATCAATATATGGTAAATGTTAACAAAGGTTGAACACAATTATGGAAATCTTTAAGTCTAACTTACTATATGCCTTCGACGTAGGTCACAACTCTTGCTCCTTTGCCAAAACGTTAGATCATATCCCTATCACTTAGTTTCATTCTTCTTTATATTCTTTGTAACAACTTATAAGGAAAAAAATCACATACGATATCATATATCCATGAGGAAAAGTTTATCCTTAAATGCACTTTAATAAAGTACATACCCTTCTCAAGGGTTGCAAAGTGTCCTTGCAATACCACTTCTAATGACCTATCTTGCCAAAGTAGAAACAAATAATATCAACTATATCCGCTATAATATTCTTGACTCCTTTGAATGCCTTTGATAGTTGTTTTTCCTTAGAGAAAGAAAGTTTCTTCCTTTTACCTCTCTTTCTAGCATCCCTAGGGCTCATAGACTTGGAAGAGGAAACAAGTGTCAAAGGTTTGACTTTATCACAATAGTCTCCTTTTAGATCTACACTTTGATCAATAAAACTTGATGAGGATGTGAGGATCAAATCCTCATGGAAACCATTGTCCATCACTATATCCAATTTGAAAAGCTTCTCCAAGCCTAATCATCTTTAGACTGTAGTTGATGACACATGACTTCACATCTATCCTAGCATGAAAAGTCTTCTTTGACAACATGAATTTCTCATACCTCATTTTCTTTACAACTGTTGTAAACTTTAACCCAAATACAATTCATATGTCCTTGAGAATCTTAAAGTTTTTAAATACCATCATGAGACTACGGGATATGACTACCCTAAACCCACTTTGTGAACATTTCACGTGTCTCTTGATCTACATTAATCCTAAAGGGTTAGGAGTGCCTTGATTTAGGACATATATCTGCTTCAAGGAATCTAGAATAATTTTGAGGTTAAGTCAATTGTGGAAATTTAGCCTGGTTGGTTTATTAGTTTCCATAATAACATTGAGTGGAATTTTTGCCATTCTAGAGATTTCACAAATCCTTAAAAGAAAAAAAGAGAATATGAGCATGTGATTAAATTTGATATTAAAATATGTCATGGTCTTTCAAGCATATTTTTCTCTTACTATTTTATCAAATCCTTTACCCCCAAGAAGAATTTGAGAAATCTCATTTTCTAGTGAGAATCAAGACCCTAATGACTTGCAAGTGGACCCCCATTTATGAGTGCCATCCACGAGCAATCAAAGGGTAAGAAACTTTTACCAATTGCATCTCATGCAACTCTTGATATATTTTGCCTCACTTTTTATATAGACCTATGTTTACATATGTCATCTATACTACTAAGTGTTAAATCCAACCTACCAATCCTTTTTCATCTCAAGAAAACCTCAAGACATCCCCCATTTATGAGTGCCAATGCATAAGAGTTCTTAAATAAAAAATGCATATCATGCTAAGTGTATGCTCACAGCTTTCCTCCTAAGTTTGACCCCTATTTACGAGTGCCACACGTAAAATCGATAGTATCGTCATGGCATACACTATTGGTAAAAGGGTTAGATTAATTAAAACTCTTTTAATTTATATCCATTAAGACTTAATATTTGAAAAAAAATTAGACATTCTAAGTAGAGGGTTTTTTCTTGCAAATATCTCATCATTTTTATCTTATTTAGGTTATCTATATTCTAAGCATGCATCTCATCCATCAACAGGATACGAAAAGCATAAATAAGTAAATCCAACCAAGCTCTATTCTCATTAGATCTCAAAAATCGCCAAAACTCTTTCAGTCATAAATCAACATGCTATATCAACATATAACATCAATCAATGCCAAATCAACATTCAACGTTAATAGCTATGAATTAAAACATACTAATTATATGAATCAACACTTAAATCACATAATAGCATGGTTTCAATTCATCAATCAATGAGCCACACACAATATCAACTAAACACTCCAATCCATCATATGAATCAAGAATATGGTGATTTTGGTCAATTTCATCACACGAATCAGTCAACCAAAAATCCAAATCATAGCATGAATTAAGCTCCGATACCACTTGAATGCAAAACTATCACTAAGATACAATAAGTAAAACTTCAAAAGCTAAAATTAACTAGGCTACTCAAGCTAACAAGGATCTAAGAATGCTATAAATCTAGATTTGGAAATATAATTACCTTGAATTGTTAATTTCGAAGGAGAGAATAGTGAACACTTCAAGAGTCCAAAATCTGCCAAAAACCGGCACAGCAGAGAAATAGCAACTTTTGCTTGGCTTCAAGATCTCAAAAATTCACAAAATTAAATGAGGAACTTATCCACTCAATGATTAATATTATGTAAAAAATATGGATAAAAAATGGATCTGGATATCCTCATACAAATTCATCAAAATAGCTACTCTGTCAAGTGTATCTCCAAGGCAAGCAAACCAAATATTTTGCTGCTATTGTAATGATCCACACACCAATTGAACTTTCAATTTCTCCTCAGAAGAGAGGATAAAGGCCATGGTGGAGGAAAAATTTGAGGTTCAGAGAAGAAGATAAAGTAAAGCTTCAACTCATGAGGCAATGCTAGGAGAAAGGTTTTTGGAGGGAAATGCAAAAAATCTAATCCTTCACACCAATTGTGCAAGTGTTGAATCCTCTCACCTCTATATCTATATATAAAGGAAGGATGGTGTGATGCCAAGGTGGCATCACACCTTCCTCAAGGGGGGCAGCCACTTGCAAGCTTAGGTGGCAAATTTAAATTCAAATCTCATTTGAATTTCATGTGCATTTCAACTTAATTTGGAATCTAATTTTAAATTAATTAAAATACTAATTCAAATGAACTCTTCTTTTGAATTTTCCCTCCAAAATATATTCTTCTCATTAATTAAATTAAATATTTTAATTTCATTAATTAACCTTTGACTTAACTCTTAAGTCAACAAGTTTAGTTTTGTCAACTTAACTCTTTAAGTTAACTATGATTAATTGGAGGTCAAATGGCACCAAATGATTAAATTTTTAATTCTTGGTATAATTTAACTCCTTAAATTAATAGATTAATTTAACACTTAAATTAATCAAGCCAAAATTGATCTTCAAATTGATCACCTCAAAATAGGTCTACTAGAAGTAAATATTCTAATACTTAGACAATTCCTCCATCAAATAGGAAGCTAATTGGATTTTTTGTGCTACCCAATAGGTTCTACCATTTATTGGATGTGGACTCACAACTCCTTGTGACTTTTGAATATCTTATATTAATTTTAGTTTAAAATATTTTTAAACTAATCGACTCAATTCAATTAATCTCATTAATTAAAGAGTACACAATTTCTATGGCTGATGTCTAACCTGAAGCCTATGGAGTCCAACTAATTGGTTGAAATGAATGCTCATGGAAAACTATTATAGCTCTGCACGTACCATGCAAATATAGTCCTTTCATCTCCTATCTACTGAAAGAGGCCTAGGGCATGATATTTGTCGGCTCCCTAATAGCTTCAATACTATATTTCTATTCTCAATGTTTGATTTCATTGTGACCTCATCTTTGGAAAACTTCTTTCCCAAATTATCACACTACCTTGCATAAGGATTTCTTGGAATCAATCATTATAGAATACATAGGAGATGCACTCGTCCTTCACTAAGTGAGGAGTTGAATTTCATCTTGGATTTCACAAACTTTAATGCCAAGTAGCTCATACACAATCTCAACCTAAAAGTCCCGCTAGGTTGTTAAGGAATAGTCAAAATATGAGGACCAGACACAAGGTTATCATGAATTCTCATGTTAAAGGACTAATAATATATACTAGCATAAGTAAGAGAATTAGCCACTACGGCTACTAGTGAATTTTTTGATGGGTCTTCAGTGTCTTATTCTCTAACAAGCACCCATTAACATGCACTCATATCTCATATAGTTACTCATGGAACAAAGCAATATCCAACTCTTGGATTTATCCATCATTAGTATAAGTCTATCCGAATCTTAGATGCCCCATCTCTTAAGATCCTATGACTTGGAAGATTTGAGATCACAATCGTGTAAAACTTATTCCATGGTCACCAAACCAAGTCCCATAGTCATGAGTGATCTAAGGGCTTTATCCAAATGCCAGTGAAATAATATAGAGCATAAGATAAGATTGTCATGTAAAGAATATCATTCTATCAAGATTATATCATTAGTGAAATAATTTACATGTCCAATATAATTAGTTTGTCGCGTACTATTCCAACACTAGGTGTTGTGTATTGGGCAACAATCCCATGCTTAGCAAGAAATGTTATAAAAGGACTAGGTGCTTATCCATCTTTAGTGTACCAACCATAATACTCACCACCTCTACCTAACCTCATGACCTTAATTTACTTTCAACATTGTTTCTCTATTTTTGCCTTAAAAACTTTAAAAGCATCCAGTACTTCATATTTGCTATCGAGCAAGTAGAGATACATGTATTGTGACTAATCATTTATAAAGGAAATGAAGTATTTCTAGCAATATGCATCCATATCTGGACAATATATATCAATATGTATGATTTTTAATAAGTTAGGACTCCTCTTGGCACCAACATATTGGTCTATTTACCTTTTATGCAGTCTACACAAGTTTCAAAAATCAGTAAAGTCTAGACACCAAATACCCTATCATTCACTAATCTCTTAACTCTCTAAATGGAGATATGTATCAATCTTTGGTGCCACAACACAAAAGAATCCTCATTCATAACATATCTTTTAATGCTAGCATCATTTTGAACATGCAAAAGCAATATGAATGGCATTACTTCGTAAATTAATTCAAAAAAGACCATTAAACATAATACCATGCCCAACAAGTTCATATTTATAAAACAAACTGAAAACATCATTTGAAAAGTCATAAAAACATCCTAAATGTACAAGTCTTGAAACAGTAATTAAATTCCTAGAGAACTTTGGAATATAAAATGTCTTTTCCAAATCTAAAATGAAGCCACTACTAAGAACTAAGTTGTATGTCCCAATTGTCTTCACATGAGAATGCATCTTGTTTCCTGAGTAGATACATTCCCCACTTCCCACTAGCCTCCTTAGGTTTCACAACCCTACGAGAAATGAATATAGATTTAGAACCAAAATCAATCTACCGTGTGTTTTGACTAACAACAACCATATTAGATACATAACAAACAAGTGAAAGAAAATTACCTTTTTTCTCAAGCCAAGTACCCATTTTTCTTACAAAAGTTGCACTTAAATTCCTTCTTGATATCCTTTTTGGGATATATCTTTTCTTGTCCTTTTTCTTTTGTTAGCTTGATTCTTATTCTTTTCTTAAATTGCCAAATGCAAACTCTCTCTAGTCTCCATAAGTAGCCTTTCTTCCTCTTGCACACATATGGTCATTAATTCATTAATAGATCATTTATCCTTATGTGTGTTTTAAGAGATCTTAAAAGGTCTATATTGTTAAGGTAGAGAGTTCAAAATGTAATGCATAAGGAAAAACTCGGACATTGTAATGTCAAGAGTTTGAAATTGAGCTGTTATATCCCTCATGTGCATGATGTGCTCATGTTATTGCTTTGATACCAATAAACCTCATAGTTGAAAATTTCATGATTAGGGTGCTTGTTAATACCTTATCTGAAGCCTCAAATTGCTCATCAATAGTCATCAATAGCTCACGGACATTATCATTACCCTAAATGTTAGTCTCTATAAACATTATGTCATGGCATTTAGATCGCTCCTATTTTTGATGAAGATCAACATCATAGGTTGGCTATTCTCAGTAATTAGGGGTGGTTTATCTAATTGAATAGCATAATCAATGTCCATCCACCCCAAATGAAGAAGAATCCTTTCCTCCAAACCTTACAACTATCACATTTGTGCTCAAAAATATCACATATCATATCAAAAATATTCATAGGTTGAAAAACTGTACAAAATAAATTATATGCATGCTTATATCTAATTTTTTAGGCAACTAAATATATGGTATGCTTTATCAATGCAAAATATTAAAAAATATGACTATATGACATAGGAACTGCCTATAAGCTAAGTTTCTAATTTAAATAGATTCATATACAATCACAACGATGAAACTATCAAAATTGTGTTCCTTCCCTTAATTTCTGTGTGTAAACTAAGGAATATTATTTAACATTTCACCCTAATTAATCATATAAAATACAATAAAATTCATGTGGGATAAAATTTACAATATCTAATATGATTAATCACAATTGATGTCATATTTTCATATGTGATCTAACAATGCTTAATATATAATTTGATATAACCAAAGATGCTGTGGTTATTCTTTGATTATAAAAATTATATAGATCACATGACATGTCAATATTATGCATAAGTGGATAATTGAACAATTTATGTATCTATTAATACAACCAATAGTAAACAAATGATACAACAACTTATCAAGTTATACAAAATAGCAATGAAAAAGACAACTCACCAGTAGTGTAGCATACTTTCTAACCACCCAAGTCTTCGGTTCAACACCCAGCAAGTGCACACGATTGCATTTTACTAAATGTTGAATTCATAATACATGGGCTCACAAAGACTGAGCTATGGAACCCAACATTGTAATATGAGACAAAAAATAAACAAATGGGCCTACACAAAAATTGGTCAGTTCTGAACTCATTATGTGTGTGTGTGTGTAGTTAATAGTTCAAGAACAGTCATCTTTAACCTCCAAACAACTTAATCTATCAAAACTGAACCCATTTACAAATCTAACCTATATTGAGCATACTCAATTTTCAATGATTCAAAAGCCATTTTTGTTCAAAATTAAATTTTCTTAAGCTTTCTACTATACTTCATTGAAATATCTCCAAATTAACATTGAATTTTGGCTCTTTGTTGCATATTAAAATAAACTTTAATTTGAGAAATAATCCCCTTAATTAAAGGTACAGACAATCCTAAATCATGCAACTAAAGAAAAGAATTCTCTAACTACAATTATAAGCCTATTAATGTTCCAATTTTTGAAAGAAAACAAGCATGATATTGCAATGTGTTCAACCTAAAATGGCAGAAAACACACATGCTCAAGAAGTCTAAGACTTAGAATACTCTATTTTCAAGTAAACCGAGAATCAACAAAAATTAGAAGATTTATAGGACAAACATTTCATGTAAACAATGTTATAATTTTGTGGAATTCAAGCATTTAATCATGAAATATAAATTAATATTTAGAAGGCATAAACTGTCACATCAAGGTAAAGGTACAACCATGCTCCAATACCAAATGTAAGCGTAATAATCAACCATAGGTCTAACACCCCTAGGGTTTTCTTGACTTGTATTATATTTGTCGCCATTATTTTTATTTCTATGGATTTTACTTAATAATTATTTTGAAAAGTTCCGTGGTCAATTTATAATTTTAACAAACTTGATTTAATCTTATTTGAAACTTTTGGGGTCAATTTGTAATTATCAAGGACTTAATCGCACTAAATTAGAGGAAGTGGGGTTTGCATGGAAGGCCCTAAGTCAACTAGGATTTAGCCCAAATTCTAATTAACTAATAGGACTTAATTGAAGAGATTTGAAAGTCTTTGGGGCAAATTTGAAAATTAGAAAAATCTTAAATTACAAAACTTGGCAAATTGCAAATTGAACACATTTTCCTCCTCGCTTTTTTCACCCACAACAATCACAATCACCTCGAATGATCTCCATCCAACAACCACCTTTTCCCCAAACCAAACTAATAAAACTTTTACCCTCACTACCATCTACACTCACACCCTACATACACGGCAGAACGGCAGTAGGTCACCAAAAACGGCAAACTAAAAAGTTAGCAGTGGAGGACCTATGACCAAAAATTAGTTTTGAGCAAAGATTCTTGAAGCTCTCAACACAAAGAAGTTGAAAACAACCTTGCATGGTTGAGTGGCACAGTGGCGGCAGCAGCAGCGGCAACAATGGCAACAATGGAAAATGGTGATCAGAGTGCAGTGACGAGGAAACCCACCTGAAGCTATTGAGCTTAGTTGATTGTGTTCTTAATAGTGGAACTTGAATCTGATAGTATCGTTAGACCCAAGAGCTTGAGAGGAGCATTTTAATGGTGACCTTAGGTTACTCCAGCGGCAGTGAATGGTGGTGTGGTAGCAGAGTTGAGGTAAAATTTACTCCTTAATGCGATGATCATAAGGTGGTCTCAATTGGGTGATTCATGGATAAAATATTTAGAAAGGATTTTGTTATATATATACATGTTGTATTGTATTGTTTGAATTTTGTATCCTAGTAAAAATGAGTTTATCATGGATTATATATATATATATACTAGGACCATGCATGGCTAGAATATTATAATTGTGGTCCCAGATATGTTGTATAGTATGCCAAATTGGGTTAAATGAGTTTAATAAGCAATTAAATCTTGATGGGTGAATAATAGGGCCTAAATGATATTATTAAGGTTAATTGTGAAGAATTTAGCAATTATTGTGATTTTGAGTTAATTTTATAAGAGATTGTGTAAGTAAAGACTATAGTATTTTGATAAATGAGACAGAGATGAAAATCGAGACTTATTTGGATTATACTAATTTTATTAGCCATTATTGGGACGATAGTGCTGTTTAATCATTTAACTATCATATGAATAGGATAATTAGTGATTTGGATTATGATAAGCATGATAGTAATGTGTTAGGACTCAAACATAAATTTTGACTATAATTATGGTGTTTTGGCTGAGTGACGAAGAGATAGGTCCCGAGGACCAGTAAACTATTATTTTTGGGTGCATTACCTAAGATAACGGAGGTAAGGGTCGACAGTTTTAGCCTTGTTATACCTATCTGTTCTTGTTGCATATCCCCTATGAGGGTTAATTTACTTGATTGTATTTGCTCGCACTTGCTAGAATGGTACTTGCTCGTTGTATTGAAATCTATACTTGATTGTATACTTGCTCGTAATCAGTTACTTCATTTGTATACCCCCTATGAAGGTTAGTACCTATTTCACTCTGTTGAGTCATTCTTGTTTGTTCTAGCACCTAGAACTCTCTTCTATCTTGATCGGTACTTGTTTTGATCAATATTTGTTACTGTTTGGTACTTGTTTCCATCTTGAATTGTTATCAATTGCCTTGCCAGTATATTCACATGTTTGTGTCCTATTATCTGGCCATTTAGCTTGACTGTATTTGTTAGTAGCTCAAATTTTCCTCGTTGGCAAATTTGATTACTTGATTGGTACGTGTTGTATTTGTTGTACTTGCATAGAGATAGTATTTGAGCCAAGTGCCAATACTATGCTAAATGCTAAAATACATGGGACATACCTTGCAATCTACTTGAGTGTCCACAATACACTAAGCAGCCCGTTAAGTATCAGCGATACACTAAATAGCCCACTTAGGTATTCACAATGCATTATACAGTCTGTATGGACACACCAATTGTATGCCAAGCTATCATACTTTGGAAGTACTTACTTGACTAATATAAGGTGAATTGATATGTATGTCTTAACTCATTCTATTGGAATGCATATACTGTAAGGGATTGCTAGTTTGTACTCATTTCTTACTTGATTGTAATTTGCTCTTGGAGTAATAAGGCAAAAGAGTTTCTTGTTTGCTATTCTCATTCTTGCTTGAATCGTAACTGTACTTGTATTACTTGTTGAATTTTAAATCTGTTAAGATATTCTCTTTCCTTAACAAATCCCTATTACTGCTTGATATGTTATCCCTCACTAAGTCCATTGGACTTACTCCCGTTTCCATTAATTTTGCAAATAGGGTCAAGTAGGAATGTAAAGTTCTGATTTGAATTGAAGAGATGCTTCTTTTGTAATAGATTAAGTGTGCTTATGTGTGTGTGTATATATATATTTTTTTATTTTCTCCTCTTCCTTCAATCAGTAACAACGTAAAACTGCTTCTATCTGAGTATAGGTACATGAATACACAAATCGCCTTTGTATTATCCACTTTTGAGTGAACAATACACTATCTACAAGTGACAGACTAATGAAGAAGCATGAATGTAAAGCACAATAAACCGACTACAGGACTTTGGCAAACTTAATTCTCATTCGCACGTGAAGTAGTTAGGGGTGCATCTGTTGATGACCCTGATGGAGATATCACGGGTGAATTTCCACTATTAGATTGGGAACTGGAAGATGAAAACAAACTACTGAAAGGCCATAGAAAGGGAACTGAAAATCATCTCCCGTTTTTATTTCTGTCAACCCCACTAATTCCACCATTGTGGGGGTTGCAATGGATGCTTTCTTGGCTGCGGTTATTACTGTTATTTCTTGAGCCCTCGGAATCAAGCTTAGACTCATCGGATGGTAATTGATACCTACAGACAGGACAAGAACTATGAAGCTCCAGCCATGGCAGAAGGCACTCGCTGTGGAACTTATGTTTGCAAGGCATCTCCTTAACTTCAGCCCCCATCTCACAGTCATCCAAACAAACAAAGCATTGCAGTGTCTCCTCAATCTTGACACTGGGTAAAGCTTCCACTGCCTCCTTCCGAGCTGGTGGTGTTCCATACTTGTTTGGATCATTCTCCGCCAAATGCTGCAGTAACAAGTCTAATCCAGGACCGATGAAATAATCACGCAACGAGCCAATTGGTGCACGGTTGTGAGATTCATTGCTGGGGTCATAAGAACCCCGAACAATGATAGACTGGTTGAAGGGATTTATCAAAATCAATTGCTCTCGTTCCCTATCATTATCTCTTTCTCTGTCCACATAATTCCCCAACTCAAATAGCATTCTAGCTCGAATGCCTTTTAGGAGCTAGAGAATTACAGCTGAGCTCCTCCTCCTCCTCATTATAGACTCCAATTCCTGCTCAACCCTTGATCAATTGCACAGTTGTGTTTATGTATATATTGGACATTAGAATGTTATATGTGAACTTAGAGATGTTGAAATATGTCAAGGTTGATAAGGTTACCTTGAGGTTGTACATATATTCTGTTGAGCGTCTCAAGAATTGAACCTTGGCATGAATACTAATGTTTTGTAGTAATGGTTAAGATGAAATTTCCACTGCTTATGGTATAATGACATTTGAAAGAAATTTTATGGGTCTATTACTGGTATTACAAGTTCAGATTAAGATTGAATTGTTTTTGATATCTCAACTTAAGGTTACTCTGAGTGGAATGTCACAATAGGTGTATAAATCACAGTAGAAATACAAATTCAAGTTTACCTCCCACCATTGATGTTGCTTGAATTTTCTACTGTTAAACTTTTCTCCAAATTTTGGCTAAAATTTTTCCTGCAATTCTCAGTTAACGTGCTTCTAAACCCATCAAAATTTCTTAATTAATGATGTAAAGACTTAAAAATTATTTTTGGATTCAAGGACCTTAACCTATATTCATATATATCATTTCTTCCATCAAGACGCTATTTCAGTTCAGTGGGCTTAGTGAGTAGATTGTTAAGATAGAAGCCACTCATCATAGGACGGTTATACGAACCATTTCCAAATGTCGGTATAACCAACAGGAATAACTAATAGGTATAACCAACATATCAATTTATTTTTCAAAAGTTCAGTGACTACACTTCTATATGTTGGTGTTAATCTCAATAAATATTCATATTCTTAATTCTTTACAGTGAAATTTTTGAATGCCCGAAATATAGTACGTCGTATCTATCCAAAAACATTATAAAAATGATAAATAAAGTTTTATAATTCGACTAGATATTACTGATCATGTAGCTCCTCTGTCCACTATAATTTAACACCTAAGTACGCACTAGCAATTAAAAAGACCTACATTTTATTAATCTTTTAATTTTTCTTTTTCTTGAAGTTGTTATGATTTTATTCTCCAGCACGTTTTAGCTGTAGTTAAAAAAAAGAAAGAAAGAAAGAAAAGCAACTCCATCAATTTTATATATTTATTGAATATGATTGGCATAACTTAAGCACTAGCAAAAATAAGCGACATCATGGGTCATATTTAAGATTTGAGACATGATAACAGAGTCCAAATGTTTTGTTCGTACACTTTTACATGTTTAATTTCAATATATATATATATATATATATTGTTAATACTTGGCACGGAGTTGACTAAAACAATTAAAATCTTGAATGCTTATAATGTTTAACAAAATGATTCAAACAGCTCAAGGTCTATATGGTTAAAATTTTATACTTAATTTCATGCCAATATCATTAAAAGAATATTTAACAGAAACTTGTAAAATAGTTATGTAATATACATAAAATGGTTGTTTATTTTCGTATCTACTTTTATAATGATGAGTATCTACATTTATGATGGTGAGAATCCATTTATATATTTGCCATATGTAAGACATCACACCAATGATTATAAAAATAAAATTCTAACTACAAATAATATAACAGGTTTTATCATTGATGATTAATAAAAAGTTTGCATCTACTAGATAATGAGTAATGACTCCTGAATATGAGAATGATCATGTACACTTCGGAGGCTATATTAATGTTTAGTTCAAATTTTAGTGTGTTTTATTTTATTTCTGTATATGTTAATTCTACCTTTTCTTGGTGGTGAATAACCCATGAAATAGCATGACAAATTTAGTTTATATCACACTTGAATAGGGTGTTTGGCTAAATTTATTTTAAGCATCTTATAAGCTCCTACATCTTACAAGAGGTTTTTGAAGCTTATAAGATATTATATCTTATTTTTAAAATACGTTGTTAAAGTGTTTAGATAAAATAAGATCTCGGAGCTTATAACATGTTAATAATTGCAATTTTATAATTAAAATAATTAAAAATGAAGGAGTTTCTTAAGATCTTAAAAATAAGTTATGATTTTCTTACTTTTTTTTAAAAAAGCTTGTACGCTCCTAACTCTTATTTTAGGATCTTATTAACTCTTTTAAAAAAAAATTACCAAATATTTTTCATCAACTTATAAGCTCTTAAATATCTTATAAGATGTTTTGAATAGCTTATAAGCTCACTCAAACACCCTCTAAATTGTGGAGTGTTGTGTTAATAGTTCAAGGTAATCAAAGAGAATGAACACTACAATTACTTCGCATATTTGCAAGAAATTAATACTCATTTTATCCTAACTCTTGTTTTGCTTGTATTTTCTACAATTTCTGTCATTCCATTCTTTCAAGTAAATACTTTTCAATCATGACAATTATTGAGCATTTTCATTCTTAATTTTAATATGAGATAAAGATTCAACTATATATCAAACATATGTGGGCTTTGGCAAGTATTATATTTTTCTGGTTCAATATTTTTAGGAACATTTTAAAATAATTTTTCATATAGCGTAAAGGATGTTAGAAACTATATTGGATGGTTAAAATGTTTAAAATTATACTAAAATTCTGTACATGCTGTGGGGTTCTAATCCAACAGATTCTTAATATGTGAAAATAAGCGTGTGCATATATATATATATATATATACCTATATTATTAATAAAGTGTCTACCCCTTATTAGTATGTTTTCAAGTATTTTTCTAAAATGTTCTCATTTTTATTTTTTATCCCCATAACTATAGAATAACTACCACCACATTCCTATCTCATTACTACCACTTAGTTCCACAATAATTAATAAATATTATACATATTTTTATTTCTCCATAATTCTTTTGTTCTTTCCAATTTTTTTAGAACTATGTTATCTTTCACTTATGTTATTTTATTATTTTTATTTATTCATAATTGCACACATATCGAGTGTGCCTCAACCTCTAATATGTATTAAAATCATACTACATTGGACGGTTAAAATCTTAGTCCGATTTTATTTTCCCAAAAAAAATGCTTACACAGCAAGATATCACCGCTTTATTTATTTCTTGTTTCACATGAACCTTCATATCAAGTTGAACGCTCTTATTCGGGACATCAACAAATGCTGCTATATTTTTTTAATTAATTATTTTCTTCACAAAAGTGCTTTTCTATTTAAAGTAGAAAAGGAAGCAACCTCAATAGATAATTTAAACATCCTCCGAACTTTCATCCTTCGCTTTAGACTTCATGTCCAATTGAGACGGAAGTTTAAAACATTCAAACTGAGGCTGGCAGTATGCATTGCGGGGGTGGGTGAGAGAAAGCTGGCGAAGTTCGGGCAAATTCAGTGTCAAACGTCAAAAATCAAGAAAACCAATGTAGAAGGCTTTCCTTCTTGCTTACTGTGAGTAGTTGCCCCTTGAAAATTTCGTATACTGCCCGAAACGGGAGACATGGAAAAGAATACCAAATAAATGACACCAGATATGTAGAACCAACTAGAGTTAAGAAAGTAGTCGGAAGTTAACCAGGTAACACTCAAGAAGTTCAATCAGATTACATTCCATTCGGAAACTGCAAAGGTTACCATTCTTAAGCCAACTGAAGAATACTTATACACACAGCTGATTGCTGAACATCCTCAACTAATAAATTACAACACACGGTCATCGAGAGCTTTTGCGGGCAGGGACGTAACCAATGTCAAAGGAATAATAGGAAAAAATGTGGAAATCAACAGGAAACTACGTATGGATATCTATTATTACAGTTGGAAAGCAGGCAAGCGTAGAGTGGCATATCCAGCTTTACCAGCCATAAGATATCTAGATCTGAAGATCATCCAACGACAATTCATGTGTAGTCAGCAGCTTTAACTTCTGCAACAAGAAGACATAAAATAAAGGTAAATTTTGAGATCAACTTGGCTCCAGGTGTTGCAACATGGCTAGAGTTCATAACATTCAAGCCAAAAATTAGAGTAAAACTGTTATGATAGCCCAAGATACATTGAATCATCTCCTCTCAGAGAGTGATCGCCAACATTTAGGAAAACCATGTTAAAATTAGGTGCTGCTGTCTCACCCACCCCTTCACGAGGGAATTGGTGGCCCTTGCACAGGACGAAAGGAAACAAATGCTTCAATTTTCTGGTGATAACTTTTCAAGTGTTTGGCCAGATATATTTCCCCCACATCTCAGTTGCAGACAAATTACTCATCTTTTCTTTCCAGCAGATAAAAAAAGGGATACACAACATTTAAGTGAAAAGTTGAATCATGATATTGAATTTTTCATGACTGGACACATTAGAAATCATCCCTTTCTAATTCCACGTACTTCCTAAATAATCACACTACAAAGCATACTGGAACATAAAAAATGGAGATTTTCTACTTTTCTCATTGCAGCAAAACAGAACCTAACATAAATTTTACTTAGAAAGCTTCCATGCTTGTTATGGCCAAGGACAAGCATAATTTTTCTAGTCCACTTAACTGGTTTGCATAATATTACCAAAGATCTTGATGAGTTTCTCCCTCATTTTACATTCCAAGGATCAAATTCTGACCTACAACTATATCCTTCCTCATCCCTTCTTGTTATACGTCTGTCCATTTTAATATTCTGATTTCACCCACATTCAGCTTTAGGGGGATTGATAAGCCCAAAACAATGTTTTGGAAAAATCCTACATAGTGTGAAGGTTTGTACTCTAATAGTGTCTAGCATTGATAAATTTATAGTATATTAATAAAGGAAATTGGCAATAGACAAGAATTGCATACTCCTTAAGCCAGCAACCATAGTTATCATGCTTTTTCCTATTTCTATTTGTCTTTCAGTACCTAATCCCACTCAGGCAAAGTCAGGATAATTACAACTTGGGTCTTGCCTAAACCAATGCACATATTAACCAATTTCATTTGGAAAAACTCTTGTCAACATCTCAAAAAGAAAGAACATGAATAATGAAAAAGTAAATTATCATTCATTATTATCGTAATGCAGTCATCATGTGTTTTTTGGGCAACAACTTCTGATATGACTTAAGTTTTATGTAAATTCGTTGCATATACGTTATACCCCAAGCTCAACCTACTCGATCTCTCTCCCTGATTTCTTCCTAATGATGTTCAGTTTAACAAACAAGATCTAGCCACTCTGAAATGAATAAATCTCAGAATGCGTAATTCCAGTTTCAAGAGTCATGTTTTATGGCTCCACAATTTTTTGTATCTTCAGCATGAATGCAACATCACCAAATAAAAGACATACATACATGCAAAGAAAATAAAGTTTGGTACCGTTATAAATTGTGGGGGATCATCAAGACTGGATGACCCCAAAACAATTTCTCGTTTCAACTTTGTTGATAACTTGTGGCAAACTCTTAGCTGCAAAGAAACGAATTTCAGAAGCGAACAAGATATGCCCACATATCATGAAAAAGAAAGGTTTTTT